>OX451218.1:130949481-131479719 GCA_949628195.1 Phasia obesa | reverse complement strand
AGCAAAAATAAGATTTTCATATAAAAAATAGATTTTTTATGAAAAATATAGGTCGTCACAGATTTTTGTCCTTTTCTCGATTAGACGCTGTTTTAAGAAGATACAGCAAAAATAAGATTTTCATACAAAAAATAGATTTTTAATGAAAAATATAGGTCGTCACAGATTTTTGTCCTTTTCTCGATTAGACGCTGTTTTAAGAAGATACAGCAAAAATAAGATTTTCATATAAAAAATAGATTTTTAATGAAAAATATAGGTCGTCACAGATTTTTGTCCTTTTCTCGATTAGACGCTGTTTTAAGAAGATACAGCAAAAATAAGATTTTCATATAAAAAATAGATTTTTAATGAAAAATATAGGTCGTCACAGATTTTTGTCCTTTTCTCGATTAGACGCTGTTTTAAGAAGATACAGCAAAAATAAGATTTTCATATAAAAAATAGATTTTTAATGAAAAATATAGGTCGTCACAGATTTTTGTCCTTTTCTCGATTAGACGCTGTTTTAAGAAGATACAGCAAAAATAAGATTTTCATATAAAAAATAGATTTTTTATGAAAAATATTTTCAATATTTTCATATAAAAAATAGATTTTTAATGAAAAATATAGGTCGTCACAGATTTTTGTGCTTTTCTCGATTAGACGCTGTTTTAAGAAGATACAGCAAAAATAAGATTTTCATATAAAAAATAGATTTTTTATGAAAAATATAGGTCGTCACAGATTTTTGTCCTTTTCTCGATTAGACGCTGTTTTAAGAAGATACAGCAAAAATAAGATTTTCATACAAAAAATAGATTTTTAATGAAAAATATAGGTCGTCACAGATTTTTGTCCTTTTCTCGATTAGACGCTGTTTTAAGAAGATACAGCAAAAATAAGATTTTCATATAAAAAATAGATTTTTTATGAAAAATATAGGTCGTCACAGATTTTTGTCCTTTTCTCGATTAGACGCTGTTTTAAGAAGATACAGCAAAAATAAGATTTTCATATAAAAAATAGATTTTTAATGAAAAATATAGGTCGTCACAGATTTTTGTCCTTTTCTCGATTAGACGCTGTTTTAAGAAGATACAGCAAAAATAAGATTTTCATATAAAAAATAGATTTTTAATGAAAAATATAGGTCGTCACAGATTTTTGTCCTTTTCTCGATTAGACGCTGTTTTAAGAAGATACAGCAAAAATAAGATTTTCATATAAAAAATAGATTTTTTATGAAAAATATAGGTCGTCACAGATTTTTGCCCTTTTCTCGATTAGATGCTGTTTTAAGAAGATACAGCAAAAATAAGATTTTCATATAAAAAATAGATTTTTAATGATTTTTGTCCTTTTCTCGATTAGACGCTGTTTTAAGAAGATACAGCAAAAATAAGATTTTCATATAAAAAATAGATTTTTAATGAAAAATATAGGTCGTCACAGATTTTTGTCCTTTTCTCGATTAGACGCTGTTTTAAGAAGATACAGCAAAAATAAGATTTTCATATAAAAAATAGATTTTTTATGAAAAATATAGGTCGTCACAGATTTTTGTCCTTTTCTCGATTAGACGCTGTTTTAAGAAGATACAGCAAAAATAAGATTTTCATATAAAAAATAGATTTTTAATGAAAAATATAGGTCGTCACAGATTTTTGTCCTTTTCTCGATTAGACGCTGTTTTAAGAAGATACAGCAAAAATAAGATTTTCATATAAAAAATAGATTTTTTATGAAAAATATAGGTCGTCACAGATTTTTGTCCTTTTCTCGATTAGACGCTGTTTTAAGAAGATACAGCAAAAATAAGATTTTCATATAAAAAATAGATTTTTAATGAAAAATATAGGTCGTCACAGATTTTTGTCCTTTTCTCGATTAGAGGCTGTTTTAAGAAGATACAGCACAAATAAGATTTTCATATAAAAAATAGATTTTTAATGAAAAATATAGGTCGTCACAGATTTTTGTCCTTTTCTCGATTAGACGCTGTTTTAAGAAGATACAGCAAAAATAAGATTTTCATATAAAAAATAGATTTTTTATGAAAAATATTTTCAATATTTTCATATAAAAAATAGATTTTTAATGAAAAATATAGGTCGTCACAGATTTTTGTCCTTTTCTCGATTAGACGCTGTTTTAAGAAGATACAGCAAAAATAAGATTTTCATATAAAAAATAGATTTTTTATGAAAAATATTTTCAATATTTTCATATAAAAAATAGATTTTTAATGAAAAATATAGGTCGTCACAGATTTTTGTCCTTTTCTCAATTAGACGCTGTTTTAAGAAGATACAGCAAAAATAAGATTTTCATATAAAAAATAGATTTTTTATGAAAAATATTTTCAATATTTTCATATAAAAAATAGATTTTTAATGAAAAATATAGGTCGTCACAGATTTTTGTGCTTTTCTCGATTAGACGCTGTTTTAAGAAGATACAGCAAAAATAAGATTTTCATATAAAAAATAGATTTTTTATGAAAAATATAGGTCGTCACAGATTTTTGTCCTTTTCTCGATTAGACGCTGTTTTAAGAAGATACAGCAAAAATAAGATTTTCATACAAAAAATAGATTTTTAATGAAAAATATAGGTCGTCACAGATTTTTGTCCTTTTCTCGATTAGACGCTGTTTTAAGAAGATACAGCAAAAATAAGATTTTCATATAAAAAATAGATTTTTTATGAAAAATATAGGTCGTCACAGATTTTTGTCCTTTTCTCGATTAGACGCTGTTTTAAGAAGATACAGCAAAAATAAGATTTTCATATAAAAAATAGATTTTTAATGAAAAATATAGGTCGTCACAGATTTTTGTCCTTTTCTCGATTAGACGCTGTTTTAAGAAGATACAGCAAAAATAAGATTTTCATATAAAAAATAGATTTTTAATGAAAAATATAGGTCGTCACAGATTTTTGTCCTTTTCTCGATTAGACGCTGTTTTAAGAAGATACAGCAAAAATAAGATTTTCATATAAAAAATAGATTTTTTATGAAAAATATAGGTCGTCACAGATTTTTGCCCTTTTCTCGATTAGATGCTGTTTTAAGAAGATACAGCAAAAATAAGATTTTCATATAAAAAATAGATTTTTAATGATTTTTGTCCTTTTCTCGATTAGACGCTGTTTTAAGAAGATACAGCAAAAATAAGATTTTCATATAAAAAATAGATTTTTAATGAAAAATATAGGTCGTCACAGATTTTTGTCCTTTTCTCGATTAGACGCTGTTTTAAGAAGATACAGCAAAAATAAGATTTTCATATAAAAAATAGATTTTTTATGAAAAATACAGGTCGTCACAGATTTTTGTCCTTTTCTCGATTAGACGCTGTTTTAAGAAGATACAGCAAAAATAAGATTTTCATATAAAAAATAGATTTTTTATGAAAAATATAGGTCGTCACAGATTTTTGTCCTTTTCTCGATTAGACGCTGTTTTAAGAAGATACAGCAAAAATAAGATTTTCATATAAAAAATAGATTTTTTATGAAAAATATAGGTCGTCACAGATTTTTGTCCTTTTCTCGATTAGACGCTGTTTTAAGAAGATACAGCAAAAATAAGATTTTCATATAAAAAATGGATTTTTTATGAAAAATATAGGTCGTCACAGATTTTTGTCCTTTTCTCGATTAGACGCTCTTTTAAGAAAATACAGCAAAAATAAGATTTTCATATAAAAAATAGATTTTTTATGAAAAATATAGGTCGTCACAGATTTTTGTCCTTTTCTCGATTAGACGATGTTTTAAGAAGGTACAGCAAAAATAAGATTTTCATATAAAAAATAGATTTTTTATGAAAAATATAGGTCGTCACAGATTTTTGTCCTTTTTTCGATTAGACGCTGTTTTAAGAAGATACAGCAAAAATAAGATTTTCATATAAAAAATAGATTTTTTATGAAAAATATTTTCAATATTTTCATATAAAAAATAGATTTTTAATGAAAAATATAGGTCGTCACAGATTTTTGTCCTTTTCTCGATTAGACGCTGTTTTAAGAAGATACAGCAAAAATAAGATTTTCATATAAAAAATAGATTTTTAATGAAAAATATAGGTCGTCACAGATTTTTGTCCTTTTCTCGATTAGACGCTGTTTTAAGAAGATACAGCAAAAATAAGATTTTCATATAAAAAATAGATTTTTAATGAAAAATATAGGTCGTCACAGATTTTTGTCCTTTTCTCGATTAGACGCTGTTTTAAGAAGATACAGCAAAAATAAGATTTTCATATAAAAAATAGATTTTTTATGAAAAATATAGGTCGTCACAGATTTTTGCCCTTTTCTCGATTAGATGCTGTTTTAAGAAGATACAGCAAAAATAAGATTTTCATATAAAAAATAGATTTTTAATGATTTTTGTCCTTTTCTCGATTAGACGCTGTTTTAAGAAGATACAGCAAAAATAAGATTTTCATATAAAAAATAGATTTTTAATGAAAAATATAGGTCGTCACAGATTTTTGTCCTTTTCTCGATTAGACGCTGTTTTAAGAAGATACAGCAAAAATAAGATTTTCATATAAAAAATAGATTTTTTATGAAAAATATAGGTCGTCACAGATTTTTGTCCTTTTCTCGATTAGACGCTGTTTTAAGAAGATACAGCAAAAATAAGATTTTCATATAAAAAATAGATTTTTTATGAAAAATATAGGTCGTCACAGATTTTTGTCCTTTTCTCGATTAGACGCTGTTTTAAGAAGATACAGCAAAAATAAGATTTTCATATAAAAATAGATTTTTTATGAAAAATATAGGTCGTCACAGATTTTTGTCCTTTTCTCGATTAGACGCTGCTTTAAGAAGATACAGCAAAAATAAGATTTTAGATTAGACGCTGTTTTAAGGAGATACAGCAAAAATAAGATTTTCATATAAAAAATAAGATTTTTATTTAAAAAATAGATTTTTTATGAAAAATATAGGTCGTCACAGCAGGAACCTCAAAACGTTCCTTCAACGTCGAGTCGGAGTCTCTACAGCTCATGTCCAAAAGTGAGAGGGTGAGGCAGAAGAAAGGATGGGTAAAGGAAAGAGGCTAAGACGGCAGCGCACATTGTGTGTGAATGTCCAGCACTGGCTAGAATAAGGGCTGGTTGTACCACATGACTCAATTTGAGTTGGTTGCCGTAAATTACATTTCGGTTGCCTGTAATCATAGAAGACGGAAGGGAGTCGAAAAGGGACTCATTGTGGAAGTGGTCTGCTTCGATATTCCCTCTACATTACATACATACTCCAATTTTAAAATTTAACTGCATGAATTTATAGATAGATAGAATTTATAGATATATAAAGGAACAATTTTTTTTAGAAATTAACATGTGAATAAACTCATTACAATTATAACTAAGTAATTTATTTTTTAGTATTTAGGGAAATAAAGTGTTTGTGGAAAATTGGTGGGTAGTAAATCCATCATATCTTTTCGCTTTTCTTCTGTTATTGGTCTAATGGTTGTGTATAATGGAAACCAATAAATATTTTTGTATATTCTAGGCCTTCCGCTTTTAGGTGAAAGGTCTAACACTTGGAATTCGGAATTGTTATCCATTATAAAACTTCGTAAAAGCAGCATTTTCTAGAAATGTGATCCATTGTATTTTTGGCCAAGTCGCAGCTTCTCGATTGGTGTTTCTCTTTCTATTAGTCTTTGATTCTCCCATTTGTTTCGTCGAACTGAAATCTTTTTGAGCCCTTTCTTCTATAGGTTTCTCTTTATACGCAATTCTTTTAAATTATAATAATGCTCAGTTATGTATAAATAATTCGATTTCTTAATTTTCATTTTTACAATTAACTATAAATAGTGCATTATTACATAAATAGGATTACCTGATCATACCTAAACCGCTATCTGAAGACATGACAAAATTACTAATAATTATTTTGACAAACTTTGAAAACAGACTGAGTTATACCACTATCTAAATATACAGTAACTGTATTTTGTTTACCAACCGAAAATTTATCAACTTAATTTTCATGACATACTGCAAATTACTTCAGATTAAGTTTTTTTTAGGATTTGATATAAAATAGCTGATAAACTGGATTTTTAAAATTTTTAACTTATAACACTTTCAAAATTAAGGGCTCAAATATTCTTTCAACTTGAGTTCGTTTTATTCTCTGTAAATAAAAATAACTTAAGCGTTACGTAAAATTTCATTTGTATGTTTATAAATCATGTGAAAAATAATTAAAAATTTTAAAACATTAAATTATTAATTTTAAACCAGATTATTTTCATTTAACGGAATTTCTGCTCTAGCAAAAAACTGAATAATTATATTTTTGGAAATTTTTCAAATTTTTCTGGGAATTAAGGGATTCGCATTAATCAATTTAATTTTTGTTTTTAATATTCGATTTAATGTGTAAATTTCTGTAATTGCAAAACTTCCTAAAAAATGTTTCAAAAAAATTAAAAAAAAAAAATTCCAAATATTTTAGAAAAAAATTAACAAAAATATTGAAAAATAAAATTTAAACAAAATTTTCAAAATAAGTTTCAAAAAAATTTTCCAAAAAATTTTACAAAAAAAATTTACAAAATTTTCAAATAAACATAAGAGGGTAACACAATTGCTCATTTCACAGCTCCCTTGTATCGTTTAAAGTTAATTAAAATACACTTTAACTCAAACAGCTTGTGACCAGGCTTTGAAATTGTAGAATTGTATCGTTTTGTACTCAAAAAATAATAATACTCAAAATATAATAAATATTTTCAGAACCAACGTTACCATTTTTGGATTTTTCCTCTCAAATTTGGTAGATCTTTTTGGGATTTTTAGAATGGAAGGCTATAGCTAATTTTGGTAAGATTAAGAAAATATATTACTTTTGAAATAGTTTTTATTGTGAAAACTACTATTTATACAACATAGAGAATATAGAATAGCGCACAAAAACCACAACTTAACTGATTATAATCTTCGAGTTCGCCGGAGGAGATCAGATAAATAATAAATAATATCACTAAAGAATTCCAGTCGGAAAGTTAATGTTTACAATATTTATATTCAAAAATAAATTCAATTTTTTAAACAATTTGAGTAGTTTTTTAAAAAATAACAATACTGAAATTGATTGAAAAATTGAAAATTGCCACATAGATGTCTTTTGACTTAAAAGAAATATGCATTGATACAAATTAGAATTCGAAGAAATTAAAGATATTAAACCTTGTATTGTATTAACTAACCAGAATTACTCTAAATTCGATTTTATGTGTAAAAATGGCAAACTTTTACAAATAATTACCTCTTCCATAGTATTTTCTAATAAAATCATACTTTTACTAATTGCATGTGTATGCATTCAGATAGCTTACAAATTTGTTGCAAAGGATTATATTAGATTAAAAAATGGTAGAATAAAAACCTTTAGCAACGGCAACGTTGTTTAGAATAATAAAATGAAATTGTATCAGGCATGGGAAGTAGTTAGTACAAATATAGTACAAAATAATTTTTACACAATTTGTAAATTTAATATCGATTGAATAAACTTACGGCGTAAAAGCACTATAAAGACACCGATGATTACATATTACGAAGATTTTCATAATTTATTCAAATAAAAAAATTAGTCCCAGATATGGTTACGATACAATATTTTCAAAACAAATGAAATTGTATATTTATAACAAATTTTTCAAATTACCAACAACAAACATAAACTATTGTAAAATAAGTTGACGATAAACCATTTAACATGATAACAGGGTCTTGTGAATTGAACAAATATATAGCATTACTATGGTGCAGGGTATATAAGATTCGGCATGACCGAATATAGCACTCTTACTTGTTTTTTTAATGTGTTTATAATACAAATATTCCAGTATTTACGTGTCCAATTGAAAATTCTTATTTTGCAGTTTTTGCATAAAATTTTTATGTTTAAATATTCAAATCTAGAAAGATAAAATACAAAAATTTGATAATGATCAGAATATAAGTAAATAAACAACATAAATCCTGCTCAACAAAGAACAAGACGAGCACCAATACCATCATACGAACAATTAAGTTTGTCCTTCTCTCGTTAGAGTGATGTGAACTAAACTAGTTTGTTTTAAGTCGTTATAAAATATTTAACGATGCCAAATTTGGCACTTAAACTTTTTTATTTCTTTTCCTTTCATCCTCAAATAAATATCTAGCAAAAACCTAAGTCAAATATGCAAGCACTTAAGCAATTTCCTTAACCGTCTGCTCAACGTAAATAAATATGAGATGAAAAACGAAATACAAATCCCAGATAACACTTTGCATTTCCTCAAGAGCGTAACCAAAGAAATTTTATATATATTTTTTTCAACTTATTTTATTCTTTTTTGTTTTGTTTTTTTATTTTCATTTTTATTTCTGTTGAAAAATCCACTGTAAAAACAACTACCCTACTTGTTTAAGAAAATTTCATCCAAAATATTTTCGGCAAAATTATATGCTGGCAATTTAAAAGATACACAAACACACATGAACTCTTTACTCACCCTCACAATCACTCTCACAGATACTTACCTAAACAATCTTAACGTAAAAAGTCTTTTAAAAATTTCAAGTATTCGAAAAATGATTCCAAACATTGCTTAGACATTTATTTATATCAGATCAAGAAAACAAAAAAAAGCAATAAAAAAACAACAAACAGTAAAAGGAAGCGTAAAGTAGAAAATAACACTATGACAGAGTATTGTGAAAGTATGACGGTGATGAAATACTAGTGTAGGATAAGATGTTTAGGGTATTAAGTGTCATATAACAAGAACAGGTTCTTGTAAATCTTTTCATCTATTAGAGGTTCTTATATGGCTGCTTAAAAAGTGAAGACTCTATCTTCTCTCTATCTATCTTTGAATTCATTTTTTTTAAATTGATTTTTAGGTTTTTTAGAAATTAGTTTTAAATATTGCTAAATTATGAATTAATAAATCAGTCAAGGGTTCCGTAGGGTTCCGTACTAAATTTAGTACAACTTTAAAAATTCAATTTGTTAACTTTTTCATGTCTTATGAGTCATCCTTTAATTTTAAAATTAAAGTCATAAACGCGAAAATTGCGTCACAATTGGAACACCCTTTAAATTAGTAATTGTTGTTATAGCGGCCATGGTAATATACTTTCTATAAGAATATACATGCGCCTACCTATTGCGGTTAAAAAAATAAGGTAATATACGTGAAAAACAACATGTCACTGGTGGAACACCCTTTAGATATTAGTAATTCTTACAGCGGCCGAAGTACAACATCTACTATAAACATTTCAAGAGTCTACCTATAACGGTTAAAAAGTAAGGCTATCTACGTACAAATCATGTCGCTATCGGAACACCCTTTAATTTTGTTATTTGCTATGGCGGCCATGGAATTCGCTTTATATGAATATATCAAGAGTTTACCTATTGCTATTAAAAAAATAAATTATTATACGTGAAAAATATGTCACTGTCAGAACATATTGCCATGGCAACACATTCTATACAAATTGGAAGAGGCAACCTATTACGGTTCAAAAAATATGTCGTTATACATGCAAAACACGTCACTGTCGGAAAACCCTTTAAATTTTTATTGTTTTTATAGGGGTCATAGTAATACACCATTTGTGAAAATTTCAAGAGTCTATCTATAATGGTTAAAAAATTAGTCAATGTTCATACAAATCACGTCACTGTCGGCACACCCTTTAATTTTTGCTATTTGTTATAGTAGCCATATTAATACACCTCCTATAAAAAACTCAAGAGTCTACCTATTACCGTGCCATACACATGCAAATCACGTCACTATCGGAACACCCTTTAATTTTGAGGTTTAATATTGTATACTTCCTTATAACGCGAACACAGTTTAAATTATTGTCTGCAAATTTTAAGCGGTTGCCCCCATAGCTCAAGAAATAAAGACGTAAATACAAATAACACGTCACTTTCTCAACACCCTATAAGTTTTAGTATTTGTTGCTATAGTGGCCACAGTTATACACCTTCTGTGAAATTCAAGAGAATTTCAAGAGTCTACCTGTTATGGTTCAAAGCTCAGGTCTTCTACATGCATATCACACCACTATCGGAACACCCTTTAATTTTTAGTTCTATTTTTTTATACTTGTTTATATAGCGAACTAAGTTTTAATTACTGATTGTAAATCTTTAGTCTATGCCACCTACAGCTCAAGAAATAAACACACATTCGTGAATAACATCTCTCTAACCGAACACCCTATAAGTTTTAGTATTTGTTGCTATAGCGGCAACAACTATACATCATCTGTGAAAATTTCAAGAGTCTACCAATTGCGGCTCCAGAGATAAAAGGCGCTGACAGACGGACAGACATTGTAGCGAAAATAATAGGGTTACATTTTTACCCTTTGGGTACGGAAAAACAGTAAAACTAATTCAATTAAAGTTTGACGCCGCTAAAATTTAAAACACTCATGGATGTAAAGTGTAAAGGAAGCCATACAAGCTGTGAAATTAATCATCACACTTGTCAACTTGAGTTACGTCCTTAATGTCTAAGAAAATCTAAAATAAAACTTATTAAATGACGACCGATAAATGCAGTGCAGAAACTCAAATAAATAGATCAGTCAATTGGCCCTCGGCCTTGTACTTTTAATATATAAAATATTACGTCTTTCATGGGACACACTTAAATTTTTTTTAATACTTAATTTTTAATTTAAACTTGCTGTTTCGGTCCAAAAGACAAGCACATAACCACATCTTCTATAGGGATATTTTGAATTTAAAATTAATAACCCCTGAATATAAGTATATAAATCATTGAAGTGCGAGATAGACTCACACACGTAGGGTTCCGAATTACATATGTTCAGTGCAATTGTACAAATACAAGTTGTTATATTTTTCACGTCTTATGGATCACCCTTTAAATTTTAATTATTTTTTATACTACAGCATAGTAATACATACCCTGTGTATATATCAAGCATCTACCTATATAGTTTAAAAGAGAACGTCATATTTCTCAAATTTGTCACATCTAGGGAACTCCCTTTTATATTTATTAAATTTATTTTCGTTTCTTGTTATTATAGAAATTATTGCAAAATATAATCTATGTAAATGTTAAGTGTCAGCCTATTACTGTTCAAATATAAGGACTTTCTATGAAAATATTAGGAGCCTACCTAGAACGGTTCAAAAAATAATCCAACATAATTGAAAAACCTGCTATTGCGGAACACCCTTTTATTGCTATAGCGGTGATGGCAACATATCTACTGTAAAAATTCAAAAAATAAGGCTATATACGTGCAAATTACGACACTATCGGAAAAACAAATTTTAAGATGCTAAACATTATAGTTCAAAAATTAGACCACACTCATGCAAATCATGTCACTATCGGAACACCCTTTAATTTTTAGGTTTCATTTTGTATACTTGTTTACAAAGCGAACAAAGTTTAATTAATGTCTGCAAATTTTAAGTGATTGCCTCCTACAGCTGAGAAAATAAAGACATAAATGCAAATAACACGTCACTTTCGGAACACCCTATAAGTTTTAGTGTTTGTTGCTATAACGGCCACGGTTAAACACCTCCTGTGAAAATTTCAAGAGTCTACCTATTATCGTTCAAAACTTAAGCTGTATACATGCAAATCACGTTACTATCGGAACACCCTTTTTATTTGTAGATTTTGTTTTATACTTGTTTATTTATGGCGAGCTAAGTTTTAATTTCTGTTTGTAAATTTTAGGTGTAAGCCTTCTACAGTTTAAGCAATTAACACATATACGTGAATATCCCGTCTCTATTGGAACACCTTATAAGTTTTAGTATGTGTTGCTATAGCGGCAACAGTTATACATCTTCTGTGAAAATTTCAAGAGTCTACCTATTACGGTTCTAGAGTTTATCTCTGACGGACAGACATTGTAGCGCAAGCAATAGGATTAAGATTTTATCATTTGGTTACGGAACCCTAAAAACACCCGGGAAATCAAAACTAAGAATTTCAATGATTATATAGAGAGTGAAATTTAAAAGGAAATATATCGATACAGGAATGCTTCTTCAGGCGTCATATATATAACTTGTCAACAATTTTACTTACAAACGTTGACTACGAAAGGTGTTTTTCATCTGAGGCAGAGATTGACAACAATTTTAGGTTCAGCTTCTCTTTCTGACAACTTTTTTTTTTATTGAAGTTAGTATTATTATAAAGAATATTTAAAATATTAGTCGAACTATTTTATAAACATACAAATTAATTTTTAAAGTCAGGCTTAAGTTCGTTTAATTCCATCTAAGTCGAAAGAATATTTTTTTTACAAATGAGGTGATAAATTTTTAATGAAAAAATGAGAAAATGTTAAATGTTTATATAAAGGCAAGATCATAATCTCAGTGTTTAAGGATCGATTAGGTTTAATTATTTTATAAGAAAAATTAAACTTTTCACTTTGTCAAATTTGCTTCTATAGAAAGACATCTTTTTAACCGACTTCAAAAAAGAAGGAGGTTATCAATTCAATCAATGTTGCTTTTTTGAAATTGTTGCCAAATTGAAATTGTAAAAAAATTGCGTGTCGCTATAGCTCCCGACAGCAGAAATTTAATAAAAAAATAAATTTAAAATTTAAAGGGTGTCCGCATAGGTGACGTAATTTGACATATTTGGGCCTATCTTTTGAACCGTTATAGGCAAAACCTTGAAAATTTGATAGAATGTCGATTACTATGACCGTTATAATAAAAGGTATAAAAATTCAAAATTTTAAAGGGTGCTCCAATAGTTCATTTAATTTGATGTATATGGCCATACTTTTGAACAGTTGTACACAGACCGCTGAAATTAACAAAGAACCTGTAGTTCTAAGTCAGCTATAACAAAAAGAATAAAATTTGAATTTAGAAATAAAAGGGTGTCCCAATAGTATACTTGTAATTCTATGGATGTGGCCAAACTTTTGCACTGTTATAGACAGACAACTGACATTTACAAGGAACCTGTATTGCAAAGTCCACTATAGCAAGTATATAATATAATTTATAAACTAGAGGGTGTCCCCATAAATTATGTAATTTGATCTATATGGCCGTATTTTTTAAACCGTTAAACACAAACA
This sequence comes from Phasia obesa, assembly GCA_949628195.1. NCBI lineage: Eukaryota > Metazoa > Arthropoda > Insecta > Diptera > Tachinidae > Phasia > Phasia obesa. The sequence goes on along the minus strand of OX451218.1, from coordinate 131,466,566 downwards.
CTTGAAAATTAGACAGAATATCCACTACTTTCTCTGGTATGATAACAAGTATAAATATTTGGAATTATAATGTAAAGGGTGTCCCAATAGTTCATGTAATTTGAAATATATGGTTAAACTTGTTAACCGTTATAGACAGATAGTTGAAATTTACAAAGAATCTTTGTGGCCAACTCCTCTATAACAACAGGTCTTTAATTTAAAATTGTAAATTAAAGGGTGTCCGAGTAGGTGATATTATTTGATCTATGTGACCTTATCTTTGAAACCGTTATAAATTGGGGCTTGAATGGTGTCCCCATAAAAGACGGATGCTGGTAAAAATAGCTTAACTTTTGAACAGTAATAGGGAGAGGCTTGACATTCAAATAGTCTTTATTTTTTTGGCTAATTTTGGCGCATCTATTATTTGGTTTAAATCTAATTCTTACAGATTACTTTTTGCATTTCTAGTTTAGAATTGGTGCCCTTCGATCTGTTTTGAAGTCGGTTTTTTTTGCAAGAATTATATCCAAATATAAATAAATAAAAATAAACGTATTTTCTGTACATTCAGCAGCAGTTAAATATTGTTATTCCTGTATTATGCAGCTTTCTTTAATACATCATAATTTCAGTTTTATTTACTTGTTTGTGTTTGTGCTGCTGACTATTAAAATGTATGAATATAAACACACTTAAGCAAACAACACTTTAGACATTTCTCATGTGTAAACAATAGCATTTTTCGAATTTACCCAAGATTTATTTTGAGTGACATAAAGCTGTAATTGCACTTATTTCAGATACACTTAAGACTATGACAATTCAACAATTATAATTGAGAATTGATATCTGCACAACAATGTGTTAGAAAAGGTATTATATCCCTTGGTTGTCACTTAAATTTAAATGTGTCTTGGAATGTTTAGTTATAAAAAATAATTAAAAACATAAAAATACACTTCTGCTAAATTGAAAATAATATACGAGTATATATCTTTTTTGTTTAAATTTGTAGGATACCATTAGTTTTAACTTTTAAATTTCTTAATAGTTTTTTAAGGAAATCCTTTATTCGTAGAGAGAAACGGTGGTGATTCTAATCAACTTAACTTGGGTGTATCATGAGTGTATATGTACTATACATGCATTGAGTGTAAATGTACATATAAAATTAAATGCAATTTACAATTGAAATCCTTATATTCTTATATATTCTTTGCTAAAACCACCAATTAACAAAAAAAAATTTACTTGGCATTTTAAATTAAATATTGTAAAATGTGTTTTGATTTTTACAATTACACTGAACAACAATGAATTTGTTTCGGGCTTAAAAATACCCAATATTATGTATTTTCACCCCCTGAGTTCAAAAATCACCTCGAAAATGACCAATTAGCTCTTGTTTTCAAGATACAGTAACATGTCATTTTTTAATGTTTAGCTTTCACTTTGTCAAGAAATTTAGTTTTTGGATGTTGGTACGCCTGTTAACTGACAAAACCAACAGTTGTACAGCTGTTGTTGTTTACCTGCCTCTCGTCGACCCGAAAGATATTTTCTTCCACCACTACATATAAAACTCGGTTTGATAAAAAACTTTGTCAAAGGCATGAACAAAGAAGAGAGCCCTTTAGATATCTGAGGGAAAAATTTGCTTTCCTAAGTGATGCAAAAGTTAAGAAAGGTGTTTTTTCAAAATTAATTTCCTCCACTCCCATCTAGACTTTTTCCCTCCTAGCTGTGGTGAGGTCAGTGATGAACACGGTGAGAGGTTCCATCAGGATATGAATCAATATGAATCAATGCTTGCAGATTACTGTTGGTGCGTGTGTAGGATTGCTCCAGAACTCACCTACAAAAGACAGGCCAAAAGAAAAATGAAATCCACATGATGGTAATAATATACAACCTGCCAAGTATTCTGCCATTAATTTTCAACTCCAAATTAATTTATAATGTTGATAAACTTATGGTTTAAAATTTACTGATTTGCCTCAATTTGTTAACGTTATATATTTTGACCCATGGTGTATCACAGAAACTAGAGCTAATAAAATTTTTTCATTGTCATTTTCGTTTTTTTCGACCCAAAATTAGTAAGATTTGACTCATAAAGTGAAGGAAACATTACAAAAATATTTTTTTGTTGGACAGTGTTATCTAATAATATTTGATAAACCTATATACATATATAAAGCACAAAAAAAAATTCTTTTTGTTTGTTGCCTTCAACAGTGGACTGATCTCCCTAGAATATTTACAGTTTGTTAGATATGCGGAGAGTAAAATGGGGTGTATATTTTTTGATATTATAACTTTGAATATTGTTTATGAAAAAGCTGGCTAGATTGAAAAAGTGGGCGTAGTAACTCCCATATAAAGTAAAAAATTATTATCGTATAAATGAGCAACTGTTTAATAGCAAGAGTTATGGAACTTTACTGAAGTAACCCCATAGCATAGTCTTACAAACCCCATAGCATAGTCTTGCGAACAGTGGGAAAGGCAACTGCCAAACAAAGTAAAAGCTATTATCAGGTTAAAAGTTACCCTTATATTAATATGCATAGGCTAGCGATACAATATAAAATACAAATATCTATACATATAATTAAGCAGTAACTCATTTCCTGTCTGTCTTTGAGTCTGTGTTCGCATTACGTAAAAACTAATGGATGGATTTTAACAAAATTCAGGTACCTTAGTACCCTGAATTATTTCCAAAAATATATCTTATTTCCAAAAGAAAATGTAGAAAAAGCAGTGAAAGTACGTAATTTTAACGATTTAATGGTACTGCATACTTTAAGGCATCTTTTATTTTTAAAAGCGGGATTTTCAAGGTTGCACAATAGATGGCGCTGTTTTAGAATAATGACAAGAAAACATGAATTGAAAGCGGGATATTTTAAACACGGTTGCACAACAGATGGCGCTGTTTTAAAATAATGACAAATTAAGAATAAAATTTGCATTACATTGTTATTAAAATATTTTAAACACCTTTTACAGAGCTTTACAATAATTTTTAGAGTTTTAGAATTCTATATAAATTTAAGAATTTTATTCAGGGATGGGTACCTTTGTATAAAGTAAATATGTAAGGGTCTTGTGAATTACTTTCAAAGCAAATTGGAACAAAATATTGTCAAGACGCACATAACGTGTGTGGGCACATCTAGTTGTATATAAATTTATTTTTATTCTCTTTGATTTTATCCTTAAACATTCCCTGGCATAGATAAGGATGGCGTATACTTCTGCTCGGAAGATCGTTGGGTATTTGCCTATGGCTATGAAAATTTAGGCCAAGAATACCGGCTGCAGTATCATAATTTTTCGATGTAAACCAAATCTGATCTGCTACATCATGCCAGATGTTACAAGTATTTACTTTCTTCAAAATTTTTTGAAGCAAATACATTTTTTGCTCCATCTTGGTCGTAGATTTCTTATAGGTAAATTTTCAGTTCAGTTAGGACACTTCACATTAAACATTTTGTGCATTTTTGGCTCGAAAATATCAATTGATTGGCTTGACACGATCAAATGCTTAATTTCATATTTTGTAGAACCCTTTTTTTAAAACTCTCATCCATTATTTAATAAGTGTAAATATTTGGGTAGATCCTTCTTTAAGAGTAAAATCTAGCTTGTGTTTTTAATGGTTGGGCTAACACTTTTCAAGTAACAAATTTTCGACACTATATATTCGGCTTTTACTCTTAAGGTTTTCCAACTGTAAAAAATTGTTGTGAATTTTTGGTGAAATTTCGATTGTTTTGTGTAATTCAGATTTTTTTTTGGTAATCTATATATTTTTCTGACTAATATATACACAAATTTCCTAGAACATTTTGTTTGACCACTAAATATGTAGTCACATCGTTTTTAAACAAATCATCCATCAGGATTAAAATAATTAATTTTTCTACAGATTTTTCCTACAGATTTTTTTTGGAATATAATGAGCTTGACAAGGTTTTTGTTATAAAGACTTAAGCTTGTATTCATCAAAGCAAAATTAAATGTAAAAGACATTTCATAAGGTTTAGTTGGTAAAAATATGTTATGTCTCTTTAGGAGCGTGACGATATTTTTTCTGCAAGTGAATCCCAAAAAGCCTTATGAAGAATGATCTGATGAGATTGTAAAAGCTTTGATGCCATTCCAACAGAACTTTTCTCCAAAATATATCGAAAGTTTTGGTAACCAGTCTCGAGTCTGAGTTGTTCCAAAGGCGTCGATCTTAATAAATCTGTTGCAGTTCTATAACAGTTACTCATTGCAGTGTCTAACGTTTTTATATTTTTCTTTGAAGTCCATCCATAAATTGTAATTCCATGTAAAAAAAATAATGGGTGATTTTTTTGAGGTTAGGATTTTCATGCATTAGTATTTGACAGATCACGTGAGATTTCAGACATGGTGCCAAAGAGAAAGATGCTCAGTATGCTTTGACATTTCATCATGAATAGACTTACTAACGAGCAACGCTTGCAAATCATTGAATTTTACTACCAAAATCAGTGTTCGGTTCGAAATGTGTTTTATCGACAAATTTTGTTCAGCGATGAGGCTCATTTCTGGTTGAATGGCTACGTAAATAAGCAAAATTGCCGCATTTGGAGTGAAGAGCAACCAGAAGCCGTTCAAGAACTGCCCATGCATCCCGAAAAATGCACTGTTTGGTGTGGTTTGTACGCTGGTGGAATCATTGGACCGTATTTTTTCAAAGATGCTGTTGGACGCAACGTTACGGTGAATGGCGATCGCTATCGTTCGATGCTAACAAACTTTTTGTTGCCAAAAATGGAACAACTGAACTTGGTTGACATGTGGTTTCAACAAGATGGCGCTACATGCCACACAGCTCGCGATTCTATGGCCATTTTGAGGGAAAACTTCGGAGAACAATTCATCTCAAGAAATGGACCGGTAAGTTGGCCACCAAGATCATGCGATTTGACGCCTTTAGACTATTTTTTGTGGGGCTACGTCAAGTCTAAAGTCTACAGAAATAAGCCAGCAACTATTCCAGCTTTGGAAGACAACATTTCCGAAGAAATTCGGGCTATTCCGGCCGAAATGCTCGAAAAAGTTGCCCAAAATTGGACTTTCCGAATGGACCACCTAAGACGCAGCCGCGGTCAACATTTAAATGAAATTATCTTCAAAAAGTAAATGTCATGGACCAATCTAACGTTTCAAATAAAGAACCGATGAGATTTTGCAAATTTTATGCGTTTTTTTTTTAAAAAAAGTTCTCAAGCTCTTAAAAAATCACTCGTTACCTGACCAACCAGAGATCGACATATTTCAAGTGCAGTATTAATATGAGGACCTTTATTATGGCAGCATATTAGTTTTAGAAGGTTGTTTATTTTGCTCAGCTTTAATAAGTGTTCCACAGTAAATTCCTTATAAACAATATGAACAACACTCTCATTTGGTCAGTAATGGCAATATCAATGCCTCTGATATTAATTTTATTAACAATGCACTCTCGTTTCCTGCAAATATGAATCATATCCGCCTTTTCCGCTGGTATAATAGTACCTTTAATATGTATTTTATGAAGATGGAAATAAATATTATAGAAATTACATACGGAATGACAAGCTTATTTACACTCTTTTTACCTGAGCTGAAGGGTATAAAAACTAAAACGACTGCCCTCGTATTTGTTATTAAATTCTGTGATGTTTCTAATACATTTTTATAATTTATCTTCTTGATTTATTTACATAAATATTTGAGTTTTCATATCTTATAGTTTGCAAATTATGACAAGCAGTTTAATGTCATGTCAAAAAAAAAAAATCTTCAAAAAATTTAATCAGACGGCTTATGACAGTTGAAAAGAATCGAATCTGCTTGATAGTTAAAGTACAGTAATGATAAAAAACTATTAATTTATAAGATGACAGACATTAAATGCAATGCAAATATGGCAAATAACAAGGACTAGAAAAATACTCGTAAACCAAGAGTAGGCTGGTACGAATTGTAAGCACCTTTTTTTTCTAAAAAAATTATGTGAGTAACACATCTACCTCCAAATAATTTATGTACTTGAAAATTGCTTTTGGTAAATTTAGTTTTTAGGCATTTATTTCATACATTTTTTTACAACTTTTAGGCAATTAACACATACTTGTTAAATGTTTTTAAGTGTTAAATTTTAATGTGTTTCAAAAAATATTTAGAACAAAATTAGTTGTTGCTCAACCTTTTGTAAGTGTAGCGAAATGAAAATATTTAAAATGAAAAATAAACTTTGTTACCTCAGTAAAACACACATACAGACAAACCCATATATAACTTATATAGTGTTTCGTATAACAACTTTTGACAAGTATTTTATATGAATCGAAGAAATAACTACACCGACACAAATACAGCCATATATGGCTCATATAGTTGAGTATGTAGTAATGTGTGAATGTTAAAAGTATTTGTAAAAAGTTAGTCAGACATACGAACTACTACTTATTATTAAATTCAAACATTTTATAGGTTTAATGTAGTATAAAAATATATAACCTGTCAAGGCAGAAAATTCAAGCGTAAAGTAAAATGTCATAGCGATAGACATAAAATGTATAAAAATATTATTCTCATACATATATTCGTATTAGGATAGTGCAGATATTACAATTTTATGCTACCAAGACTTTAAATGTGCCTGAAAGGTTATAAAAGATTATATGTAAAAGATTATGTGGAATTCTATGTAACTTTCTGATCAGGTCCAATTATTTTTAAAACAGTATAATATTAAAAAAACACGCGGGCTGCTACAAATCTGCTACCAAAGGGTAGTAAAACCCTATACTCGGTTTGGTGCAATTGGTGTCGAATTTATTTATGGGCCTCGAAAGATTGTGAAAATCATTTTATACCCAAAAATATTATTAAATATTATTAATTATTATAATAAAAAAATTCTATAAATATTATAATAATTTAATTATGAAGATTTATAGGGTTTCTCGTCTTTTAAATAAATTTTAACTATTAAAAAAAAAAACTAATAAAATATTTGTTTGTTAATTTTTTCTGCATGACATCCAGGGAATCCTAAACTTTGAGCAGCAATATATGGTAAAATTGTAGCCACGGTAAAAATGAAAAACTTTTGAACAAACTAATGTAATCTGAAGGTGTCTAGGCACCTTAAATAGACCACTAAGAGCACGCTAATCCAGCACAGTGGGAGTATAATGAAAATAATTTGAATATAACTCCACCATATTAGAGAGGTTTATCCTATTGAAATATATTTTTCCGTTGTTCTACAAGCTGGCACAAATTTAATCACCCTATTGGATGATGTTATAATTTTTGCCAATTATAACGTGCGTCAATTGACATTTGTGAATTAGAAAGCTGAAGTATACAAACTGACAAACAACATACAACAGAGCGCTATATTGCGGGAATAATTTCTTTTTACCAATAATCGGTCGATGGTGTAAGCGCAGCTTAAATCTCGCCGTCGCTTTGCTAATCGTGTCGCGGCCACTAAGCAAACATTCCGACACTTAGCTGTTCGACAGAGTGGAACCACAAAAAAACTTTGCAGGGAGTGGTCGTCGCTTTGCTAATCGTTTCCCGCCAACTTGGAAAGCATTCCGATGTCGCTGAAAACAAAGGGAACATCAACCAGACGACGCACAGAGAGGCCATAGCGGACTAAAAACGATTTTTGAAAGCACTGCTTTCGTTTGTTTTGTTTGTTATAAGCTCCACTAGCTTATAATGATTTTATAATGATAAGAATGATTTTTTTCAGTTTCAAGGGTACTGCTATAAATTTAGACCTACTGTCAGATTAATGGAAGTTTGACCAAATTACACACTTCCCTAAATGAGGGATATACACATAATAGTAAAAGGGGAGAAAAAGAATTATCAAATTTTTTCCCTGCTCTACGATGGTCAACTAAGCCACACATTCAGCCAAACTAGCAAAAGAACTTAGACTACTTTACAACGTTACAAACTACGAATTTCAAATTAGGATTGAGAACAGCTATGAATGCAAAAAAAGTTCCAGCTTCCTCTGAGTATTGGAAGATCACTTTTCAAACTAGACGTGTTAAAGTAAAGCATAGAACAAAAATCATTTGCCTTTATCTGCCTATCGGATTACAACGCCGCAACGAAAGAAAAAGAAAGGATTTCTGTAATATTATATTTGTAGATGGATAGTAGTCTGCAAACAAAAAAAAAAAAAAAAAAGAGATTCAGATAAATACCTTTCTTACATTCAAAACTATGTACTTTTAACTATGAGTATCCCATATTTACTACACTTCTATCAGTTTATGTTACTGATTTATGTTATGTTAATAAAATAATTTTAAAATTGAAAATCGTCTAGTTTTTAATTCATAAAAGATATAACCTTAAAAATTTGCCAAAATATTATAAATATTGGTCGCTAACTAAGACATAAAATACAAACAAAATTGTTGGAAATTCTACTCGTTATTTTGAAAAAACTGGAAAAGGGTATCGAAAATTCAACAATTTTAATTTATAGATAGACCCTTAAAACCATGTATGATCTTTGGAAATCAATTACAGGTGCGAGGTACCCAACTTTAAGAATACATAGCGTCACCCCTGGCAAATGGATGGTGCGCACCGACAAATACTCCTTTGCTATACCCACTTTAAATTTTGGATCAAATGGCTGAATTATTTCCGAAATATTTTGATATTTTTCGACACATAAAATTTAAAAATGTAATGATGCAGTTTTGTAGAAAATTGATTCAATATGAAGAATCCATAAATTGTATGCCAAAAAAACGTTCATTTGGCTTTGAAATAACGAAGTAAAATCACATGTATATTTTGGTCAAAAATATTGAAAACTGTTTACGCACTTCTATAGTGTTTGTACGTAAGATAATTTTATTGCTCTGATTCAAATAGTAATTTTTTTTCAAATATATCCTTTTCTGCGTATTTAAAAAAAATATAAAGTTCGCTCATATGGTTTAAAAGATATGATAGAATAAAATTTGTTCTATAACGTGACGTGATGACAAACTTCCTTGGAAAAAAAAAGGTTGCTCGGTCGTGCTCGGTGCTCCCGCTATAATAAAATGAAAGGTAAGACTCCATACTATCAATTAAAAAAAAAAGTTTAAATAATTAATAAACTCATATAATTTGTCTCCAAATACATGAAATTTTTAATTTTAAAAAATTACAATATTAAATTACAATTTGTGAAAAAATCAAATAGAGAAGTGAAAAAGGTATTATTAAAATGAGTTTATTTTCTGTGTTATATAGTGAACTGAGCTACGAACTCACTAATTGCAATGAATAATCTGAAATTAGTTTTAAGCAAAGCTGTTGATGGTGATGCACCAAAATGGGCGTTTCCTCCTCGCATAAAATTTATGGAGTGCATACTTCATATTGCCTACAACAAAACATTTGAAAGATGGCCGGCGCTCAAGGACGAACACAAAAGTCTAAAACTGAAAAAAAAACTTCGAATTCAGAAGGACTTAAAGGAACAGATGGGTATATGAGTGGATGCAGTTCAACAAGAACCGAGTCTACTAACGATGGACTTAAAGGAACAGATGGGTATATGAGTGGATGCAGTTCAACAAGAACCGAGTCTACTAACGATGGAAATACGTCCAGACGTTTCTTTTCTAACCCCGCACTTGTTGCCGATGTGACTGGTGTAGTGGATAAACTTATTAATCGATTTCGCATTACACTGCAAATAATAACTTGTGGTAAAAAAGTTAATTGCTTGAAGTTCAAGAATTTTGCTCTAGATGCAGCAAAACTTTTTGTTGAAAAATATAGTTGCTATTATATCCCATTAACAGTACATAAAATACTGATACACGGAAAGGATATTATGGATGCGGCAATACTTCCTATTGGAATGCTTTCTGAAGAAGCCAGAAATAAAGATTATTATGGATTAAGGTTCTCCAGAAAGTGTGATAGAGTTGCAATAAATACAGATTTTTTTCATCGACTTCTAGTATCCTCATATTTACAGGGTGGGCCAAAAGAAACCAAGGGGTGTAAAAGTTTAATAACTTTTTTGTTTATTAACTTTTTTTTATTTTTTCTTTCAGATTATATAGACAACACTTGGAATTGTATTATTTAAACCAGAGATCAATTATTTTAACGCAAAGAGCATATCGCCGACATTATTGAAAATTTGATTATGAGTGATGAAGCTCATTTTCATTTGAATGGCTTTGTTAATAAGCAGAACTGTAGGTTCTGGGGTTCTGAAAATCCAAGAGCCATTCATCAACGCCAATTGCACCCCATCAGGTGTACAGTATGGTGTGGGATCACATCTGAAAATGTCATTGGGCCCTACTTCTTCGAGAATGAAGATGGAAGTGCTGTAACCGTAAATGGAGAGCGGTATCGGTTTATGATAGAAAATTTTTTACGTCCTGCTCTTGAAAACAGACCTGGTATGTGGTTTCAGCAGGACGGAGCCACTGCCCATACTGCCCGAGACACAATGGCACTTTTAAGACAAATTTTTGGAGAGCCCTTGGTTTCTTTTGGCCCACCCTGTATAAGTAGCATTAGATGTCAACCCCGTTAACAGGTTCTGGGACTTGATGAAATGATAGATTATGAATAAAAGTCTATATTTAAATGCATGTATTGAAATTTATTTATAAAATATTTAGTTTTGGTAAAGAAACAAAAAGTAGGTAATAAAGGGCTCTGTGCCAAATTTCAAAAACTTTGGACCAAAAATAGTAGTGGGCGTGGCCAATTTTGATGAAACTTTATTTTATTGTTAATTGAGGTAATAAAAGGCTCCATGCCAAATTTCAAAAACTTTGGGCCAAAAATAAATTCTGAGTTCTATGAGCGGTTTTTGATGAAACTTTATTTTATTCTTAATTCAGGTAATAAAAGGCTCTGTGCCAAATTTCAAAAACTTTTGGCCAAAATTTATTTTTGGGTCCAATTTTGATGACACTTTATATTTTTCTTAATTGAGCTAACCGAAGGCTCAGAGCAAAATTTCAACATTCTACGGGCACTCCTTATATTTTTTGCCAAACATTGTATGAACAAATCCCACTGTGCGACGTGCCAAGCAATTGGACATCCTCAGACGGACCTACAGCGAATTTTAAAGAACAAAGTATAAAGTGCAAACAGTGCATTAGTGCCTGCTGGCCATCACTCACATTGAATTTGAAAACATCTATGCCTGAAATTGAAAACATTAGACAGTCCTTTTCTTAATTAGGCAGCCTTATTAACATTTTAATTTCCATTTCATTTCAGTTGCGCCGCCCTAATAAACAAACAAAAATATATTTAATGATTACACTCAACCAAACACATGTAGAATGCTACAGTCTTACATTAGATAAAGAGAGCTTAAGAAAGCGAACCACTCTTTTAGTAGTTTTATTATAAATTACGACAATTTCTTCAAGTATTTACTGTTAAATTTTTAAGGATTCTGAGAGTATAAAGTAGAGAAATATGAAAAAGATTTACACAGCAAATTGTCATATAAAAGATGAACTCATGGAAGCATACACTCATAAATTACAACTACACAAATATTTTGTTAACAAACAAATAACTTTTAACTAGATTATATTTGTGTATTTTTCAATGTTATTTGTAAGTTGCTGCTCAGATACCTTCTTCGAACTAAGAATTCTTTTTCATTTTTCAAGATGTGGGTGTGTGCGTGTGTACGTGTGTACGGGTATTTGTATGTATGTATTTATATGCATTTAGATGAATTTATATGTAGTTATTTTGTAGTTATTCATTAGTTTTGCTTGTTAGTTTTGATTGTTCCTGTTGGCTGTTTGAAAAGTTGTTCAAATTTCCTTCAATTCTTTATTATTTATTTATTGTATGCATTTTCATGTATTCTTCATTGAACTTTGATTGTTGTTTAATATCTCAATAAATATTTATTTAGGATTATGTGTTTATGACATTATTTGTTTGAATAAAAAACAAAAGATATTTTAAATCCATTTAATGTTGAACAATTTTAAATAAAATAATTTAATAATTTAAATAATTTAAATGTAAATAATTTAAATAATTTTTTTTATATGTTTATCCTTTTAAGAATAAATTAACCAAAAATAATATTTAAATGAATTATTCTTAGTAGACTCGAGTTCGTTTATAATCTAACTATTGCACAGTGAAATAAAAACAAGGGAAGTTTTATTCTTATACTAGCGGAATGTAATGTCTTATTTGAATCGCTAAATACTTCCTCAGCAGTTTTTGTAACCCAAAACTGGGTAAAATTTAGTTTTTTTTGAAAATTTTTTTTTATGGAATTCTGACTTGGGAGGGAGGTTGTCAATTCGTCTGAATGTTGCCTTTTTAAGTTTGTGCGCGCAGAACTCAGTCATTTCTGAACCGATTTTAAAAACTTCATAAACATTTTAAAAATTAAAGGGTGTCCCCAAACAACATACATGTTTTTTACGTGTATAATAAACCGTAAAGAGCACTATTCCATTTTAAAATTAAAAAAAACTACGTATCACTATAGCTGCAAGTAAGAAAGTAGTAAACAAATAAATTTAAAAATGAAAGGGTGTCCCCACAGGTGACGTCAATTTACCTATATGGCCCTATCTTTGAACCATTGTATACAAACACTTGAAATTAGACAGAATGTCCAATATTTATAATTAGATAGAAATTAAATATTTAGAATTAAAAATTAAAGAGGGTCCCAATAGTTGATATAATTTGATGTATATGGCAAAACTTTTGAACCGTAACAGAGAGAGACGATTGAAATTTACAAAGAACATAAGTCCGCTATAATATCAAGTATAAAATTTAAATTTGGAAACTAAAAGGTATGCCCGTAATTGATATAATTTGACCTATCTGGCCCTATCTTTTGAACCGTTATAGACAAAGACTTCAAAATTAGACAGAATCTCCACTGCCCGGTATAATAACATGTATAAATATTTAAAATTACAAATTAAAGGGTGTCTCAATAGTTGATGTATCTTGATGCATATGGCCAAACTTTTGAACCGTTATAGACAGACTGTTGAAATTTACAAAGAATCTATCCTTTACAATAAGTGTTTAATTTAAAATTGTACATTAAAGGGGGTCCCAATAGGTAATATTATTTAACTTATATGGCTCTATCTTTGGAACCGTCACTTTTTATTACTGTGTCAGTAATAATAAGTGTAACAAAATAAAGGGTGTTCTCATTCATTTCTGACGTAATTTGTTGTATATGGCTTTATCTCCTAAACCGTTATGATAGACATTTGAATATACAGAACGTATATTACTAAGTCCGTTATGTCAACAAGTACGAAATTATTTGATTTGAGTACTAGTTCTTACAGATTACTTCCTTTTAAATTTTTAGTTTAGAATTGATGCGCATATATCCGTTTTGGAGTTTTTTTTTGCAAAAGTTATGTTTGTAGTTTTTCGGCTTAATAATTTTTCGAATGGCGCATTAACCACCTTTAAAAATACATTTTAACATCTTGCAGTTTAAAGTTAAATGCCAGATCTAATATAACGGGTGGCGCAAAAATAACCTTCCGATATTTTTTGGCTGTAATTTTTGTAAATTATTTGTCAAATAAATAGACACCAATATTCCGCGATCTGGAGCAGTGTAGCGTAACATTGTTTATTAACGTGTATTTCGCAAGTGTTTACTACACAAATCTCCAAACAGAATTGACATTTGTGTAGTAAACATTTTTGACATAGCCTTTTTTGATAGGAGGATTACTTTTGCGCCACCCGTTATTTAAAAATGTCCTTTACCACCTTCAAAACAGCACATCATCTTGGAAAAAGGGGATCTGCGAAAATTTCTGTGGACCTGAACCCAGAATAGCACTGGGAAGCTAGCGAAAGGTATTACAATGGGTGACTTCATTTAACCTGAACAGGTGGAGCGATGCCAGTACATGAAAAATTTCAACCTTCTCTTATAGTCCCTTAAGTAAACTGTAATACCAAGCTCACTGTATTGTTCTTTGTTCAACCATATACGGGTACATTTAAAAGAGGGTACATGAAGATAAATACATATTTTCTAAACATAAAAAATATACCTACCTACTTGGCGATCTGTAAAAATTTCAGGAAGAAATTATGTGAAATATGATAGAGGAACAGAGGATTGTTGGATTATAATACAACATTATAATTATCGAACGAAATAAATTTCAAGCTAACAACGAGTAACGAAGCTTCTGGGATGACTCGGTGGGCTAGTAGGCAGTGTGCTAGTCTATCAGTCCGGAGTTGTGGTTTCGATTCCCACCAAAGACTCTGGAATTTTTCACTACAAGTTGGCAGGAAGACCAAGAAGGAGCTTGAATATAATCGGAGTGAATACGAATGGTTAACTGCGTTAGTACAGGTCACAGACTTCTCAAATATCATATTGCTATATTGCTACCTACACACTGTGCTTGTAAAAAGGCTAAAAGAAAAAATGTTCGGACCACGGGCAGATACATATATTTATACATAAATGCTGTGGATACCTAGTCTTAAACAAATGTTATGAGGAAGAATATTGACATGTATTAGTCTCCAGTCAGACAGCACGAGACTCAACGAAAGTAAGGTACTTGTAAATTTCCAGTCGGATACCAGAAATCATTGTGGAATGAAGGGACATATGAAGTTAGTGGTCTGCTTCGTTATCCCCCCAGCACGCAAAGAAAAACCATAGAGCAATCATATTATGATTGAGTTATATGGTTGTAGTCAAAACATATTATTATTGCCATAATAATAATATTGTTATATTAGCACCATATTGTTGTCTAACTTAAAAATAACATTTTAAAATAGAAAATTTCTTTATTAAATAAATATAGTGAGATGTATGTAGTTATAAAAATAAACCTTATTCATTTATACCAAAATACCTTAGAATCAAAAATACACATTTATTTTTTACTTTATTTTTTAAACATTTGATATCATAAATGATTCAATTCATAATTTATTATTTTTTTTGAAAGATAAACCCGTAAAATTAGATTTTAATAATTTACATAAAATAAATACAAAACTTCAAAGAAACCAAACATTATTTGTTTGTTTTTAGTCATACTGTGATTACATATCAGTAAGCTTATCATAATTTGTTTACTTATAATAAAATTATGGTTATAAATACAAGATAATTTTGGAATACTAATAAAACTTTTATTATGGTTTGAATATTATATAGTTCAAACCAACCATGTTGAATATTCTGAGTGTAGTAACCATTTAATAATCAAATAGTAACAAAAACTTGTTTGTCGTGACCATAGTAATCATCTAAAAAACTATAAGTTCATCATAGCAACCCTATATTGTTACAGAGAACGAATGTTCTGGTATGTCTGCAAAAACCACTCAGATTATTTGGCGGACTCGGACATCTCAATCGGGCCCTCAACCTCCAGACTAGACGACCACTACCAATCAATTTGTTAAGGCATTCATCTATGCAGGCACTCTACTATAAAATACGAGAGCAATTTGATAACTTTATGACTGGTTGGATAGAAGAAGCGTTTTATTTCTCAAAATAGCCATTACGTCGAAATCCACTATTTTGATTGTTGTTTTGTCTTTGTGTATTGTGATGGATTAATGTTTTGCCCACAGTTACAAAATAGCACAAAACTTAAATTTCTTAAACATATATTTAAAGAGATCACACGATTTTGTTAATGGTTTTAACCCTGAAATTCAGGCAATCTGCATACTAACTATTACGGTGAAATAAAAACAGTGTCAAGTAAAAGTTATTTATCTGAAAAAACCACATCTTTTATTTTCATTAAAAAGTATTTAAATGCACATAAGTACAGGCAGGCTTTATTTTTGTGCACATTTATATCATGCATTGCTTAACAATAAATCTAGTTCAGTCATGTGTGCAGCATGTTTATGCATGCACATGCATGAGCTTTAATTTTGTATATATATGTATTTTCGTTCTATTTCTATTATGAAGTGATGTGCTTTTTAAATATTTTGTTTATTTAATATTTATTCTTTTATATTTCATATTATTTATATATTTACTACAAATTAGTTTGTTTTTTCGTTCGCTTATTCGTATATATATAACATGTATGTATGTACATATGTTGTATGGCCGGTTAATTTATAAATTGTAATGAAATTTGTTTAACTTAAATCACAATTCAAATGCTAATATTTATTTTGACAATTTTTGTTTTCGTAGTTGATGTTGTGGATGTTGCAACTACTGCTATTGTTGTTGGTTTGAACGAAATGCAATTTATTCAACCACTGCAAGAGAAGGAAAAATAAATTCCATTAAAATAAATAATTTATTTTGCACAAATATTGCGATGTTTTTTATTTTAGCTACTTTCGTATGTTAATATTTGATTTTAAATTTCAAATAAATATTTGAAATTTAATATAAAATATTATTATCATTATTATTTGATTTTTAGTGTTATTATTTTGTTAGCTCTTTAAATTCGCATTTAAAACACACAGTTATTTAATATATTGATTTTAAATAGCGTAATTGGGGATTTTTTAAATATTTTTCTTTTACTGATAAATAGATTTTTTAAATATAAAATAACATATTATTCGATTAATGTTTTAAATAAATAAATAATCGATTATTTAACAAAAAATATTCGAATAATAAAGCAAAAAATTTTGCAAAATATTTTTATAATATGTTTTTATCATACTGAAAATAAAATAGCAATTTATTCCATTAAATTTTAAATTTTTTTTTAAAAATATTCGCATAATCGATTATTTAGATTATGCGAATATTTTCAAAAATAATATTTTTCCTTTATATTAAAATATAATTTTTTAAAATAAAATAAAAATTTATTCGATTAATTTTTATAAATATTCGATTATGCGAATATTTTTCTAAAATATTTTTATAATATTTTTTCATTATATTAAAATAAAACTTTTAAAAATAAAATAGCAATATATTCCATTAATTTTTTCAAATAATCGATTATGCGATTAATTTTCAAAATATGTTTATAATATTTTTTCTTTATATTAAAATCAAATTTTTAAAAATAAAATAAAAATTTATTTGATTAATTTTTTAAAATAATCGATTATGCGAATAATTTTCAAAATATTTTATAATATTTTTTCATTATAATAAAATAAAATTTTTAAAAATAAAATTAAAATTTATTCGATTAATTTTTTAAATATTCCATTATGCGAATATTTTTCCAAATTATTTTTGTAATATTTTTTCCATTATATTAGAATAACTTTTAAAAATAAAATAGCAATATATTCCATTAATTTTTTTTTTTAAAAATCGATTATGCGAATAATTTTCAAAATATATTTATAATATTTTTTTTTTTAAATTAAAATCAGATTTTTAAAAATAAAATAAAAATTTATTCGATTAATTTTTTAAAATAATCGATTATGCGAATAATTTTCAAAATATTTTTATAATATTTTTTTCATTATAATAAAATAGAATTTTTTAAAATAAAACAAAAATTTATTCGATTAATTTTTGTAAATATTCGATTATGCGAATAATTTTCCAAAATATTATTATTTATTTTTTAAATCTTTCTTAGAGAGAATAAAAACGAACTTGGACTATAAATTTCATTGTATGTGATATAATATTTTTTCATTATATTAAAATAAAAATTTTAAATATAAAATAAAATAAGAATTTACTCGATTATTTTGTTTAAATAATCGATTATGCGAATAATTTTGCAAAATATTTCTATAATATTTTTTAATAGAATTAATGCAAATGAATAAATATGAAATTATTAAAATTAAAAAAAACCCTATTTTTGAGAGGTATTATCAAGAATAAAAACTCTTTATTTAAAAACTGCAATTTCATGTTCAACAAACTTATAGTTGCTTGTTAATTTAAAAAATATTTAGGTAGAACATCATAAAGTATATGTCCACATAAATATAAAGAGCTCAAATAATATACTCATGTACTTGCCTTATTATATTATTACAATCATACAATTGTGAACAAAACTAAAGCAGTTACTGATTTGTTTATAATTTATATTCTTTAATTACTTTTTTACTTTTTTTTTCTTATAATGTTGTAATCAATTAAGCAACGAATAAAACAAACAATTTTACAAACGGTCTTTCAATATCTTCTAAAAATAAAAGTTGTACACCGCTTTTAAATATTTCTTTCATAATGAATCATTTAGCAAACGTTTGTGAAAAGTTTTTTCTCAGGTTTTATTTGGTTCTTATTGTTTTCTTTCCTACCTGGATAATGTACAGTTTGTGTTTACGCCTAAAAACAATACAAATACTATTTCTGTTTTATTCTTGTTTTACTCACTACGATAAACAAAACAATTCGAAAGCAAACACTTCGTTCTGTTTATTTTCGTACTCTAAGCTTGATATTCTAAGCCATAGCGAATATAAGCTTAGACCAGAGTCAGTTTTTGGTCCATTAATCGTGAAAGCAAGGAATTTACAATAATATATGAATAAAATTAAGTTCAAAAAACATAAAATTAATCGATTAATCGAATAATCGAATAATCGAATGCATTTTTAAATTTAATTCGATTCATCGGTAAAATATTATGTTTATTTACTATCATATTTACTAAAGGGTATTTCACACTATAATACAAGTATTAATACTTTTGAATAAAATGCAACTCTGATCTAATCGCCGTTTGAAATTTTTCAAAAAAACAATAACAACAAGTCAGGGTTGCAATTTCCTCAAAAGTATTAATACTTGTATTATAGTGTGAAAAGCCCTTAACTTATATTACACGATGAATTGTAAAAATCTCATATAATGATAAAAAGGTTGTAATAAAGAATCTTTTAGTATCTACTAGATCCAATTAGATTTCATCTCTCTCTTCCATACTGTCTTTTTGTTTTTTTTTTATTAATTTCAGTTACATTCGGTGTCATTTGTTTTACTTTTGTCCCACAAAAAATTTTGAAATAGATAAGATTTATAACGGTTGATTTTATATTTTCAGACAATTTTATAACGGATGGTTTTAACAAAGAAACACAAATTTAAAAAAATTCACGGATGTCCCTTGTTCGTAATAATGTTTTTATATGTATGTACTAATACTCGTATGTGTGTATTTTGACATTTGTTATGGCAGCTATTATTGTTTGCTGCTTGTCATTGTTTTTGTTATTATGTTTATATGCTCGTAAGCGTCTCGCTTGATGTGTATGCATGCATGCACGAATTGTAAATTCATGTATATTTGCATCCGACTACATGTTTGAATAAGCAAATGAGAGTGTGTGCGTGTGTTAAGAAGAGCAATTAAAATAAATAAATTCGTTTTGTTTTATAAATGCAACTGTTAGTTTTTATGACGTGTTGCAATTTATTTTGATTGTAATGGTCGAGATAAAATTTTTATTTATGATGATACAAATAAATAAGTAGATTAATATCTGTGGATGTGTGTAAATAATTTCAAAAACACTATAGTTGGTTTAAGGTTCTAAAAAAATGTATGTATAAACATAAAATTCAACCATATTAAAGATTTATGTGTTTATTTTTGTTCAACCAAAATATTTTGGAAATAAATCAATAATGTTTGTTTCTAATTCTCCTTAACCAAAAATCCGATATTTACTTTTAGAGTCCAGCAGTGATGTGCAGGTAGTATACATTCCGGGAAAATCATCGAATTTGCCCTTGATGATTGTCGTTTATTAGGTTTTTGACGGACAGCCGCGTACCGTTGCACAATTTTGTAGGATTGAGATTCCGCAACATGATTATGATCGATCCCACCTTCAGCTGTAAATTATGCGGGGGAGATATTGGTATATCAAAGGAGTACAAAAATTCCGTCGGGTAG
Organism: Phasia obesa; assembly: GCA_949628195.1. NCBI lineage: Eukaryota > Metazoa > Arthropoda > Insecta > Diptera > Tachinidae > Phasia > Phasia obesa. Next base: position 131,446,632 of record OX451218.1, on the reverse strand, counting down.
TTGGTCTCTTCATTTTGGTCGGTTACGGAGTCAATAGATTTCTACGTATGCAGTTGCCCTGCGATTTGACTTTGAATAATTAAGTTTAAGCTATCCACGTCCTTATTCTTCGCTGCTGGTATTGCCCGTTCAGCAATCCAATCGAGATTTTTTGTAATTTTGTGGAATGCCGGGGAACACTTTGCTGATGAGTTCCTCCTTGGAAGATGTGAATTCACAAAAATTTTCAGGGAACCATATTAATCCAGTCGAAACATCAACAGGTATTTGGCCGTTGCCAAGCTCCAGCAGTTGTCTCGAGAATTCAGCAGCCATGTTTGTGGTCAATTGCAACTTCTGGAAATGCCGCCACAAAGACGAAGATTTCACGCGTTAAGTTCATCCGCAGCAGAAGATTTCGGGATGACGGGAAGTGTTTGACGGAAATCTCCGGAGAGCAATATCAAAGCCCCACCAAATCGTCTTAAATCACCTCGTAGATCTTTCATTGCCTCCAAAGCTCGTTTATGTGCCCCAAATGATCAATTTGCATCAATTTGCCTGTCGCCGAATTCTAGGTTATTGGGCACGTTGGCTTGTCAACTGTCTGATGATTCATCGGCAGCTTTAAAGCGGAATGTGCAGTTCGACCGCCTTCCAACAATGTGGCAGCAATTCCAGAAGATGCAACAGCTAACGCAATTTGTGATCTTGACCGAATTGTTGCCAGAATCAACGAAAAGACGAATGTCTTGCCTGTCCCACCTGGAGCATCGAGAAAGGAAATGCCTCCTGTTCCATCGTCAACAACCTTCATTAGCGAATCGTACACGTCCTTCTGCTCGGGATTCAATAGTGACACATTTGTTCGGACTCTTTCGGCGAGCTCATCTCGATCGTAGGCTTGCTCTCGTTGCAATTCGGAATTGAATGCATCGTGGATCGAACGATTGGGCGCAGGCAATTCTAATGTCGACAGGAGACTGCCGTACATGAGCAAGCACATTATAACTCTGATTATAGCCGGGTTCATCAACAACTTCGGCTCCAAATGACGTCATTTGAAAGCATCCATTATATTTTTGTATATTCGATAGGAAATGTTTTGATTGAATTGTATTTCCATAGAGAAGCGAATACAATGGCTCTGGCGGAGGAGGAAAAACAGGCAATTTCACCTTGTCACCTTGACATTCTGAGACGCACGACGTGTCCGTCGTCCAAGGTTTGATCGTCTAATAGGACGCATTAGTGAAGCAAATAACTTTCCTTGAAAACCAATAAAGACGTTTTTGACTAGTCCAATTCAAAAGAAAAAAACAAACATTTTATGAATTACTATATAGATTTAGTTTAAAAATTTACTTTAAATTTTTATGTAAAAAATTGTATCTCCGTGCCATCTATATTGCGTTAGAATGGTGAGACTAAAGCAAAACAATCATTTAAAAAAATTTCCTCATATTGACCCCTCCAGTTACTAGATGGATTTTAACAAAATTTTGTGTGGAGGTGGTACCTTAGTATTCTATTGTTAGTAAATCAAACAAAATATTGTCAGGAAGCACACAACGTGTGTGGAAACAGCTAGTATTATATATATCTAAACCTTCTCGAGATTTTGATCTTTAGTAAGAAATTGTTCACTACTAGCAGCGCTTTAATATCACCGGTATGAATTGAGGCTAAAACAAGTTGGAATTGTCTGGAAGAATGCGTTTGTGTGCTTCCTGACAATATTTTGTTTGATTTACTAACAATAGAATACTAAGGTACCACCTCCTACATTAAAGTTTATTGTACTAAGGCAGTGATACAAAGGGTTCCGTGCCATCCAGCATGTGAATTAAATTAAAGCAAAATCATAATTTCCCATTTCTTTTTCAATATTATTAAACCTTCTTGTCTAAACCATAATATTACTCGTTTTATTATTATTACTATTAACCTTTATTAACTTTTCTTTAACAAATCCTATTATAAATATATATTTTTACGAGCAAATACATATTTTCTAGTATTTGTACAAATTTGCATTTATAAGTCCTTTTTCATTCCTTTTAGCTCCACAGAAAAGTTCAAGTAATCTTGGTGTGTCTACCCACACACGCTTCGTTTTAGTACCTCATGCCCTTCTTGGCTGGAATTTTGAAAAAAAAAACATTTATTGTATGTAAAACCACACTGCATAAATATGAAAAAAAAACCATAAAGTATGTAAAACTAATAGGATTTTGAATTCTGGCTGACTTTTAAACGCTGCAGTTGCAGTTGCAGAACATTGTTGAACATTCTGCATATTGACTACATGATTCCTGTTCCTAACTTATGACCCTGGCAGGATTTGCTGTGCACATAAAAATAAATTATGGCGAGAGGGATTTTTTAAATGAAAAGGAAAATGAAAATAATGTGTATTAAATCCATTTAACATAAAAAATAGTTTGAGAAAAGTTGAAAGGCATCAATTTTTAAAGGTTTATAAGTTGACGATCAAAGATCGAGTTGTATGCATAAGTAAAAGTAAGAAAAGATTTATTCAAGTTCATTATTGTATCATGGACATCAGTTACATGAAAAAAAAAATTTTGTTAAGGAACAATTTTTGTTATCCTTGAATCCTTTTTAAAGTTCCATATTCAGAGGATAAACACGTAACCCTATTGTTTTCGCTGCAATATCTGTCCTTCTCTCAACGCCTTCTGTCTCTGTAACTAAAACAGGTGGACACATAAAATTTTAACAGAGATTGTATTACTATTTTCCTATAAGAACGAATACTAGAAATTAAAGGGTGTTCCGATAGAGCTGCGATATTAAAAAGAGTTCTTAAACCTATGATCGATCTACTAAGAAGTACAGAAGTATAACTCAAAATTAAAAGGTTTCCAATAATATATATGTATGTCTATTTTCAAGCCGTTATAGGTAGACCTATGAAAGTTATAACAGAAGGTGTATTACTAGCTAAAAAACTGTAAGAGATAGAATTTTTTTGAAATTATATTTGGCTTCAGGTAGTCAAAGAATGTAAATAACAAAATTTTCATTAAAATCGAAAGTGGTAAATTTGAAAACATTTTTTTTTGGTTGATTTGACATGGAATTACCCAGTTGCCAAACAAAATTAATATAAAATCTTCAAGTTATGCAAACAACATAATCCAAAAGGTTAAACCCCCAAATCGTCAAAACCCTTTGCGCGAACGTTTCACTATTTTTAACCGACTTCAAAAAAGAAGGAGGTTATCTATTCGTCTGAATGTTGCTTTTTTTATGTATGTAACCGCAGAACTCAGACATTTCTGAACCGATTTAAAATTTTTTCTTTATTTGAAGGGCTATGCATTCAGGTTGGTTCCGTTTTAAAAACAGTTCATTATATTAAAAATTAAAGGGTGTCCCCATACAACATACATGTTTTTTACGTGTATTAAGAATCGTAAAGGGCACCAAATTAAAATTTGAAAAACTTGCGGACCGCTATAGCTCCCAACAGCAGAAAGTAATAAAAAAATAAATTTAAAATTTAAAGGGTGTCCCCATAGGTGACGTGATTTGACCTATTTGGGCCTATCTTTTGAACCGTTATAGACAAAACCTTGAAAATTTGACAGAATGTCGACTACTATGGCCGTTGTAATAAAATGTATAAATATTCAACATTTTATATTAAAGGGTGCTCCAATAGTTCAATTAATTTGATGTATATGGCCATACTTTTGAACAGTTGTACACAGACCGCTGAAATTACAAAGAACCTGTATTGCTAAGTCAGCTATAACAAAAGGTATAAAATTTGAATTTGAAAATAAAAGGGTGTCCTAATAGTTCATGTAATTCTATGTATGTGGCCAAACTTTTGAACTGTTATAAACAGACAGATAAAATTTACAAGGAACCTTTATTGCAAAGTTCACTATAGCAAGTATACAATTTGAATTTAGAAATTAAAGGGTGTCCCCATAAATTATGTAATTTGATATATATGGCCCTATCTTTTGAACCGTTAAACACAAACACTTGAAAATTAGCCAGAATGTAAACTACTTTCTCTGGTATAATAAAAAGTATAAATATTTTGAATTATAATGTAAAGGGTGTCCCAATAGTTCATGTAATTTGATGTATATCGCCAAACTTTTGAACCGTTATAAACAGATAATTGAAATTTACAAAGAATCTTTGGGGCCAAGTCCTCTATAACAACAGGTCTTTAATCTAAAGATCAGAATGTAAAATTGTAAATTAAAGGGTGTCCGAATAGGTGATGTTATTTTATCTATGTGACCTTATCTTTGAAAAAGTTATAGACAGAGGATTGAATAGTGTCCCCATAAAATACGGATGCTGCTGAAAATAGCTTAACTTTTGAATAGTAATAGGGAGAGGCTTGAAATTCACATAGTCTTTAGTTTTTTCCCTCTAATTTTGGCGCATCTTTTATTTGGTTTAAATCTAATTCTTACAGATTACTTCTTACATCTTTAGTTTAGAATCGATGCCCTTCTATCTGTTTTGAAGTCGGTTTGTTTTTTGCAAGAATTATTTAATAAATTATAAATGATTTTTGTGGTTCTTTGAATGTAAAAACACAAACCTTTGTGTGTGCCTTCAACGTGCGTATTTGCCTAAATTATTATTTTCTAATTCTCTTCTACTATTACCTTCAGACTATGAATATTTTATTTTATATTTTCAATATTTTATTTTTTCCCTTTATTTGGTTGCAAATATTTACAATGCTTTCATAATTTCCAAATATTTATTGGTGTGTGTTTAATGGGAAATTATTTAAATGCTTTTTGGAAGACCCCAAAATCACTCATTTATATACAAATAGAAATAAAACGTTATTTCGATGCATATCAGTAAATATGTTTGTGTTCATGTGTATTTGTGTGTGTATGTGTGGTTGTAACTGCTGCCAATGTTGATGTTTTATTGAATGAATTTTTATTATTTAGTTATTTTTTTTTTCATTTTTAAATATTTTATTATAATTTTCATTGTTGTGTAAATACAACAATGAAGAGTAAATAATTAAAATATTTATTTTTTCCATTTTTTTATTTTTATTTTTATTGTGTTGTATTGTTGTACGAGTTTTTTCATATTTTAATCTTAAATAAATAAACTTTATAAAACATGTATATTAAAATATTTCAATATATTTGAGTCTTTAATAATAATTTAAAGAGTAATTGATTTTCGTTTGTAGGTTTAAGCATTTTTTAAAGATCAGAATATTGATGCAAAACTTCGCTTTTTTTAAAATTTTTAAAAAATAAAGCTGTTAGGTGGTAACTGCTAAATACGTCGTATCATTTTTCTAAAACATTGACAAATTCTGAACGATTTACAAACATTTTTAAGCTCTCAATGATTTTTTGCTATATTTGACGATTTTTTAAATTTGATCTGGCAACAGTAAATATGAATATATGTTATTTAAAAGATATTATTAGAAGCAAACTTTTAGGAAATACTAAAATTTTAAATAAAATTATATAAAAAAAGACTTTAATTTTTATTATTTGTTTTTGTATTATTTATTGTTACATAGTAATACAACTTCTAAATTAATTTTATCTGTCTACCTGTTATAGTTCAAGAGATACAGCTTTGTAAAATGACATGCAGCGAGAGAGACATCGGAACGATATTAATAGGGTAACGTTGAAATATTGTAGGTATGAAGCCATTAAGACGGGTTTAAAGAAAAATTATTTTACACGTTTTAATATTCGTACTTTAATAAAATTTTTAACTCAATATACTTCTTATAGCAGCATTCGAAAGGAATCTTTTTCCGCTCAATTATTTCTACGAACCTTAGGAATCTGCTGATTATGGTGCATGTGGCAACATTGCTTACGTATTTATGTCATCAAAACTATAAACGTGTGCACCTGACATTTATTTTTATAAAAGAACCCTTTTAGATTTTTTTCTGACTAAATTGATTTTAGATTATTATATTTCTTGGCTTAAATCTAGTTTAGTGAAGCTTGACCAATCAAAAAAAAAAAAAAAAAAAAAAAAAATTATACAGGGTGATAGAATTAAAAAATAATAAAAAAATTGGCGGTCGCCCTTATTTTCCGAGTTATAGGCCTCTGAACATTTTATATGAAATTGTGATTGTGTACTACCTTTTTGAACAAATTGAGTCAATATGGGTATCAATTTGAAGCTTTTGGTAATATCTATCAGGTGGTGCTAAAATTTAAAAAAAATTTAACCCATTAAGAATCGGTGATATTTTTTGATGAAATTTTATGCATAGGAAAATTTTAGTAAGCGAAGCCGGTGTTGGTCATACCACAGAGAAGAAGAGCCTTGTGTCCGGCCGAAGGCCGGCAATACAGGAAACCTTTAGTAAGCGAAGTCGATGTTGGTCATACCATAGAGGAGAAAATCTTTACGCCCGGCCGAAGGCCGGCTATGCAGAAAAACTTTATTAATTAATTATTATTAATATACTTAATAGTGTAAAAATTTTAAAAATCAAATAAATGCGTTGGCTCTTAATGGGTTAATTAAATAAAAAGTTTAGTATCACCTAATGGATATTTCCAAAAGCTTTAAAATGATACTCATATTAACATAATTTGTTCAAAAATGTAGTGTAAAATCGTAGTTCCATATGTTATGTACAGACGCCCATAACTCGGAAAATAAGGGCGACCGCCAAATTTTTTATTTTACATTTTTTTTATTATTTTTTAATTCTCTATCACCCTGTATTAGTTTTTTTTGATCGGTCAAGCTTCACTAAACTAGATTTGTTCCTATTTCTTACTTATATTCTTAATTTATTATATTTCTTACTAACTGTGCCTGCCACGTCGTAAGCGTCCTGAGTATATTTTGCTCGATTTTGCTTTGAAAGTATTACACATCAATTGTAAAAGAAAAATGCAATCAAACTAATAAGAAACTAACAATAACAGAATTTTAAAAATTAACGCTAAATAACAAAAATAATATAATTACATAATTACCTAAGTATGGATTTGACAAAATAATTAAATTATACAACACGTATGCGACTTAAAAATATTGTTACGTCTTATGTATTCAACAATGGGATCTTTCAAAATTAAACACGCAAATAATTATTTTAATTTAAGGACACTTTATTCAGCTTTGTATAAAGAACTAATAAATCCACGAAGTAAAAATACATATCAAATATAAATTTTATTCAATTGGCTATTTGGCAGTTAGTAATTAAAAAATATTTTGTCAGCGCCATCTGTCCAAACCGCAAATGTCAGCAAACACTGAACCCACCTATTCGATAATCTATTTTCAACGAAAAATGTATGCAAAATTGAAAACTCTAAGCCATATAAAATAATAGTTGCCTTACTGGTTTATTTGAGGGTGTTGAGGAATGTCCAATACTGATTTACAATGGTTTGTGATGTTCCCGAATATTTCATGGTATTCACTGCATTGCCGAATGTTTCAGAATCCTCTTAAATACTTTTAAATGTCTTGGAATGTAAAAAAAAAAATTTAGAATACGAAACTTTCAGCCCTTGTATTGGATATATACATACATACATACATGTACATATATCTTTAGTCTCAAGTAGAAAGGCTGTAACATAATAGAAAGTAATTTTATTTTAAAGCATGTTATAAAAGCGTTATTTTTTACACTATTGGAATAAATTTTTGTGATGAGGAGTATTTGTTTGAAATGTGTTGCAATCACTGAACAACTTAGTTTCTTAAAAAATACAAGTTAGGACCTTTATACTTAGGACCATCGATATATTGATTAAGAATATAGGATTTATAACTGCGTTTATACTTGTTTATACTTGATTGTTATAAAAGCGTTATTTTTTACACTATTGGAATAAATTTTTGTGATGAGGAGTATTTGTTTGAAATGTGTTGCAATCACTGAACAACTTAGTTTCTTAAAAAATACAAGTTAGGACCTTTATACTTAAGACCATCGATATATTGATTAAAAATAGGGGATTTATAACTGCGTTTATACTTGTTTATACTTGATTAGCAACAACGTTACGTATACTTATTATTATTAGTACATACATGAATTGAATATTAATCATACGCACTGTAACTCAGATAAACATTGTATGTATTTTAACCTGTCTCTTATCCTCTTTTTTCGCGTTCGTTTGACCATCACTCATTCTTTGTTAAAAAAAATTATTTTCAATGATTTCTATCAAAACTTTGAATTTCCCTTCATTTATCAACCCCAGAACCTTGACCACTTTAACTTTTTAACTCCCTGAATAACACTAATGACAAATAGCCTTTCGTTAGCATTTAAACACAATTTTTTATACGTATATATTTACAATTTTTTTTTTTTTATTATTTTTATCAAAATTATGGTATATTTTAAAACTAAATTTCTTATTCAGTTCAGACTCGCAAAATATGATTGCGCTTAAAAGTTGTACCAAACTTGAAAGGAGAATAAAACGTTGTTGTTGTTTTTTTAACGTTTATAATTTTTTCCGTTTTGCCAGCGCAATCAAGTGTAAAATGTTTGTTTTTTTATTCTTTGTTGGTTTATTAAAAAAAAAAGAAAAAAAAAATGTTATACGCTTCGTTGCCCTTTTTCATTTATTATCGTTTTTTTTATTCTTTTATTTTGTCGATAAAATATGAGATTAAAAACATATTGGATGAGAAAATTATGAAGGTATGACTGATTGTTTGAATTTATATGAATATAATGGAAAATATAATTAAAGATATTTACTTTTCAACAAAGAGCGAAAGCTTATTTATGATACTATTTTATATAAACAGTATCATATTGTTTTTCGGTCAGATGTAAATCAGTTTTAGATAAATTATAGAGACTGACATTAAAATATTAGTATACCTTTCACCACAGGTAGAAAATGGTATATATAAGTTTGTCATTCCGTATGTAATTTCTACAATATTCATTTCCGACTCAATAGAGCTATATATTCTCGATTCTTATACATAGAGATGAAATCAACTTAGCCAAGGCTCCAGGAGAAATACAGAAAATTTAAGCCCACTAGTCTGCCAGGCATAGATTCGCCCTATATTTTCTTATTGTTTATTTTTTGTTGTTTATTTTTCGGTTCTAATCATTTTCTTTTGCTTTTTTTTGTTAAATAAAAATTAGACCGCGACCAGTAGATCGCATTAAGTGTATACAGATCTCGGAAGATCCCTCTTGTAAGGGGCGATTTTTGTTTGTTTTTAGGTTGGTAGTGATTTTCTGCTTTAATTTGTATTAAAGGCCTTTATAGACAGCTATATACATAAAGGAAGCCAATAGACCAACAGGATAAAATTTTTATAAAAATTTTTGGATAAAATTTTTAAAAAATTATCGATATAATTTTAACAAAAAATTTTTTCCATAAAATTTTTACAAAAAAATTGTCATAAAATTTTTACAAAAACATTTTAGATAAAATTTTTACAAAAAATTTTCGATAAAGTTTTTACAAACATTTTTTATAAAATTTTTACAAACATTTTTTATAAAATTTTACAAAAAAATTTTCGGTAAATTTTTACAAAAATTGTTTCATAAAATTTTACAAAAAAATGTTCGATAAATTTATACAAAAAAAATGTTGGTAAGTTTTTACAAATTTGTCCAAAATAATTTCAATAAAGTTTTTACAAAAAATTTTCCAATTAATTTTGATAAAAAATTTTCGATAAAATATTTATAAAAAATTTTCGATAAAATTTTGCCAAAAATTTTTCATAAAATTTTGCCAAAAATTTCATAAGATTTTTACAAAAAATTTTCCATAAATAATTCACAAAAAATTTTTAATACTATTTTTACAAAAATTTTCGATAAACTTCTTACAAAAATTTTTCGATAAACTTTTTACAAAGAATTTTCAATAAACTTTTTACAAAAAATTTTCGATAAATATAAATTTTCGATAAAATTTTTACAAAAAATATTCGATAAAATTTTTACAAAAAATATTCGATAAAATTTTTACAAAAAATATTCGATAAAATTTTTACAAAAAATATTCGATAAAATTTTTACAAAAAATTTTCAATAAAATTTGTACAAAAATTTTCGATAAAATTTTTACAAAAAATTTTCGATAAAAGTTTTACAAAAAATTTTCGATAAAATTTTTACAAAAAATTTTCGATAAAATTTTTACAAAAAATTTTCGATAAAATTTTTACAAAAAATTTTCTATAGAATTTTTCAAAACATTTTCGATAGATTTTTTTTACAAAATTTTTTTTTTTAATTTTTACAAAAAAATTTCTATAAAATTTTTATAAAATATTTTCTATAAAATTTTTAAAAATAAATTTCTATAAAATTTTACAAAAAAAAATTCTATAAAATTTTCACAAAAAAAATTTTCCATACAATTTTTTCAAAAAATTTTCGATAAAATGTAAAAAAATTGTCTATATCTTTATACTATATTTGTAATAATGAAATTGAAAATCGTAAAAGTAAAAACCGAGTGTATAATATTATGAAATTGGGAAACATAAAAAAGAGAGGGAGTATTTAACATTACCATAGTGCAGGGTATACCCGTATAAGATTCGACATAGCACTCGAATATAGCACTCTTACTTGTTATTTTTGAAGTTAAAAATCGAATATAAGAGATAAGTTACTATTGGCAAAGCGATCATGAACAAAATTAATATTTTATTCTTTGTTTTCTCAAGTTGTTAAAATATCTGAATTTGGTGGAACTACAGACTACTTAAAATTAATTTGTATTTTTATTTTCCGTAATGCGTTTAAATTTTGGATAAGGTCGGGTGACCTATTGTTGTTCACTTTATTCACATTTATTTTGTCGAGCTGTACCCTTTTCTGGAATTATTACAAGAACTTACATATATGACTTACAAAACTTTTCCTTCACAGCCCCTATCACCATAGAGCTTGTTTTTAGTCACAAAAAATACAAATAAGAATAAGAAAGGATTGCATTTATGATCAGAAAGTCCTTAAAAATATAAACTTAAAAAAGTTTCGTAATTTTTACAAAATTACGAAACCACACGATAATTATCGCAACTTTTGTTTTTAATCGTTATTCACTTAAAGTTAATTAAGTGAATTTTAATTAAGTAATAAATTAATTTTTCGTTAAACCAAATTAAAAAAAAAAACTAAAAAAATAAATCAAACGACTTTAACTCACCAACACAGAACTACATTAACTACTGTCAGCGAAATTCTGACTTTCACTTGCCAACATTTTAAACTGGCATGTCATCATCATTATCATCATCATCATCACTACCATCAAAATTATCATCGCCGTCATTGTAGTGGTGATATTGTGGCATTGTATGGCTTTTCATTGTCTTTTGAAAATATTGGTGTCTGTGAAAGTGTAGTTTATTGTAACCGCCATTGTAATATTTAAATGGTGTGTAAATTGTTAAGTGATTTAGTACTGCACAGTTATATAACAATGAAATTGTTTGGCTAAAAAACGAAAGGAAAGAGATTTTACAAAGTAAAAGTTTTAAATGTCTCTCTCTCCCCCTTTTTATTTTTTGTAATTTTAATTTTATAGACTGAGTAGTAGTCATAAATATGGTATGAAGAAAAATTTGCTGGCATTTAGTAAGAATAAAATTTATTTAATGGATACAATTGTGAGAACAAAAAAAAAAAAGTTGGGGAATATGATTTTAACAATTGTTAGTTGGGAAATAACTTTATCGAATTCATCAGATTTCTTGGGTGTTTATTCTTTTAGTTAAGAGTTAAAAACTAATTTTTTTGTTTTTCTTTAGTTTCCATTACATAAAGCTAAATATGTATTTTTATCTTTTATTTTGATAAATTTATTTTAGAACCAAATTCCGTAAAATTACAAGACTTTATTTGGCGAAAATTAAATATTACAATTGAAACATTTATCTTTAATGAAAATAACCATGAGTTATACTAAAGTCATTTATTAATATATATATTTTTATATAAATTCATATACATATTTTTTAAATTGATGCCAATCAACGTCTTTTAAAATTGCAAAAGCAAGGACCTAACGATGTAACAGAACAAAAAAAAAAATTGGAATTATGAAATAATTTATAATAGACTACAATAGAAAAATGTAATGATCTAAAAAGCTGGTAATCAGTAATAAAAGTTCCTAAATTTCTTGACGTTAATTTAAAAACGTGGGAGTTGGATTCTTCTGAAGTCTGTAAAACCTTAAAAATTTTTATTGTTAGGGAATTACGAGTAAAAAAAATGCTTAAGGTAACCATAATCTAAAAACAAAATATTATCATTAAATTATGTAGTTGAAGTCAAACCATGTCATTATTAAATATACTAATATTGTTGTGTTAAAATTGTTTTATTGCCAACCCTCATAATAATATTGTTAAAAATAACCAAAATATGTTCAAATTTAAATATATTATAATAAAATGACGATAACATAGTAAGAATTTATTATATTATTGGCTGTGCCCGCCACATCGTTAGCGTCCTTACAGTATTTTTTCCGATTTTGCTTTGAAAGAAATCAACACCAAATATTAAGACTTATTATTTATATTATAATTATTATATTATTTTTATTATAATATTTACCCATAATATTTAATTAGAAAAATGCGACTTATTTTTTGAGGGAAAAGCAAGTCCATATATGTATTTTACACGTAGCTTACGCCAGATCATCAGGATACTTTTTTCCTAATTTTAGAGAAGCCAAAAATACTCTATAATTAATATAATTCTATAAATTGTACATATGATAATAGAATAAAAACTACCTTTTCATTTTTCCTAATTGTCCTTCTTCAACAGGATGGTTTTTTGGCCATCTCTTAATGCAAACCTGTAGGGGGTAATTATAAATAATTTTTTTATTTAAATTTGTTTTACATACAATGAAATTTATAATCAAGCTTAAGTTCGTTTTTATTCTCTCTAAGAAAGAATTAATTAAATTACAAATTAGGTGATAATATTAAAGAAATATTGGGAAAATTTAATTTTTAGACACCAGCACGAGTGGAATGCACATTTTCTAGACAGCCACGTCCGTCATCAGCACTACTTCTATCTAATCTACGTAGGGTAGTGTTTTAGTTCGAATGTCGTGAACATTCTTGTAAACGGTGATTGAGACCACCATCAACGCCGGTCTCATCGTTTGAGTCTGTACCCTCGTCAGCTTCTTCAAATGATTTACTAATGATTTACTTGTTGATTTTCATGACACCGAGGTTTTATTACTTTTTGTGGTATAAAAATTAAAAATAAATTTCAGTCTCACATTGAGAGGACACAAATTGCGGGAATCCACTGTAGACATTTGCTACGCGCTGAATTAAACCGCGAAAAAGATATAATTAAACAGGTGTATAAATTCCCGAAACAATTATTTATACATTTTATATTATTTTTTTAAATACAAACCAATAAACTCACAAACAATGACATGAATAAACAAGTAATAGTTGCTTTTAACAATTTTTTGTCTAACCATGTTGAATGATTTGTGTGTAGTAACCATTTAATGATACTGATAATGATACTGATAATGATACTGATACTGATAATGATACTGATAATGATACTGATAATGATACTGATAATGATACTGATAATGATATTGATAATGATACTGATAATGATACTGATAATGATACTGATACTGATACTGATAATGATACTGATACTGATACTGATACTGATAATGATACTGATAATGATACTGATTATAATTATAATTATATTGTTACAGAGAATATACTATGATCATACCATAACCATGGTTATTCTTAACGTGTGGCGGATTAGTGTAGTGTTTAAATTACTTGCCTTCAAAACCATGTTGTCGCTTCAACACACTTCCAGAGAAAACGACTAAACTATGTTTATCGCAAATACAAATTTTTACAGAGAACATAATGTAGTTCTTGTGACCATACCACAACCATAATAAATCGTTGCGTGTCGAAAACGAGGTCTTCAGAAATTATCCAATATATATATTCATATACAGGTATGACCAAATACAGATATATATACAAATAAATTTTTTTTTGTGAAAAGTTCAGTCCTTCTTATAATGACAAAAGATGTACGCAAAAAACTTACTAGCAATATGACAACAGCGCCATCAATAAATCATGTGCCAGCTTTTGGTATGGCTGGAAGCAACTCCTGTTTGCCACTGGTTGTTTCTAGAATTGCAAATAATTATTTGCTTAAAAACGAAAAAAATATCAGTTAATCTGCTATTTTCCTATCAATAATATTTTGTGTTCAGACTATGACAAGCAAATATTTGACGATTTCTGTCAAACGTTTGTCTAACATTTCATTTAAAAAATAGCCACCTCCCGAGAATAAGATGGTTTCTTAAGTTCGTTTGTCAGTATTTTAAATTATTTTTCGCAAAACATGTGGCTCCAAACGTGAGACGTATAAAAGCTTTAGAGAAAGAAGTCTGGCTCTATAATAACATAACAGAATAATTGCCCTCTAATGGGTTTATTTAATAGTTTCAATAATTCCACGTTCTTCAGGTGTATAACGCTGCATTTCTTGTTGTCAACTAATTTCCTATCTGTCAACATTTGACAAAATTTGCATATTTACACATTTGTATATTTTTAATACGAAAAATCGTTTCTATGAAGCCTAATTTTAAAGTTTCTTTTATTTAACACAGATTACTGGGCTTATGTATTCAAAGATAAAATATACGTAACAATTCGTTGCCACAGTCACAGCCCCACAAATATTTTCCCACTTAATTTGTTAAAAGAAATAATTTCTAAACTTATACTTATATCGTCATATAAATTCCATAAAATTTAAAACTTCTTTCAGTTCAGTGGGGGTGCAAAGACATTTAAAATTATAAACTATAATATGTGTGAATAAAAATGTGAGTGTGTGTAAATTTATAGTTTTATTAGGATAGAAAAAAAAGGAACCAACAACTATGAAATAAATTTTGCTGATGTAAGTTTTTGAAAATTTGTAATCACACACAGAAACGCACAAACTAATTCACATGGTTACACAAATATCTAACAATATTCTGCGGTTATATATATATGCAAGTATGTGTCTGTATTTATTTCAAGGGTCTTCCTTTACTTTAAGTAATAATTTGATGTTATATACGAGTACTGTTTAATTTCGTATACGAAATTTGATGAGTAAGTGAAAATTATGTTGGAAATTATAGTCAGGATGTAGCATTAGCCACAGATGGTTAATGTTGTTGTTTAAAGGAAATTGTTAACATTGGTGTAATCTTGTTCGAAAAGTTATTTGCAATATTATTCTGTTCTTTCCCCTTTATTTTCTATGTAAAATATGTGAATTTATATAAAAACTAGCGTGGGGAATTTTTCATTTGTCAGATAATAACGATGACATTCGAAAATTTGTTACAAAAGGGTTTCTATATTTATTTCTGTTTTTTTATATACGCTCATAATTACTTGCGGTTTGTTACGTTTGTTCGTATGTAGCCAAATTATGACTAAAAACGAATATATAGTGTTTGGTTTTGTGTTGAAAACAAAAAAATTTTGGAGTCAAAAATTATTTTTTACGTTTTGTGAGAAGTTTTTTAAAAATTATTTGAATCAATTTTTATGTGTTTCTAACTACGAGCATTTAAAAAAATAATAATTCTGTGGCAATAAGGAAAAAGTGCTTAAGTCTAATTTTAAGGTTTTGTAGAAGAGGAATTTTAAACTTTAAACTTAAAATTTTAAATTTTAAACTTTATCTATGGGAGTCAAACGTGTGATTTAAAAAATGTCTTATATCTACCAAAAGTACGCAGGCGTTGCAATTAATAAGTTGTGAAAAAAGTTTTTATGATTTCGAAAAATAGCTTCTAGTTTCTTAAGATTTTTTCCAAATGCGATTCGGCATTGAAAAAAGATAAGCAGAAAGTTATTTTGCTATGACTTCCTGAAAAATGTTACTAAATAATTGAAAATTTGCACATGGAAATACGGAGATTGCAAAGGTGCCAGTAACTAAATTTTTGCTTAAGTCGACTTAAGCACTTATTCCTTATTGCCACCGAATTTAGAAATTAAGCTATTTATCATAACGAGTGGTTAAGAAATTTGCTAATAAAAAATTATATCTGTTATTATAAAGTTTATTAAACTGTTGCATGAGCATGCTCATAATGGGTTATACTCGAACAGAAACGAGCTTACTGTAAACATGCCTTCTCATACCATACTATTAGTGAGTAAAGCTCTGTTCGTATCGTAAACAAATTGAGCTGCCGAGTAAAAAGAAATTTCTATATTAGTGAGCGCCGCATTTACTCGTCTCATGTTCGAAACACCCAGCGTGTTTTAATTACTAGTTGTGTAGAATTTGTGGATAAGTTCGTTTTGCTTGCACTAATAGTTTTTGTGTTTTGTATTTCTTAAGAATTGAAGACCTCAAAATGAACGTAAGTAATGTTGTTAAAAAATTCAGTGTTTTTTGATTGTACATTCGAACTGTGTTTAACTTAAAGTATAAAACTGGTTGAACTCGCACAAGTTCATTGTTATTATATTCAACATTGACTCATAGTTATTCAAACTTGTTTATGGAAACTCCTTAATTTCATCGCATTTAGTTCTGTGGTCTTCGCTGTTTATTATTGTCTACTCATCCTTACACGTGTGCAATGAACACGTATGAATTCAATGAAATATTTTAATGAGCGTATTCTGAGCTTCGTTTTTTTGCTGATACACTACTTTAATGTTTATACAAGCGTTCCTAACGCATTGATATTACAGTGCCAATCTTCTGTATAAATAAAATCAAAAGTCGTCTGTTGGTAATCGCATCACTTAAGAACGGCTGCACTGATTGAGCACAATTTTTTTGCAAATTTTCATCATAATCCAACTAAGAATTTTATGGAAAATTACCACGCCCACTTTTATGCCTTTTTTTAAGTAGATGGAGAACTATAACAGATAGATCTTTAAAATTTTGCACCAATTACCCTCTCATTAATATACATAGTTTAGCGAAACACAGGGGTTATTGAAAAAGTAGGCATGTTACCTTCCATGCTAAGTGATCAATTATTATCGTCTACCTGGTGATCTGCAATAGGTAAATTCTTGAAACTTCGCACAAGTAACCCTCATACTAATGTGCATTGTTTAACAAAATGCAGATTGGGATAGTGATCATGGTACCTCATCCACCTAGAGAACTGCACTATATAGAGCCTTGAAACTTTGCATATGTTACCCTCATACTAATGTAGCAAAATATAGACTGTATTAGGATACTAGGGGTGTTAACTTCCACACAAAGTAAAAAATTATTACCGTGTTATACGTTATAGTTAATACGTATAGTCTAGCAAAAAACTGATTGAATGGGAACAGTGGGCGTCGTACTTTGCAAATAAACTGAAACAGTTTTGCCGCGAGAATAGTAGTGCGTTTTCGAGTTAAAGATTGGTGCCATTTTTCTTTCAAGTGTTTATTATATTTTAAGTGGATGGTTGTAGCAACGCACGGAAGGGCCAGGGCGGAAAAAAATTGAATTTAGAAAGCGCTGCTTCCGATTATCTTGTTTTTGATTTTTATACTATATAAGCAAGAGAATCTAGGAACAGCATAATTTTTTTCGCATATTCAAGGATACTCCAATAAATTTAGGCCTGCAATTTTGACACTTCTCTAAATAAGTAGTAAAAAAATTATCACTTGTTGTATTTGTTATTTGTATGGGCGACTGGATAAATGAATGAATGAAGGTGTGTGATGTGTGGGTTCAGGTGTGTGATGGGGAGTAGTAAGTTTTGTGAATTAACTCATAATATGTTTTGCATTCCTCAGCCATTAAAACACATAATGTGATAGACATACGTTCCCATCCCATGTGTTGTATTTGTTATGAATACAAAATCAATGTAAGAAGTTTAACATTGGGACAAATATGAGTATGAAAAAGATTTTCTATGTACTTAGAGTTACTCAAGATGTTTCTATATATATTTTTATATATATATTTAGATGTGGTCAGGCTCGAATAGTGCTCGAGGAGCCCCTTGGTAGCAAGACCACAAAGGTGCTTAGATATAATAGAAGTATCTTAAGCTGGGTAACAGCGTTAGTGACCAGGTCATGGAAACTTCAAGTATCATCTAGCCAAAACGAAAATTGAAAAAGATAATCAAATTTTTTTTCCTGCTCTACGTTGGTCAACTAAGCCACATATTAAGTTAAATTAGGCCAAATTAGAATACTTTACAACGTTATAAACTACGATTTTCAAATTAGCATTGAGAACAGCTATGAATTCAAAAAAAAGCTACGAGATGTGGAAGGTAACTTTTTAAACTAGTCGTGTTAAAGTAAAGAATAGAACCAAAAATAAAAAAAATTTTCCCTAATATTATATTTTTCTTGTGTATATAAATGTAGATGAGGTAGTCTGCTATCGAACAAAAAAAGATTAAGGGCAACATCTCTCTTCCGTGGAAAACTATGTGCTTTTTACTATGAGTATTCCCATATTTATCACACTTCTATCAGTTTATGTTACTGATTTATGTTATGTTATGCTACTGTTTTCTTAACAGTAGAAACTGAAAATCGTGTAGTTTTTAACTTAGAAAATATATAACCTTGAAATTATGCCACAATATTTTAAAGTTTGCTCGCTAAATAAAAAAAGATTAAACAAATTTTCTGAATATTTTGAAAAAACCGCACCGGGGTATGTTAAATTGCTTATAACTTGCTCATTTTAAACATAATTTATAGATTAATATATCAATTTGTAGGTACTTTTTAGACCTTTTAAAGGTCTAAAAAGTACCTACAAATTGATTTTTTTGAAAATCAAACAAAAATTGAAGAATTTACAAGTTCTAAAAATTTTGCAGGTGCGAGGTACCTAACTTTGATATTAAATATCGCCAACCGTGGTCACTGGATGGTGCCCACCTTCAAAACTTAAGCTCAGATACTCCTCTGCTATACTCAGGTGAAATTTTGGATCAATCGGACTAGCCCTTTACAAATGGCTGAATTATTTCCGACATATTTGGATCTGCCCTATTGTGCGACGCGCACCAGGGATGGCTAGTAATAATATAAAATTTCATTATATTATGGTCATTTAGCATAATAATATATTTATCTCTTTTTAGACAATAATATGGTTCTTTCATTTATTTAAATAAATATTTTCTATATTTAAAGCAAAAAATCTTGTTAATCCTTTTTATACATCAGATCAATTCCAATTTATAGACTTAAATTTAAAGAATTGAAATTGATTTTCAGGAAATAGAAATAAGAAATATAAAACAATTTTATAAATAAATATGAAAAAGTTTACTATTAAATTTAACAAAAAATTTAAAATCAAGCATGAAATATCCACATAAAACAATTTGAAATCCTCCTAAGACACCAAACGACCTTTGACAATGAAAAGGCTGTTTCTAAACACATACACAAATATATTTAGTCACACAAAATTACGCACACTAGCAGCTAAATTCCCATAACACTGAATTCTGCTCAAAACTGAATCCTTGAATTATATAAGAAACACACACACACACGCACACGCACATCTGTTTGATGTTGTGCAATAAGGTTGCTTAGGAGCGCAATGATGGGGGTGTAAATTCTAGGAAACAAATTATATGTTTAACTCTACAAAAAGATAAAAGAAAAATCACTTGATATTTTCAACGCGTTGTCTTATGCTCCACTAACATACTAATGTGCAAAATGTGGAAAGAGAAAAATAAAAGGAAATTAAAAAAATATTTATCATAGTATTTGTTTGTGTATAGTATATGTTTTCATTCCTTAGATTGTAAGCTTTCATTATCAAACGTCAAAGTTAAGAATGCTTTAAATGTTTTGCCATTTATTCACTCTAGGGAAACTTATTTTCCATGTTGAGTTTTGCTTTAAAAAGCGAAGAGAAGGTGGTACATGATCTAAATTGGTAATTTGCTATTTTAAAATGACACTGGTGTTTAATTTTTTGATCATCAAATTTGGTTTGATACGCCAAAAATTTATCTTTTGATTTGAATGATTGATGTTTAGAAATCAATTCTCGTCATCTGGACCCATAGAAAAAAAAAATTTATTGGGTAGCAGTCTAAGTGTTATCAACTTTATTGTGTTGTAGCAACCAAACGTTCAATGACATTTGGCCCATTTAAGGACAAGCTGAGGTGTGTTCTATGCGCATAGTAGTGTGTCAGACTAATTTCTAGACTAAGAGTTATACTATATATATAAATTAGTTGTACACATATATTGTATATATTTACACTTGTATGAGAACCCTATGTATTTCACCTTGTATGAAAACCCTATTTTTATTATTAATACTTGTTGATAAAATACTCGTTTAGTCCTGACTATATTTTGTTCGATTTGATTTGAACGTAATCCACACCAAATTTTATATATTTTCTTTATATAAAGGTATTCATCCCTGGATAAAATTCTAAAATTTATATAAAGTATTTAATACTTAAATTTTAATTAATTGAACTACGAGTATATATTAAAATACAAATGAGTTTTTGAAGTGAGGCTTAAGTTCGTTGAAAGAATATAAACTTATAAATTAGACGATTAATTTTAAAGAAAAAATGGAGCATAAGGCCATTACAAATGTATTCCACTGTGATCTGTTGCAGGCTAATAGTTTGATTTCGTTCCAGAACTTCCTTGTGAGTGCTTTTTCAGAATTCAACTGTTTTCTCCACGTGTGCGCGGGTCTTCCTTTTCTTCTGTTACCCTGCGGATTCCACTCAATGGCTGCCCGTGTTATGTCATCTTCGGGTTAACGTAGTGTGTGACCTATCCAATTCCACTTTCGTCTCAGTATTTCGATATGCAGAGGAGGATACAACATTTGGACAAAATATTTTTAAAATCATCCTCAGGCATCTGTTGGTAAATACCTGGAGTGCGTTTATGTCGCGTGCAGCTGCATTCCAAGTCTCACATCCATACTATAGAGTTGACTTTACGTTAGAGTTAAATATGCTGAGTTTTGTATCTCTAGAGATATGAGTAGCCTTCCATACAGGACTTAGAAGACCAAAAGACCGTCGGATACAATTGATGCGGTTTTCGATAGCAGCACTGAATCCACCATTGTTGTTAATAATACTGCCAAGATAGCAGAAGCTGTTAATATCCTCAACCATAGTACCGCTCAGCTGAAGGGGCCGGCTGTTGTTAGTGTTCACACGCATTGATTTTGTCTTCCCTAAGTTTATCTTTAAACCTGCTTTCGCAGTAGCTGCCTCTAGGACTCTTAATTTTTGAGACAAGAATAAATAATAAATTTCTAATATTATTATAGAGTTCTGTAAATAGTGTTTAAAATATCCCACTAACTATTACAAATAGTGCTGTCAAGTTTGCAATATCTTTAAATCGGAAAAAATATCCTATAGTTGAATCAAGATACTAAGGTACCTCCTCACAAAATTTTATTAAAATTCATCCAGCAATTTTTATGTGAACTTATACAGACACACACAAATTCTAAAGATAACTAACTGCACCAGCAACAAAATTTTCAAAAAATATTTCATGTGTAGAAAGGGTCCCCTTACAGTTTTATTATATGTATGGATTATTTGTCTATAATTTTATAAGCTAATGGCTGTAGCACTGAAAAAAAATGTATGATCTTTGTTTATTTCAAAGACAATTTTGGTAAATTTCACTTACACTTCCTTATCCACACAAACACATATACAAACCCATATACAAACCCATTCATACATATCACTTTGTTAAAGGAAATCAAACGCAATAACAAAATGAAAAAGAGCAGCCCTTTTAAAACCAATGAATAAACTATGGGGCGTAAAAAGAGAAAAGCATAAAAAAAACGAAAGGGTTTAACAAATTTATGGTGAGGGATTTACTTTAATGGCAGAGTACATTTTTTCCGGCTGCATCTGTATAAATTTAAGAAAAGACAAAATCTTAAAAAATATTGTGGCAGTATTAAACTTAAGAGTTTGTATTTTAAAGATTTATTTGAAATTTTTTTAGGAAAAATTCTTGTTATAAAGTAATACGCAACTTAAACAGTTTAAATGCAACAAGCTGCATTTAAGAACTACCAACAATTTCTTTTAAAAACTCAGTTTATTACTGTTAAGAAATTTAGCATTTTTATAACTTTAAGCTGAACATGTCTTGTAATGACATTTCCACGCTTAAAATAGATATTTATCTTACATTAATGTAAACGAGTGTGTGGCCGTAAGTGAGGAATCTCGCCAAGGAGTGCATACTGGTTTTATATAATGACTATGTGGCCTATAATAACTTACGCATCTGTGGTGGCCAAAAGCCTCTCAGAATACAATTAAGCATAAGTTTGATGGGGTTGAGAGGATTGTTTGTATGAGTATGTCGCGCAGATGTGCACGACTCCAACACAAGTAATTGAAGCACTGTTGAGATTGCTGCCCATGTAGTTATTTATTAGATCAACGGATGCCGCATGTCAGCTTTGCGTATAAAGGGCGATGCCATTTGGCATAGCTTTGGGCCGAATAAGAGTATTCTAGATTTAGGTAGTATGGAGGTCAGGGAAGCTCAAATGCCAATGAAACGCATGAGTAGAAGGAAAATAGTCAAAAGACTGCATCGGTCACTCATTTCGGAAGGCATTATATACAATTAGTGTATGGAGAACGACATCAGGCATTTTACTGATGGTTAGAGCAGGTGTATAATCAGATGTAGACTGTGCTTGGGGGTATTTGTTCGTTTACCAGCAGAATTGCTTGGGCTGCTGCATGAATCACCTGCTGAAATGTCGGCTGCAGGAAAGAAAGATTCTCAGTGCAATCGACAACCAGTCAGTTATAAAACGCATGAGCCAGGTGAACGTGTATTCCAAATTTGTGCTGGAATGTGTTTTAAAACTTAATAGATGTGCCTCGGTTAATGAGGTAACATTGATGTGGATTAAGGGAGATATGGCACAACTGGTAATGAAGCAGATTACCAAGTAGTAAAACGGGGATCTGCTGTGAATTTCTGTGGACCAGAACCCAGATTAGTGGGGGGTAATGGCATAATGCGAAGTAAGGTCTTGCAGTGGGTGAAGTCATTATACCTATAAAGGTGGAAGGGGCCACTACATGCAGGCAGGATCGAATAGTGCTGAAATAGCCAATGTACAGGAGGGATAGTAAGGTGCTCAGATATAATAGAAGTACCTTAAGCTGGGTTGGTGACAGGTCATGGAGACTTCAAGAGTATAATGTATCCCCTACATTAATATCTAAAATAGAATGTTTTTATTACATTTTTCTACTCTTTATGATACACAGTGCGATATTTGAAGACAGGAAAAGGAAATAATTAAACTAAAGTAAAGGAGTAGAGACAAAAACGACAATTTTGGCATGTAATACACCGTGTAGTCCAAATATATATTTTTAAATTTTATTTTATTTTACCACTAATAGATTTTTTTAGTCTTAAATATTGACTATCGGTCAAAAGGGAATAAAATGAAAGAAACAAACGCTTGAACAACAATGGGAAATATTGTAAATTTATTTCCGAAGTGAGTTCAGTGTTGTACAAACTATGCATTTATTTAAATTTAGCCAAAAATTAAGCATACGATAACGTGGATGCTGCGGCTGAAAGTGTTCTTTACTTTCTGCTGTTATAAAAACTCTTATGTTTTAATGTGTACCTATTTTATGGGAGTAAATAATTAAAATATTCTAAACATGAAAAAATAATTATTTTATGAATAGTGCGTTTTAATAAATGTGTTAAAATTTATTAAAATATTTCCTATTGTAGTAAAAAAATGCATACTGCCAAACAAAAGCAACTTCTAGGCATCATTCTATGTTTCCAGTAACTTTAATTAATTAGAACTTCGCCTCCGCCGAAACAAAAAAAAAAAAAAAAAAACAGTACAAAACCCTTCTGCCATTAAAGATGCCAGGCAACTAGAGTTAGTGATGAGTAGTTGTTCGTTACTAAACGCACTACTGGCTTTTAACACCAATAGCTAAATTTTTTCTTTAACAACAGATATTGTAAAAATTACTTGTAGTTAAAACGACATCTAGGTGACTGTATGACATCTAAAATTAAAAAGAGAAACACACAACATCAACTAAATTGGCAGACATGAGATAAGGTGAGTTGTCAACGTTGGCAATTTATTCAGCATTCATCTTAATTAGTTGCCATGACAGAGACAAATAAGTTCTTACATACACCTACATTCATACATTCATACATTCATACATAACTACATTCACTTGCTTATATAACTACAAGCGAAGGCTAAAAAGTAAATAAATAAATTTACGAGGTTTTCATCAACATTTTCATGTACTCGTAGCCACAGTAATATGTGATCTTTCTACCAGCAAACAAATGCTTTTTATATAAAATTTGAAAATAAATAATTTATGAAAGGTCAGGCCATTGAATATGACTTGGAAATTAAAACTTTCTTAACGAGAAGTAACATTTGTTTTCTCAAATTGTGAAATACATCTCTTTGAAATGGGCTTTTTATAACCCAGTTTTCTTATGATTTTCAAAGGTAGATTTTAAAGAAATATGTAACGTTATTGTAAATTAATCATTTCATATAAGTTTGTATTTCTTACTCTTCCTTTTAGGTTAGGGAGAACGCTATTCAAACACAGCTACCAATACTTGGGTCCAATAGGCTGGTCCAATGGTGTTATCTGTGGTGTAGAAGAAATATGAGGAAAGACAAAATAAATATATAGAAGGGATGCATAGTAGTATTTCAAATAAAGAGAAGAAGAAAAGGTGCAAATAGGAGAAATACAGTTAAGTCAAGCATGCACAGCCATAATATACAAGTGAAGACGATCTGTTTTCATAGTAGGCTCACTGCCCGAGACATGCAATCGTCAACTGAAAGTGGGCTCGAAAACCAACTGCAATTCTAAAAAAAGAATTGTTCGGCTTGGTTCTAGTGCAGAGAAGAAAACTTTCCTCATTTTAACAGCTTCAGCAAAAATAATTATATGGGATGCCCATTCTTCCCGTATTCCAATTAGAATTCCAAATAGGCAGTGCCCAGTGACTGTTGCTATTAAGTCATGTAGCTGCACTTTAAGCATCCAATGTCACGAAGTCGTTTTCTTCTGATCTAGTGAGGGCAGAAAAGCAAGTCAACTCGTTGGATCGTCTGACCAGAACAAGATCATTGCGAGCATAACTTGGGACTATCATGAAGAATTCTTCCCTTCTTTGCTAGTTCATTCACAACACAGTTGCCAGGGGTAATCCCATAGCATGCAGGAGGAATATTCCTTCAGACATAACTTTGAGTACCGACAGCGACGATATCGCTATTCGGTATTATGTAGTACTCTAGCCCGTTTTCCGCAGATATTTCTGCTTGTAATGAATAACAATCATTTGGGAGCCTTAAACACATTTTGAAATTAAATTCTTCTATATAGACTCCGCCCCAAACTCTAGTTCCTTTTTTGGAGCCATCCGTATAGACACAGAGTATTCAAGAATGTGTGTGTGGCTCTCAGACAAATCGAAATTCGAACTTCTTGTGAAAAAGGCTCCCGGGTTGCTATAGTCTATGAGACCAGGAATAATATTCGTCATTCCTAGAACGTTGGCATGTTCCCCTAGTCTATGGTTCCATGCACCTATGACATTCAGACTACCAGCTATTCTTAGTGCCAGCTTCCTGACCAGTAAGTGTACTGGTAACCAGTTAAGTATGTCAAAAACTTCAGTTTTTGGTCTCGCCATATTGCGCCATGCTTTCTCTACAATAGATTGGTTGGATTACCATTTCAAGTAACCAATTCACATTCCCTAAGTTATTTCCCCAAGTAGTTCCAATAGCTTTTTTCCACATGTATATTGCCGTAATAATTTTAGATGCTCTAGTCTGAATACTCCATTTACTAAAACGTTGCGGTTTTCATTGTTCTTAAAGAAATACGAGCCAATGATGCCGCCCATAAAACGCAGCAAACATTGCCTTATCGACAGTTTCTTTACCGCCTCTGGCTACTCTTCACACTACTTTTTGCAATTCCAGTTGCTCACATACCCATCGACCCAAAAATGAGCCTCGTCGCCGAAAATAATTATTCGATAGAAAAATGGATCTTCATCCTGCTTTCCTATGGCCGACCATTCACACAACAAACGACGTTGTGGTTAAATTTTTGCAGCAGCTGTATTTTGTATGGTTTTATATTGAGGTCCTTACGTAAAATCTCCCAGGTGGTCGAATAACAAAAGCACAATAGTTGATAACGGCTACCAATTTACATTAACAGCATATTTTCCTCGGTATTCATCCTTCGTATACGGGTTGGTGGATTAACAAAGTGAACCTGGTGGGAATTTTGGAGACAGCAGCTTGAATTGCCTATTCAGTGGATCGATGGTCGTCTGCCTTGTTTTAAGAAATATTTTCGAATAATGTCTAATAACAAATCGAATTATATTTCTACAGTTTTATTTTATGTTTGTTGGGTTCATACTTGCATGTACACATTCCCATACATCAAAATATATGGATGTAAAACATACACATTAAGTTTTGTTATCTTATTGTTTTGTTGTTGCGTGCTCTTGTTGACTCAGTTTTTGCTGTCTTTTTTTTGCCGTGTTGCTATCATGCAACCATTGTCTACTTTACTCTGTACCTGCAGAATATTAAACGTTACGGTTTGGTGTCACTTTTTAATAGAAACACGCAACGAAAGTCGACATGCAAAAACCACAATGCATTCATTTATGTTATCGCCTCGAATACACGTAGACACCTACATGTGTATATGTCTACGTAGATGTATGGGTAAACACCTTAACATGTAGACTTTACACGTGACACCTTATTTTTGTAGGGAAGTATGTTAAGCGTGAATTTTGTTTTTAGCTTAGAGAGTTTAAATAATAATGAAGGACTTGCAAATTATAGCAGTTTGTAACACGAATCTGTAATTTTATTTATTAATTTAATTACTAAAGAATTATTATTAGTTTTAATTACTCGTATTTTTAACTGAAGTAAGGATAAAATTTTTTTCTACCGATTTAAATATTTTTTTTATTATTTAATAGGAGGTTATGCCAACAGAATCCTAAAAACTATCAGCAATGCTCAAAATTGAGCACAATCCGGGCAGACCCCTATTGAAATTAAAATACGAAGACAGAAAAGCGTCTATCTTTTACGTAGTATACAGATTTTAGACTATATTCGCTACTAGCTGTGCCCATACACGTTGTGTGCGTCCTTGCTTTGAAAGTAATCCATAACAAATTTTAAGACTTTTATGTATTTACTTATGTATTTACTTTGTATAAAGGTAAACACTCTGAAAACGAAGTTCATAAGACGCTCATTATAAGATTTCATTGATTGTTCATTGCACACCAGTGACGATGAGTGCACAATAATAAACAGCGAAGATCAGCGATATAAATGCAATAAACTCTGCTAGTTTCCATAAGTTTGAAAAAGGATGAGTAAATATTCAACAAAAGAACAATGAACTTGAACTAGTTCAAGCAGTTTTATGCTTTGAGTGAAACACGAGCGCAGTTCGAGTGTACAATCAGAAATACACTGTGTAATTTTTAAGTCATGGCAAAATAGCCATATACGGACACCACTACGTTTACGCTTACGTAGCCGCAAAAGTGAAAAATTTCCCGAAAATTTGTTAGCTACTTAAGCGCTACCTAAACGGTGTTAAGAATCATTCCTAGGAAATTCATATGTTCTAGAAAGTTGTTTATTGAGATTTTAGGTTCATTTTTGTAGTTTATTGTTTCCTTGAATTTTGAACGGTTTGCTGCCTATGGACCTGAACAGGGGAAAAAAGGTAAAAAAATTGAATTTTTTAAAGTTTTTTGCGATTTTGACCTTGAAGATGAAGTTTTTTTGATTTTATATGTTCACAATTTTTGTTCTTTATGACAAGAGCTACAACTTTGCCTCAGAGGGTATATCAAAATTCCAAACGGTTTGCAAAATATGAGCTTGAGCTTTGCAAAAATGACATCGAGGCCCCACATCTTTGAGGGCCCATAAAAAAAACCTGGAGGAATTTGGGCAAAACTGGGAGACAGGGGTCTTTTTTTTTGGTCTTTTATCACGTAGTGGTGTCCGTATATGGTTATTTTTTTCCGTGTTGCACTGTGAAATACAGAATCTTTTAACAACATTTCTTACGTTATTTTTAAGGTCTTAATTTCGTAAGAAATACGATACACAAAAAATCAAAAATCTCTAGTGTAAGCAAAATGCACTAAGCCTTATCTAAAAGTAATACACAACTACTAAAAAACGCACTGAGTGTTTCGAACATGAGACGAGTAAACATTATGCTCACTAGGAAAGTTCGTTTTACTCGGTCAGCTCAATGCGTTTACGATACGAACAGAGGTTTGCACACTAATATTATGGTACAAGAGGCATGTGTTCAGCAAACTAGTGTTTGAGTATGGCCACTTGCTCATGAGCTTATGAGGATGAGTGTACTTTGGACATAGAAAATATCTATAAAAATTATTTAAAAATCTGAATGGCGTTTCAAATAATTTCTACACGATATATTCGTCTTCAATACAAAAAAATAAATTATATATTAAGGACCATAATCATAAAAAATATTTTTGGGTTATAAAAGTTTTATTGAAAAAATTTGTTTTATTGACCTTTTATAAAATAAAAATATTTTTTATGAATTTAGCCCTAAATAAATACGATTTTTTTAAATCGATTTAAAAATATAAAATTTATATTGGTTAAAATTTTTAATATACCAGAGGTGTCATATTATGAGGCTATGTAAAGCTGTCCTACTTAAAACAATATGATTTAGATTCAATACTTAATGTCGCATACTCCTTATCTGCAGTCATGTGAACTAAAGCTGTCCATTTAGGAACAATAAATTTTAATTCATCATTTTTTGTTGCTAAATGGCTTATACGACGTGTAAATATTATCCTGCCCCAAGTAAGAAAATTGCTGGGTATGACTATATTGAGTTATTATAACTTATTATATTATTATCCCATATATATATTCATCCATCAACAGATATACATATATGTATATAAAACCTCTTTAAATTTTACACCTTAATATTTATTAATTTTTCTCTTTATGAAGTAAAATTTAATAATTTTAAATTTTAACTTTAAATTCTTAAAAAAAAGTTAAACTTCATTTTAATGCAACTACAGACAGCACTTCTTCGGACTGGCTTGCGTGAGATCACGTAGTTTATTATAAAACTCCCACAAGTTGTGTCATTTCAACTTCCGGTTAAAGTAAATTCATACGCCAGGGTGTGAATTTACAAAAACAATCATGCACATGCATGCATGTCTCTATGTCTATGATGAATTATGGGTGTTGTCGCGTATCTAAGATGTAGTGGTTTTGTACCACAATAAATATTTTCATATACCTGTGTGTGTGTGTGAGTATAAGGTTCAGTTGAAATATATATATAAATACACATACATATTTGTTGTTTTAAGTCACAATTATTGTTGTCCAGGAGGTCGCAGATATTTCACCTTAGTATTAAATGTCGTTTTGTTATTTTTTCTTCTTGTTCTTTTTAAGCTAAAGTTGAATGTTTTTACGTTTATATATTTTATATTTTGATCTTTCTCTATAATACTCGTAAATATGATGTCTTCTGCTGTGGAAAATTACATTTTCTTAGAATTTAATAAGAATGTCTTAATTCCATTATGGCATTGCTTGCATACTGATGAAAAGTTTTGATTTTTACTTTAACAATAACATTTTTTAAATACGATAACTATGTCTATTAGGGACACAACTTTTTTACAATTTTTGAAAATATCAAAATGGCCCTATCCATACCATGTAGTGCATAAAAAACAATAAGAACTGCATTTTTAGATTTTCGATAGCGTTAAAAAAGGTTCCGCGTTAAATGATAAATAAAAGCAGGCGCTGTCACTTTTGATATCCAAAAATTGTACAATACTCCAATTTGTAAGTTTGTTGTGCATTCATTTTATAATAATCGAATTTAATCGTTTGTTTTCGTTCAACTTTTTAAAATGTCTTTTAAACATAGCGAAATTGTAGTTCGGAAAACGCGGATAAGTGGACTCAAAATTTAAAAAAATCAGAAAAAAAATTTAAAAATATTCCAAGTATCAATATTTCGTTATGTGAACTGAACCAAATACCTAAAAAGAAAATAGTCATTGGAAGATTTAATGCGTTATATGAAAAAGAAAAATCAAAAACAGATAGGTATAAAATTATATCACAAAAATTTATTCGATTTATGGACTAAACTAAATATTCCGAAATTGGCTACCAAATCTATAAGAAGGAAAGTGAAATGTTTGATTCGTGCATACCAAAGAGGTATCAAAACTTCAAAAACTGCTGAAAAGTTTGATAACAATTTTAATATTTCGTTCGAAAACATTGCACCAAAATCTTAAATAAGTGTCCAAGATTCAGACTCCGACTCTGTCTCAATGCTCAATTATGGAGACACCGACTTTGTCTCAATCATCAATGATTCATTTGAAGATGACAATGATTATATGGCACCTTTAAGACTTGGAACAACAAAACGATTAATAAATCCAGCACTAACGTTAGTAAATACTGCCAAAGTAAGTACTAGGAAAGCAGCAAAAATATGCAAGGAACTGGCAGAATCAGGGGTCGATATTGCAACTCCTTCACAGTAAGCAATTTATAAAGCTGTTTACAAATCTGCAGAGAAAAAGTAAGAAATAATGAAACAGTCTTTACACCATGAGAATTGGTGTCTCCATTTTGATAGTAAAAAAATTGGGCGACAAGAAGTACAGTAGTTCTGGAAAATGGGAAAGCGATAAGTACTTTCAATAGCATCAAATAAACTTTGGAAAAATTTAATTTGATGAAGTCAATAAAAATGATAATCTGCGACACAACCAGTGTTAATACAGGAAAAACCAAAGGCGTTGTAACACTACTGCAGAACCATTTTAAATCAATTTCTCTACCACCACCGCAGTACATTGGATGTCAGCACCACGTGTTGGATTTAATACTACGATATGTAATGGATCATTGGACGGAAAAACCACGTCACCAGATATTGCAAATGAATTCGTTTCAGAGTTGATAAGCAATTACAATACATTAAAACACGAATATCAACAAAACGAGAAATGGCTATATGTTGGAAATTTAAATTGGCGTGATGATATGCAATATTTATATGAACTAGGACAGGCTTTTTTTTATGGAGCACAATAAATTTCCATTTATAAACTTTAAGACTATTCCACCGATTGTAATAATTATAATATAATATAATTAGTAATGCTAGATGGAATTCTAGAGCAATTCTTGCAATTCTAGCTTACATACTAATTCCAAAATATCGTAGCAAATTATATGCAATGTGCGAATTTATATGTGGCCCTTGGTACAACATTTGGTTTTCAGATCATTGTTACAATAAAAATGACATCGAAGCCTTAAAAAAATCATTATCGGGCTTTACTAATGCTCAGAAATGCTTTCTAAGACATTGGGTGAAAGATGAATCAAGAATTCCAAAAACAAAACGCAGCAACATTTGTGCGGAACGCGCCATCAAAGTCGTACAAGATATTTTCCCCCAATGCAAATCAACTCGAACTCTTAATATTAAGTTCATTTCACTTAACAGAGATAGTTTTTACATAAGAAATATAAATAGTTAAATAATTATAAAATAAAAAATTTTGAAAAAATAAAAAATAAAATCTTAAAGGGCTTTCAGAAATCGGCTTCGACGCGGAACGTTTTTGTTTCGAAATGACCTGAGGAAACATTTTTCGGACCTTACTTAGGACCTTACTTTGGTTGTACCCCTAATGTCTATGTTTGCAGATTTAGAAAATAGTTTAAAGGAATTAACTGTAAACGTACTGATATTTCAAAATACGTTGCTGATATTTCAAGATATAAACGAACAACCTTGTTGGAGTTCCGTACTAAAGAATTGCATGAGCAAACTCATCTTATGGGTGTGCTCATAAGCTCATGAGCAAGTGAACACATGCCAACACATACCATACTATTAGTGAGCACACCTGTGTTCGTATCATAAACGCACTGAACTGACCGAGTAAAACGAACTTTCTATAATAGTAAGTGCCGTGTTTACTCGTCTCAGTGTGATTTTTTAGTACTTGTTTTGAACTTTTAGATAAGGCTTAGTGCGTTTTGCTTGTACAAGACTTTTTTTTTGTTTTACTTAAGAAATGAAGACCTTAAGTATTGATGGTAAAAATGTCTGTGTTTTTTCCTTGGTACACTCGAACTGTGTTCTGTGGATTACTCATAGCATTAAACTGCTTGCACTTGACCAAGTTCATTGCTACTATGTTCAACATTTACTCATACTTATTCAACTTGCTTATGAACTCGCTGCAAGCTCATCGCATTTAGCTCGTTGGCCTTCAGTATTTATTACTGTCCATTCATTGGTACTCGTGTGCAAACATACATGAATTCAATGAAATATTATAATGAGCGTTTTACGACCTTCGCTTTTTGTACTTTTTGCACGGTGTAGGAGGTAAAGCTTGTTGTCGCTACAATGTATGTGACTCTCACAGTGCAAATTCGCAACTCTACAATAACAAGGGCAATTTTTTATTTATCGCAAATAAAAATTTGCCTAACAACGTCATCTAACGGGAAAACATGCGTAAACTTGTCTTCTATCATTCTTGGGTGGTAGCACGTTATTGAATCAAAGTAAGGTTGACGTAAATTTCAAACCGTTTGAATATAACACAGTGCAACAGTGAAAAAAAAATACAAGGACTTGACAGTATATGTTCCATTCTACTAAAAAATGATACTAAAATCCTATACTCGGTTTGGCCAATTTATTGACCAATTTTTATCAATGGGCCTCGAAAAATTTTTAAAAATCAGTTGGCCCTTCAATAAATATGTCATCAGTTTTTGTCTAATATCTCATTCATACTAGGTGATAGCGCTAAACTTTATTTGGGAATAATGTAGCCTACGATTGGTTGAATAATTTCTATTATCCTTAATAACTTACAGGGACTCCTAAATTGTTGAACTGAGTATCAGTTTTCGTTTATTTAAGTTTTTTGGTAAAGTTCCTATTTTTTTATGAATTTGTGGGAATTTGCAAATTTTTGGTGTTTTTTCTATTTTTTCTTTTGTGCAAAAATTGCAATTTTATATTTTTTACTGACACACCCACTCAATGTTTTGGCAAAAAATTAATTTCTAGCTCAATTTATGTTATTCTAGTTTACGGTACTTTTTGGATTAATAGTTCATGTTGGGAGAAATAAAAAAGCAAACACTTAGAAAACAAATTTCTAGAAATATTGTCATGAATATTTTTTTTTAAAGGCTGATCCATTCAATTGCCACCATTTCTAAATTTATTTCATATTGTGTTTCAAATACAAAAAATGTCCGAGTATATCTAAAGAGGACAAAAAATACAAAATTATTGTTTAAATGTATCATTAGTTTGTACATTTAGCTCTTTATGTGTTTAAATATAAATACATTTGTGTTCTTTGGTTTTAAAATGAGTGCTTCGAAATGAAATGCGTAAGGCAACAGCTGTACAAATGTTAAATGTGTTAATGAGGATGATAGAAACAAACAAAATACTTATATAATTGCTTGCTCCCTCCTTGTTGTTTTTATTTAAATTTTCATTTTATTTTTATGACTATGAAATTTATGGCAATTATTATAACAAAAAAAGATTATATTGAAAAGAATTTTCTTTTCATTTTCAAATTGAATGCCAAGGAAACACAACTTGGAATAGCAGTTAAAATTTTATTTCAAAATAATTAAATTTAATGATACGACATTAGAAGGAACATTTTTGGGTATGTGTTTAATGCTTAAGAAATTCTTAATTGTTTTTTTATATATAAGACGCAAGCTGACAAAAGGGTTCTTAAAGGGAAAAATTTTCAAAACAAAATTTTATTTTGCACCATGAAATCATGAGATCAACTACAAAATTTATTTTATTTCATATTTAAAATACTTCATTAGGCAGTCTTAACAACTGAAAACTTCCGCAAATTAGTTGTCTAACATTTACCTCGATTATAACAAAACATTAGTTTTGATATAATTTTGATTATATCAAAACTAAAGTTTTGATCTAAAAACTTCAAAATGCCATAATTTCTTACAAAAAAAAAAAAAAATATTTGCACCAATTAAAGGTTTTAATTGGATTACGAATAAAATGTAATTAAACAATTTATTGGTTCATTATTTTATTGTTTATTTAATTGTTTAATTATTATTTTTTTTTTGTTCTCTTTAAAACAAATATATTTAGAATCAATTAAAAAATTAATTGAATTTTAATTTAAAACTAATTAAAACTTTTAATTGTTGCAAAATATTATTTCTGTATAGATTTTTGTCACATTTTTTTTGCGTTCTGTCCAGATTTTCGTTCTTTATCGAAAAACATCGAAATAGCAATTTCGACCCCTGTCAAGATAAGGTCCCTTTCGTCAGCTTGTGTCACATATAACAAGACAAAAAAATAAATAAATAAAAAATTAAGTATTAAAGAACATTCACGTATAACTATACAAAGTGAAAGCAAAAGTAACTTTTAAAGGGGATTTAGATGTATGTATATCAATGTCCTTGTGTTTTATATCTTTTTGTTGTTAATTTTCGATATTTTCTTTAGATCGTTATTTTTGCAGGCTTGTGGTTATTTAATTGTTTTTTTTTTAAGAGAGTCAATAACAGATTATTACTCAATATGGAATGTTCGACTAATTAGGGAACGAACAACACATAAAAGCTTTAATACATATATGTATGTATGTATTTAATAAATGTATGTATTAGTTTCAACACGCAAGAAGACAACATGGTTGAGGTAAGCATAATTTAAGAGCAACATTTTATGATAATATATATGATTCAGAATTTCAGAATTTTTCGAGGCCCATAAATAAAAAATTGTCGCAAAATTCGCCAAACTGAGTATAGGGTTTTACTACCCTTTGGTAGTAGAATCCTATGCAGTCAAGTCCTTTTTTTCACTGTTGCACTGTGTTATTAATTAGTTTAGTTTTTAATCATTCATTATGAGAACTGACTTTTGACCATTTGTTGATCAAATAGTAACAAACACTTGTATGTGGTGACCATAGTAATGATTAAAATAACTTTAATTTGATTGAACAACGATGCACAGATCAATATGGAGACAACATTTTTGACAGGTTTTTATGATCCTTAATTTAAACATTTTGGCTGGATAATGATGATCATGATGAATGAAGGTGATAATTTATTACATTTCTATCTAAGATACACAAATGAAAATATTCTTTTTTTTGAAACCACATCAAATTTTGAAATTAACTAGATCTTTTTCTAAATTTATGCATAATTTTGTGCAAAAGACTTGAACTGATGTTTTGATGGTAAATATGTGAGATACGTAAAAATCCATTTAAATTTTAATTTAAAACTTTTCTCTCTGCAAAATTCACTCAAGTAAAAACTTCAAATAAACAATTGTGTCAAAATGTTATTTTTTTCAACAATTTTCTTTTGCATTTGTGTTGCTGCTTCTGTGGTTTTTATTGCCTTATCAAAAAAGAAAAAAACAAAAATATTTACCAATCAATAGTGGACCAGCAGACAACAAATAAAATTTGGTTTATCAAAATATATTTTAGTTTTTAACCTAAAAAACTTGCTGTGCGTAACAAATCAATGGCAAACAGCAATTGCAGTCATCGTCAATGGCTGCATGATGGGTAAAGGGTGATAACGAAGATGGACAATTTTGACGTGAAATAATATTTAATAGATATTGAAAGTATAATTATGCCATTAGTGTTTGTGTAGGATTTCGGAATGTGAGCGCTGCGACTGTATTCAGCCTTTTTTAATTTAATTTTCTATCATTTTTGCTTACATTTGGGCCGTACATTTCGACCAATGCTATTGGTTTTTCCACACAAAGCATTTACTTCATGTAAAATGATAAAAAATAATAAATCACAGAACATTTACTAGACCATTTCAGGAAGTAAGGCCTTCTCACTGTTTTCGGTCTACATTCCATCAGGTTGTATAAAAAATGTTTTTTTTTTTGTAGACAGCACTACCTGCGCATTTATTTGTTTGTCGAAAACACAAAGTCTTTGGCAGTAATTGAACCCACAACGCTAGGCTGATAGACACTCAATTAGCGTCTATTTCTCTTGAAATTCTTGCCGTCCTCATTTTTAAAGCAGTAAGGACCAGTGATACTAGTTTTCTTTAAAGTTCATCAAACTGTGATTTTTTCCGAAAAACGATGCCTGGAAAATGTCTCGTGGATTGTTATTATGAACATTTTGCCTCGCTATTGAATTGAATATTCGGATAAAACATTGCTGAACTTAACTACAATTTTTGAAATAAAATTGTTTGCAAGCGCTGTTTTGCAATCAGTCTTTTCCAGATAAAATGGCTAATAAAAAAAGATTTGGATTATCTGATTAAACTATAACAGTTTTATCAGTTTCATAAAATAAAGCTTTTATTTATTTAATTTTTTTGTTTCTTTCAATTACAATTGGTGATCGGTATTCTATACGTAATCATACCATTACAATATTATACAGCTAGAAAAAGCAACAGCTAAATATCTGTATAGTAGCTGCTTGGTAAACACTGATACCGAAAGGAAAATCATGTTACAGATGCAGCAGCGAATTCGCTAAAATATGCATGGCTTTAAACTACAGGAAGCGCGTCTATAGACAAGCCGGAAACATATTTTCTCCCTCCCTCCTCGACACAATCATATGCTAAAGCTTAATAATAACTAAATCAATTTTGTTTCAGAAAATCATTAGTAGGAACGTTTTGAGATGCAGAAAATCAACAACTGATTACTTAAAACATGTCATTTTTCTGACAGAACATCTTGGCTTTTGAAGCCAAAATTTAAAACCTTTAAAATCCAAATAAAAAAATTGTGGCCATACCCAATGGAAACAGATAATTTTATATACATATATATTACATAAATAACATAAGTTCAAAGTATGTATATTCTAATCGAAAAAATAATTATTTTCGGTTTGGGGTGTTAAGTAAACTACCCCTTGAACCTTCCCCATTATGACCAAAATTTATACAGCTCTTCATATCCATAAACCAAAGGCACATACTGAATTTCATTTTGATATGTCATACGGTATGACCTGTAGAGCGTCTACAAAATTTGGGAGTAAGTCAACTACCCCTTGCCCCCTTCCGATTATGTCCAAAATTTACACAACTCTTCATCTCCATATACCAAAGGTACGTACTAAATTCCGTTTTAGTATGTCAAACGGTATGACCTGTAGAGCATTCACAATATTTGGGGGTAAGGAAACTACCGCTTGCCCCTTCCCGATTATGCCCAACAACTATATAGCTCTTCACCACCATATAGCAAAGGCACATACTGATTTTCATTCTGATATGTCAAACGGTATGACCTGGCACAAACTCCGCAAAAATAGTGGCATACACAATCCCAACCCACCCACAGACATCATCACGAAAATAGCCAAAACGGATTCAGCAGACCTCAAAACGTATAAATCCGTCGAAATCCCGATCTCGATTTTTTCACGATTACTATACTTTACCTTATACTATGTATGGTAAAGTAAAAAAAATATTTGAGAAACTGGCTATCGATGTCCCACAAAGTTCTGTAGAGGAGGCAAATGGTGGGATGATGATTTTAGGTTAAATAAGGACATAACAAAGGCAAATTACAGAAAGGACGCTTCCAAGAAGACTTGCTTAAAATAAAAGCAAAGGAAAGGACATTATTTTCCTATGCTATTATCGAGATCTAGCTCAAGAATAACTGGCAGAATGAATCAGCAGTTGGAGGACCTGGGTTATGCTGACTACCTAAAAGGCAGCATACAACAGAAAATAGACTACCTAGCTTTCGAAGCTTTTGACATGTGACACTCGAATGAAACCCACAGGGGTCAAGATCACCCGGTAGACTGAAGACAACCTGGAGACGTAGTGTTAACAGTGAAACTGGCAGATCATTTAGTGAACTAAGAAAACTAGCAGTAGATCATCAACATAAAAGATTCAATGTAAACAGCCTCTGTTCCTGATGGAATTTGCTGAATATAATATATATAAACTGGCAGATGTACTTATTTCTGAGTGGTGAACACTTTTTTATCATAAATTTTAAGGAGTTTGCACACATGCATTAAGTGAAAATTTGGCTTATTGCGCGATCAATGTCTTCCATGAATATGTCAAGTGTTTAAACTTTTCCTAAATGACACCACTTTCAGCATCACTTTAAAAATGTCTCTTACTAAAGTCTTTCACCAATAATTTGTTTAAACCCTGTAAAATATTTACATAAACAAACATTTTGTGCAATATACACTCATGCAATATGCATTTGCATTGGTGAATTTTTCCTAAAATTCAACTGAAAACGTTTGCGAGTGTGTGTATGTGTGTGCGTGTCGTAGTATTGCATTAAAAGCTTTATAACTTTCACAAAATTTTGCAAATAGGAAAAGAAAATTGCATTAGGCGTAAGTAAATAATAGTACAGTCATTGGTTTTAATATTGCTAAAGCTGTTGCTGTATGTTGGTGTCTGCATAAAAAAAGAGTATTTTCAAATACAAAATTCTCCGGATACTGTTGTTTGTCGCTTTGTATAGCCGTCAAAGATATAACTAATGTATGGGAAAAGTATAAGCATCAGCATAGAAAATAAATAAACTGAAGTGAAAAATTTATGAATGTAAAACCGAATATGGTTTCACATGATGGTAGGTATAGACTGGTTACATTAGTTGCTATAGACATCAAAATATCTAATATTTACAATATCTAATATGAGCTTTAAGTATTACAGCTTAAAATTAGAATAAAAAGTATTAACTTACAAGAAATTTCTTAAATGTACTTTTTTCTTCAGGTATGTTTTTTGTTTTTGGAAAATTTCTTTTGTGAAAATAAATTTTTTCTGAAGTATACTTTTTCAAAAGTATAATTTTTAAATATAGTTTTGTTAAGCACGAATTTTTCTGAAAAAAAATTGTTGAAGGTACTTTTAATAAAAGTACTTTTTAAAAAGGTACCTTTTCCTTCAGGTAGTGTTTTTGAAAAGTCCTTTTGTGAAAATATGTTTTTCGGATATACATTTCTAAAAGGATACTTTTTGAATATAGTTTTGTTAGGTACTTTTAACAAAAGTACTTAAAAAAAGGTAGTTTTACCTTCAGGTATTTTTTTTATTGGCAAAGCCCTTTTGTGGATATATAATTTTCAGATATTTCATTTCTAAAAGGTCACTTTTAAAAACATTTTTCTTAAACATTAATTTTACATGAAATTTCTTAAAGGTACCTTTTTTCTTCAGGTAGTTTTCTAGGAAAATCCCCTTTTTGAAAATATAATTTTCTAAAGTGTACTTTTCTAAAAGGACGTTTTTTAAATGCAGTGTTTTTAAACATTAATTTTTCTGAAAACTAATTTTTTTTTGAAGATACTTTTAAAAAAGTACTTTTAAAAAAAATGTACTTTTTCCTTCAGTAATTTTTTTTGGAATAGCCCTTTTGTGAATATCAAATGTTCGGATATGTACTTTCTAAAAGCACACTTATAAAAACATTTTTTTTTAAGATTAATTTTACATGGAATTTCTTAAAGGTACTTTTTTCTTTAGGTAGTTTTTATGGAAAAGTCCCTTTGTGAAAATATAATTTTCTGATGTGTACTTTTCTAAAAGGACACTTTTTGAATGCAGTTTTGTTAAACATGAATTTTTCTGAAATATTATTGTTTTGGAAGGTACTTAAAAAAAAGTACTTTTTAAAAAATTTTCCTTTCCCTTCAGGTAGTTTTTTTTTCTTTGGAAAAGCCCTTTTGTGAAAATATTATCTTCGGAAATGTACTTTCTAAAAGGACTCTTCATAAAAAAAACTTTTCTTAAACATGAATTTTTCTGAAAATATAATTTTTGAAGTTACTTTTAAAAAAGTACTTTTTGAAAAAGAACTTTTTGAAAAGGTTCTTTTATGTTAAATTATTTTTTAAAGGTGATTTTGTTATAAAAGAACGTAGTAAAAATATACATTTCCTATATTATTTTTCTAATAGTACGGGGGCAGTTTTTGGATAAATTAAATTTCTTTTGGAAAGAGTGTTTTATTTTTCAATCTCCTTTAGTTCAGCATCTTTCTAATTTTTTATTTCCTTTAAACAGTAAAATTTATAAAGACCCTCAAAATGGGCGTTTGTCTAATGATGTCCTCTTTGTTCGACCCAACACTTTTGAATCCAAACATTTCTTCAAATATGGAAATAGAATATAGTCACAAGACCTTCATCTGGAGAGTATACTGGATGGGGTAGCAGTTGGTAGCCCTAGTCAGGCCTTTGCGGTTTAGTGACTACACTCCTATGCACAAATTTCAAGATTCTACATATTAGAGTTTCCAAGTCATACATTACCGACCGCATATCTGGAAACAAAACAAAAAGAAGCGGAATACAGCGAGAGCTTTCCTTTAAACCAGAGATCTTCAAAGTACCGCACATGTGCGAATGCTCTCTTACTTAAGAAGAGAGCATGAGAAGATAATTTGAATTTTTAATAAAAACATTTAGTCTTGATTGATATGTCATGCGAGCAGGTTGTGTAGTCGCTTGTGTCTTTTTTCCAGGGTTGCCACTTTGATCTTAAATAATATCCTTGAACAGATTGTGTAGTAATTTATTACTAGACAATACTGAATTAAATGTTTAATATAGAATGGGAAAACGCATTTTTATTTGCCGAAAATTTCTTCGGTAAAGTTGAGTGCTTATTATGCCAAAGCACTGTGGTGCGCGACTATAAATTTTTTATAGAAAGGCATTATCGCTTATGTCATAACGATTATGAAAAAATATCAAATAATGATAGGGAGGCATTAGTTTTAAGTCTTAAAAAAACTTTTTTACGAAAAAATAGTTAATGATTACCAAGAATCTCAGGTTGATAAATTACCTGATCGTATCTTAAAAAGAAAGGCATCATTTGTTATTGCCGCTGCACTTGCTAAACGTTGCCGTCCATTTGAAGATGGCATGTTTTACATGGAGCTGAGCAATTCTGTTTTGGAAATCTTCGGTGAAACAGGCGAAGAAATGCGAAAAATTATTAACGATGTGCCAATGTCGTCCAGCACAATTACTCGTCGTACGGAAAATATTAGTGCATTTATTTATCCTAATATTAAAAAGAGAACAATTAATTACAAATATTTTTCTATTTGTTTAGACGAGTGCACTGATATTAATGACATATGCCAGTTGATAATGTGCGTAAGAACCATTGACAGTAATTTCGAAATCCACGAAGAAATGTTAACAATGGTTGCTTTGCATGAGAACGTTAAGGGTAGCACAATTCGTGATCAAATTTTAAAAACTTTTTTCTTGTAACGCGCAAGTGCCAAAGCTAATCTATCCATATAATCTATCAATATAATTAGCACTAAATGATAATTACTAAAATTTGAATTAAAGTTTCATCGAAATTATAACACATATAATTACCTAATTTTGAATGAATTTAAT
This sequence comes from Phasia obesa, assembly GCA_949628195.1. NCBI lineage: Eukaryota > Metazoa > Arthropoda > Insecta > Diptera > Tachinidae > Phasia > Phasia obesa. The sequence continues at coordinate 131,404,869 of OX451218.1, read as the reverse complement.
ATTTTTTATTTTTAAGATAATAAAAAAGGTATAGAGAACCTTACAAGCTTTCGTTATCTGTTTATTACAAATTATAAAAAAATTAATTAATTAATTTGAAATTGATTTTAAAATTTTTATAATAATACGAAACTTACACGGAACCTTCCAAGCTTTAATTTAAAGTCTTTTTGACATTAAGTCTTTATTTGGGAACAAAATAAAATATAAATTTAATGTTATTTTGAATATATTTCTATCACACGTGGCGATTTGTGTGTATTTTGTTTTTATTTGTTCGGGGACGACGACAAATATATCTTGGCAACTCTAGTGGAAAGAGAGAAAAATAAATTAATCTCAAAAACAAACAACCCACACAAACATAAATGTGAATGTATGTGTGTGGGGATCCCTGTTTTAAACATACATATGTACATATTGCAGATAGAAGATAGATGTGTTAGTTCCAGACAATGTACTTAAGAGTTTACTAACACAATGTTTATGTCGAAAAGGGACACATTGAAGCAGACCACTTGCTTTGATATTCCCCGCACTGTAAAAAAATCTAAAATAATTTTTTTTAGATTTTTATATCTTTTCAAAAGACCTTAAATGTTAGGCCACGCATTACAAAAAAAATCTTCAAAAAGATCGGAATACATGTTAATGTAGTTCATCTTTCTATACAGCTTACTATTTGTCAAATAGTCTGCTTAGAAGTAACATTATCTCAAAATTCATTTACTCTTTGAATTCATTCATAAAATGTAATACAATGAAAAATGGACGGCAGTGGTGCACTTAGACCATTAACGCAATCATAAAAAGCCACAAATAGTATCTCTATCTGAATCTCTATCTGTAACTGTATCTTTCTGTCTGTTTGGCTTTAAAAATGTATCTTTATTTATTTGTTAAATGCATGTTGGGTATCAGTTTAAGTAGGTGCAGACTGAGGGCGAAGCAAAATATAAATTATTTCTGCTCACATTTCTTGCCACAATATTGACCCCATTTTGGCACCTACTTAGTATTCGTAACATTGAAAGCAGCAACAGTAGCATTCCAAAAAAAAAAAAAAAAAATTACGGTATAATGAGGTTGTTTAAATGTTTGGTTATTGATTGCACTGTTGCAAGTGTGGCTTTGTTAATTATTGTGGATGTGTGTGATCATACAATAGTATTTATTTACATCTCTGGGTATCCTGTAGTTCACGGGATGTTTCATTTCACTGTTTCAGTAGTTCGACAAGCGAAGAACCTTACAGGTAGTGTCGTCTTAAAAAAAAATACAAAGTATTAACTTGGCGCCATGGATAGTCGGGTTTAGTGCCAAGGATCCTTCTTGGCCGGGCGTTACATACCATCTTTTGTACTTTGGATTATCAAAATAAATTCTTTGTGTCCGTGTGTCATGGCGCTGATGTGAAATATCAGAAGCCAATGATATGATGCCTAAATGATGCATGAAACGCCTTTAGATATCATCTTCAATCGGGTGGCAACTCCTTTTCTTGGCATGAAACGCCTTTACACATTTCTTGGCTTATGTATTTAATGAATATAAGTTATTTTAAACGTTGTTATTGCTTAGTATGTCCCCAATAATGTTGCAAGCATTACCTTCAATTGACATGAGTCTTGATTTAGCATCTAAGTTTCTAAGTCTACGACACTTATGTAGTGTTAAAATTTACTGCTTGGAAATAATGCTTCTAACACACTCCCTTCTAAACTAATGGAAATTATTTTAACCATTAAGAAAATCTAATTTAAAATTTTAGGTTTGCTTTCTTTCTCGCTCTGCTAGACTACAAGGGTCCATAAAGTAAAAACTGATGCTTTTATAATCAATTTTTTCTTTCCTTCCTTAGCTGCAGGTCGAAAGAAAATTAACTCTTGAATCTACCATTCTCTCAATTATATTTTATATCATTTTATACTGAATCCTAAATTGATATCTGTTGTTTTAGGAAAACTAGTAGTACTTTATCATTAATATTGGGGGTATCGAACCATTAACTTTCTAGAAACCTTTTCGACGCCTCTCGGTCCTCAATGATTTCAGACAGTCGCACATATGAGTATTTTGGCAATCTAACCATACATTACTTTGTTTTAGATTATAGTAGCTCTGAAAATTTATTGCGAGCCCCTAGATTAATGAAACTTTGAAAACAAATTTCAAAGCTATGAAATAAGAAAAATCGGACTAAGGAGAAAAAAGTTCACCTTAGAAGAACTAACCCTACCTTCAAAAAATTAATTTTTTTTTTGTTTTCCCATACTTTTGTTTAGTAAATGCAACTTTTGTAGTCAGCGAATGTTCAAAAACCTAAACTTGGTCAGTAGAGATCCTAAAATGCCATTTTTCACCCCACCCCCTTTTGTGGGCCGTGACAAAAAATATTATTTGCAAAAATAAAATAAAAAAAAAATGAAATTTTATAATCAAGCTTAAGTTCGTTTTTATTCTCTCTAAGAAAGAATTAATTAAATTACAAATTAGGTGATAATATTAAAGAAAAATTGGGAAATTTTAAAATTTTATGGGCAGGGGGAGATGTCCATGTGATTTTTTTTTTTTGCATTTTTTTTTTTTGCTAATTTCCAAAAAAATATTTATTTTTAAGCTTTTATTTTTATTAACTTATGGTATTTAATTTATCTGAAAATAATTAATTTATCTATAACCAGCTGTGCCCGCCACTTCGTCAGCGTGCTTATTTCGCTTTGAAAGAAATCCATTTTTATAGGTGCTTCAGATATGGTTTATGTAAATAATTTATATAAAGGTTCCGAACTCTGGGTAAGTACTCAGAAACATAGGCTTTGTATAAAATTCTAATATTTAAAAAATTATTGTCGAGTACTGTACATAATGTTTTAAATTACCCGTTGACAAAAATAAAAGTTGCTGCCAACTTTGCAATGCCATTAAAGCGGTAAACTTGCGTATTTACACTTCCTGTTTTCTCTTCCTTCCTTGGTAATGAGATATTTGTATCGAGAAAATATTCTATATTTTTAACATCGATACTAAGTATCGTGATGCGAATACAAACAGATAGATAGGCAGAAAAATACAGTTATATGTATAGATAATAATTTTCTAATATTAGTAAGAATAAATTTTATTTAAAATAATAACAATTAATTTATTTAAAACAAGTCAGAAACCAAAATAGTTTTATGACCGACAGAAAGGTTTCTTACTCGTATCGTATCTATGCAAGACGAGCAAAACAAGAAAAAATATGAATTTGGAGAAATTATAAAAAAATGGCGCAAAAACACGCAACTTTTTTTCTAAATTCTAAAAGTAGAGATCACAAATTTTATTGTGGTATATAACAATTTTAGAATTGTGATGGCCCTCACTCTCAAAAACCTTTTTACTTTTTTTTTTTTACAAAAAAAGCGCACAAAAAAATATTTTTTTTTTTAATTTCGAAAGAAATTTTTTATCATAAAAATTTAAAATATTTTTTTTTTTAAATTAGTATAAGTAGCTGTTAATATAATTAAAGAAAAAAAATTAATTCAAAATCTTTATTCGTTAAGCCATAAAAAATATATTGCAAAACTCTCAAAACCGTAAAAAGTCAATATTAGTATTATTTCGGTATCAAAAAATAAAATGTGTCGGCTTTTAGTCCGTAGCCTTTTGCTTGCCAGTGCTAGGCACGATATGCGCACTACCGTCTTAGCCTGCAAGTATCATCTTCTTGAATGTTCATTTTGGACGGATGACACTTGAAGTTTCTATGGTCTATCACTAGGGCTGTTATCCAGATGAGGGTACTTTGATTATATCCAAGCAACATTCTGCACTTCCTGCCGAGAAGCTATTGTTGCAGGAGTGCCTTTAGATGTATTCGAGTCTATACCTTGTGGCCAATAACAGGCTTCAGGGACTGACTTCATTACTTTTTGCGAAGCTTTCTTATGTCATGTGTTTTATTTTATCAAAAATTAAAACTATACAACTCCAGGAGTCACCATGACGAGGTATAAGTCGAATTACTTAAAGTACACTCAGTTACGGGAAGCCATACCCTTGTGTTGCAGGCTTCGTTCACCCTAAGTATTCAAAAACACTCCTTATACTACAATGGTTCATTGAAGTGAAAAGAGACCTCGTCCTTGATAACATGGAAAGAGTGAAGTTAAAAATTTACAAAAAACAAGATAAATTTAGTTCCACCCATCTGTTTCAGAAAATATTTTCAACAAGACTTCCATTACAGCTAAATGAACTAGCGGGATGTTGAATCATTGCTGACTGACACACTACACACATACTATTTTCGTTTGCCACAAAAGACAGGAGGAGGAGGAGAAGTGTGGCAAGGTTTATCAATGTTTGTTAACCATTTTCAAATGAGGAATTGTGTTGTGTTTATGGTTAAAAGTGTTAATGGTGTCATAGATTGTGCACTCATTAGCTCTGCACTTGCATTGCATACACATGCCCTCTACAAGTGCAACACTTTCGATGTTTGTTTCATTTATACTCGTATGTGTTCTTCTCTGCTAAAGTCGTTAATGCCTCAAAGTCTACACTTTTTGACTCAATTTCGACTGCAGAAATGTCATTTTCATTTGTGAATTTTATTGGGTTGCTGTTCGGTAAAAGTTTCGATAAGTAAAACTAAAGGAAAGAATCAAGTATTTTATGTGCTTTTAAAGCTGGCAAATGATTTATTTCAGGAAAGTGCAGTTGAACAGAAATTTTCGCAAATGGAATTTAACGTAAAGCAATAAAAATAATTTTGATGGTAATAAAACTTTTAGGGTGAAGCATTTATAAATGAAAGAAATTTAAAATTTAATTTTGGTTTTAATTTTGGTTTTTAAATATTTTATTAAGTTTTAGATTTTTGCGACTGAATCTCGGATTTTTTTGTTAATCTTTAGGTGGTGAAATCTGTTAAGTTTTATCATTGTTTTACTTATATTTCAATGTTTTTCAATTCCAATTTGATGAGAATATCCACTGTACATTCTGCCATTGGGGCGAAATTATAATATAAATCAATAAGCATACAATCTGCGTGCCGCTAAAACTCTGAAACGATTCAACAAAGAATCATCATAAGAAGGTTTATGATTTTGTCTGCTTTTGAAGATAAAAGAGCTGCAATTTTGCTGTCTAGAAATCTGGCCAGTCCAGAATATTTTCTCGTATTCGAGAGTATTTTACAACATGTGGGAACAAATTCCAGATCATTATGGAACAGTTCGGAACACTCTCTAACGCTGTGGTATAATCTTTGCATATAATAAAACTGTAACAGGACCATTTCTGTACATGAAATATTTTTTGGAAATTTTATAGCTGGTGAAGTTAGTTATCGAAGTGGAATACAAAACAGCAATTTTTAGAATGTCTGGCTGTCAGTCTGTCTGTGTTGGCATCACCTAAAAACTGGTAGACGAGTTTAAATAAAATTTTGTGTTAGAGATACCTTAGTATCTTGGATATGGGATATTTTTTTTGGTCCGCAAAAATATTTCCTTTTCAAGAACAATAGAGAAAAAAAGTAGTGAAAATATGCAATTTTACCGATTTAATGGTACAGCAAGCTTGACAGCACCTTTTATTATTGTCGGCGTGTTATTTCTAAACATTATTTATAGAACTCTACAATAATTTTAGAATTTCGTATAAATTTTAGAATTCGATCCAGGGATGGGAACTTCTATATAAAGTATATATAAAGGGTGGTTAAATTTTTTTATTTAGGAAATTATTGTCATCCACGTAATCCTTTTCTTTCAAATCACCCCAAAGAAAGAAGTCCAACGGTGTCAAACCACATGATCTTGGCGGCCAATTGACATCTCCACCACGTGAGATAACACGGCCATTGAATTTGTCGCGCAAAAGAGCCATTATTTCGTGAGCTGTGTGGCAAGTGGCACGGTCCTGTTGAAACCACATATCGTCCACATCCATGTCTTCTAACTCGAGCCATAAAATCATTTCACGATAGCGAACACCATTCACAGTAACTGCCTGAGCGGCCTCGTTTTAGAAAAAATACGTCGCAATGATGCCGCCAGCCCTTAAACCGCACCAAACAGTCACTCGTTGTGGGTGCATTAAGTTTTCGAGAATCACTATTGGATTATCATTCGCCCAAATGCGGAAATTCTGCTTATTGACGAATCCACTGAAATGAAAATGTGCCTCATCACTGAAGATGATTTTCTTCGATAATTGATTATCCAAGCATGAATAACTTTAACGCGTTGCTCAATTGTTCAAATTAAGTTAGTCTGAAATTGAGAAATGTCAAATTAAATGCAGAAAAAAAACTTGACGTTTAGGTGTGGTTCACATTTAAAATTTAGATATAAACCATAATTAAAGCACTTAGTCTTAAAATTTGGTGTGGATAACTGTCAAAGCAAAATCAAACAAAATATTGTCAGAATGGTCACAGCTAGTCAGGAATATGAAGGCATATGAAGTGAATATAAAAGTATAGATAATTGTATTCTCTTTGTAATAGACCTACCCCGTTGGAGAGTTTTTACTAATCATGAGATAAATCATGAAAAATACATTCAATCATGATCTTGTAACAATCGCTAGTTGGGGTCACTCTAATCGATTTTAATCAGGGATTGCAAATAATGATTATTTTACAAATTTCAACAAGAAAATCATAATAAAGGAGAAATGCTACAAGATGATGAAGTACATTGAAAACGGTTCATCCTATTGAGACAAATAAAATATCAAAAGATTAAGGATAAAAATAACTTTTATTTGTCATATGCTCGACAGTTTTGTAAATCCCCAGGCAGTAGAGCCCTAAATCTCGAACAAGATCCTTTAAATCAGACTTTAAAATATAATCACGTATAAAACAGTAACCAAAGGGAGGCCTTAGAATAATTATATCGTCATAATTTACTACTTTGTCGATGTTATGAGGCGCTTTGGTCATGCATCACTGATTCGAGGAATTGGTCATCAAAAGGTCGAAATATTAGGATATAAGGTTTTATTAGTACATTTTATAATAAGTTCTTGTGTTACCGCCATCGAAAAGTAACAATAATTTTTATCATATTATGTTTTGTATTGTATAAAGCACTGCATGAGCCCAAAAAAAAACGAAGCTCATAAGACGCTCATTATAATATGTAATTGAATTCATGTCCGTTCATTGCTCATGAGTAACGATGAGTGGACAATAATAAACTCCGACGACCAACGGTCGTTGGTGATGAGCTTACAGAGTTTCCATAAGCAAGTTTGAATAAAAATTATTAAATGACATAATAACAATGAACATGGACGAGTTTCAGTAGATTTATGCTTTGAGTGAAACACGAAAACAATTGGAATGTACAAACAAAAAACACAGAATTTTTTAACAACATTACTTACGCTCATTTTAAGGTCTTGAGTTTTTAAAAAATAAAAAATAAAAAACGCATTAAGCCTTATCCAAAAGTTCTACACAACTACTAAAGAAACCGACTGAGTTTTTCGAAAATGAGACGTTTAGGCGGTACTCACTATTATAGAAAGTTCGTTCTACTCGAACAGAGCTTTGGTCACTAATAGTATGATATGAGTAGGCATGTGTTCAGTAAGCTAGTTTGTGTTCGCATATGACCACTTGCTCATGAGCTTATGTGCACACTCATTAGATGAGCTTGCTGATGCAACTGTTAAATATTAAAATAATATATAGCATGATCTTATGATTTTATTTAAGACAACCGGCTAGTAGAACAATATTTCTTTCATCGACAGGAAAATTAAAATAAAGTTGATAGACATTTTTATCTAGGAAAATCCTTTTTGCTTGCTAAAATTTGTTGATTTAGTATACAAATTTTGAATAATTCCAAAACTGTTAAACAGATATAAAGTGTTTTAAAACAACCTGGAGGAAGTTTATCGTTAAAGCTGAAAGTTATATTTAATTTGGGTTAAGGTGAAATATACTCATGTGAACGCTTGATTAAATGACACAATTTTGCCACGCTCCTAAAAATCTCTAAGTGAAACTTTAATCAGATTTTTATTAAACACGTTAATATTTTTTATTTATAGGATTTCTTTTTAACCGAATTCAAAAAATAAGGAGGTTATCTATTCGATTTAAAATTTTTTTTCTTTATTTGAAAGGTTATGATTTCATGTTGGTCCCAAAACAGTTCATTATATTGAAAATTAAAGGGTGTCCCCATACAACATACATGTTTTTTACGTGTATTAAGAACGGTAAAGGGCACCAAATTAAAATTTTAAAAATTGCGTGTCGCTATAGCTCCCAACGGCAGAAATTAATAAAAAAATATATTTAAAATTTAAAGGGTGTCCCCATAGGTGACGTAATTTGACCTATTTGAGCCTATCTCTTGAACCGTTATAGGCAAAACGTTGAAAATTTTACAGAATGTCGATTACTATGACCGTTATAATAAAATGTATAAATATTCAAAATTTTAAAGGGTGCTCCAATAGTTCATTTAGTTTGATGTATATGGCCATACTTTTGAACAGTTGTACACAGACCGCTGAAATTTACAAGAACCTGTATTGCTAAGTCCATTATAACAAAAAGTATAAAATTTGAATTTGGAAATAAAAGGGTGTCCCAATAGTTAATGTAATTCTATGTATGTGGCCAAACTTTTGAACTGTTTTAGACAGACAGCTGAAATTTACAAGGAACCTGTATTGCAAAGTCCACTATAGCAAGTATACAATTTGAATTTAGAAACTAAAGGGTGTCCCCATAAATTATGTAATTTGATCTATATGGCCCTATCTTTTGAACCGTTAAACACAAACACTTAAAAATTAGGCAGAATTTCCACTACTTTCTCTGGTATGATAATAAGTATAAATATTTAGAATTATAATGTAAAGGGTGTCCCAATAGTTCATGTAATTTGATATATATGGTTAAACTTTTTAACCGTTATAGACAGATAGTTGAAATTTAAACAGAATCTTTGTGGCCAAGTCCTTTATAACAACAGGTCTTTAATTTAAAAATGTAAAATAAAGGGTGTCCCATTAGGTGATGTTATTTGATCTATGTGACCCTATCTTTGAAACCGTTATAGACAGAGGCGTGAATGATGTCCCTATAAAAGATGGATGCTGGTGAAAATAGCTTAAATTTTGAACAGTAATAGGTAGATGCTTGACACTCACATAGTCTTTACTTTTTTCCGCTAATTTTGACGCATCTATTATTTGGTTTAAATCTAATTCTTACAGATTACTTCTTATATTTTTAGTTTATAATTGGTGCCCTTCTATCTGTTTTGATGTCGGTTTTTTTTTTTGCAAAAATTATTAAAGGAAGATATACCTGTGTTATTAGAACTTTAATATTTAATTATTAATAATAAATTAAAACAGAGGTGTAAATTGATAAAAAGAAAATTAAATTTTTGAAAAATTAGAAAAACTGTAACTAAATTTTTTAAGATCTTTAGAAAACTTTTTCGAATTTGTTTGCAAAAAATAATCCAAAATTTTAACACTTCTTCTACTTTATGTAAATTAAATTAATTTAATTTCAATTTCACCCACTGTTTGACATTTATGGTCATAATAGAAACCATCAGTCAAATTCCTATTAATCAAACTATACATTTTTCAATATATTTTTTAAATATTTCCTTTATCCTATTTCTATATAGAAATCTGAGGAGAGATCAAAAAGTGTTGATTTAACAATTTTATTTTTAAGCTGTGCCTTTTATTTGCTTCTTTCCTTTCCATATCTCGTACTCACCTTTAATAGTGATTCTTAAAAAAAATCTTTCTTTGTTACAATCTGCACTATAATGGCAGATGTTTTAAAAACAGAAAAATCAAATCCAAAAAAAAAGGAAAAGAAGAAGAAAAGAATTAAAATCATACCAAAATTCATACTCTTGATGTCATGCTCTACTTAGTTATGATTGCATCATAGATATGCAGCAAAAAAAATTTAATTGGTTATAAAAATGACACAAAAAATATAAAAGAAAGAAGCAAAAGGATACCAGGAACGAAATAAAAACTTTCAAACGTAACTGTCATTAAAAGTTTAAGTCTTTAATAAAGACCAAAAAAAAAGGAAATAAAAACTAATTGAAGGCATTGCGCCTGGAAAACTATATCAAGAACACAGCAACTAATAAGAAAAATGGATGAATTCTTAAGAAATTTTATTTTATGTGGAATTGGCAGTCTTCGATACACTTTACTGTGTGAGTTCATGAAGCCATCATCAAGCGTGCTGCTTGGTTGGTTGGTTGGTTGGTGGCAGAAAAATTGTTTAATTTCAAGGATTGCATTGCACACAAATCTACACGATAAATATGCTAAAATAGAAAATTCATAACCGTTAAGAAATAAAGAAAGAAAAGTAAAACGATAACAAGAAAATGGAAGAGCTAGAGTTTAGCTAATAAAACTTATGATTTCAAAACAAAAAAAATATTTAAAAGGAAATTTTGCTTCAAGTGGAAACTTGACTCTTGCAATACTTGAATATTTCTTCTTTGAAGTGATGTTTTGATTGGAAACAGATTTTAATAAACAAAAAAAAAAAAATATTGAGTATTTAAATTTTATTAGTTGAACTATTTATTAACATACAAATGAGTTTTTAAAGTAAGGCTTAAGTTCGTTTCATTCTTTCTAAGTTCAAAGTATATTTTTTACGGGGGGGTTGAAAAGGGATATATTAAGGAAACGGTCTGCTTCTATATCCCCCTAGACCCCTATATTAATCTATATATATATAAAGCACAAAATGTGTTTGTTTGATTGTTTGTTTGTTTGATTGTTTGTTTGTTTGTCGGAAAGCTCTAGCTGCCTACACCAATGAACTGATCTTTCTGAAATTTTCACAGTTTGTTATTAGATACACCGATGGTAAAATAGGGTACTTATCTTTTTGATATTCGACGTGGGCGTGGCATCTCCCATACAAAGTAAATATTTATCATCGTGTTTCTTGCTAGCAATAATAGGTAGCACCTTGAAATTTTGCACCAGTAACCTCTATATTATATAGCAAAAACTATTAGATATCAGAAAAAATTATGTTATTACGGTTTGGCGAGTACGTATTACATCCAACATACAGAGTAGTCCACGTGCTAACTTCCTAACTTACAACACCCTTATGCATAAACGCATAGACGACAGTGGCTACACAGCTACATGACTCCAAATTCCGTTGGCTACAATTGTCGTCGTGTAGTCAGCTACTTATTTATATTGAAGATGACAGCTAAATAACAGCTAATTTTATAAAATAAAATAACTTTTTACTTATTTATTTTTATTTATTAAAAGTAAATAAATTTACAAATTAATAATTACAATTATAGGATAAAACCGACTTCAAAAAAAGAACATTCAATTAGTCTGAATGTTGCTTTTTTATGTTTGTGCCCGCAGAACTCAGCCATTTCTGAACCGAATTTTAAAATTTTTTGTTAGAAAGGAAATGCTTACAGATTGGTCCCATTTTAAAAGAAGTTCATAATTTTGAAAATTAAAGGGTGTCCCCATACAACATACGTGTTTTTTACGTGTATTATGAACCGCAAAGGGCACCCTTTTAAAATTTAAAAAAACTGCATATCAGTATAGCTGCCAATAACAGAAATTAATAAAAAACAATAAACTTAACAATTAAAGGGTGTCCCCATATGTGTAGTCAATTTAAATATATGAGCCATTTGAACCATTGTAGACAATCACTTTAAAATTGGACAGAATATCCAATATCTATAATCAGAAATTAAATATTTATAATTAGAAGTTAAAGGGTGTCCCAATAGTTGATGTAATTTGATGTATATTGCCAAACTTTGAACCTTAACAGATAGACGGTTGAAATTCACAACGAGCCTGTATATCTAAGTCCTTTATAACATCAAGTATATAATTTAAATTTGGAAACTAAAGGGTGTCCCCATAATTGATACAATTTAACCTATCTAGCCCTATCATTTGAACCGTTATAGACAAACACTTGAAAATTAGACAGAATCTCCACTACTATGTCCCGTATAATAACATTTATAAATATTTAAAATTTTAAAGGGTGTCTCAATAGTTAATGTAAATTGATCCAAACTTTTGAACCGTTTTAGACATACATTTGAAATTAACAAAGAATCTGTCCTTTAAAATAAGTGTTTAGTTTAAAATTGTAAATTAAAGGGTGTTTTCTAGGTGATATTGTTTAAGCTATATGGCCATATCTTTGGAACCTTTACTTTTTATTACTGTGTCAGTAATAATAACTGTAAAAAAAATAAAGGGTGTCCTCATATCTGACGTAATTTGTCGTTATGGATAGACATTTGAATGTACAGAACGTATATTACTTGTCCGTTAGAGCAAAAAGTATAGAAGTATTTGATTTGAGTACTAATATTTCTTATTTCTTATTTCTTACAGATTACTTCCTTTTAAATTTTTAGTTTAGAATTGATGCACATATATTTGTTTTGTAGTCGGTTTTTTTTGCAAGAATTATCTTGTAAATAAATTTGTAATTTTTAATTTTTGTAACATTTTCTTCTATTGCATAAAACAAAATTGTCGCATACAAAAATAGAAATTAGCCAACGGTGGTCGTGTAGACTTGTAGCTTTCAAGGCTTTAAAATAATTGTCGTCCTATAAATGTGTGTATTTTTAACCGACTTCAAAAAAGAAGGAGGTTATTTATTCGTCTGAATGTTGCTTTTTTTATGTATGTAACCGCAGAACTCAGCCATTTCTGAACCGATTTTAAATTTTTTTCTGTGTTTGACGGGTTATACTTACAGTTTGGTCCCGTTTTAAAAGTAGTTCATTATTTTAAAAATTAAAGGGTGTCCCCTTACAACATACATGTTTTTTACGTGTATTAACAACCGTAAAGGGCACAGATTTAAAATTTAAAGAAAATTGTGTGTCACTATAGCTCCCAACAACAGAAAGTAATAAAAAAAAATATTTAAAATTTAAAGGGTGTGACAATAGGTGACGTAATTCCACCTTTATGGGCCTATCTTTTGAACCTTTATAGACAAAAATTTCATAATTTGACAGAACGTGGATTACTATGGCCGTTATAATAAAAAGTATAAATATTAAAAATTATAAATTAAAGGGTGCTCCAATAGTTCATTTAATTTGATGTATATGGCCATACTTTTTAACACTTGTACACAGACCGTTGAAATTTACAAAGAACCTGTATTGCTAAGTCCGCTTTAACAAAACGTATAAAATTTGAATTTGGAAATAAAAGGGTGTTCCAATAGTTAATGTAATTCTATGTATGTGGCCAAACTTTTGAACTGTTATAGACAGACAACTGAAATTTACAAGGAACCTGTATTGCAAAGTCCACTATAACAAGTATACAATTTGAATTTAGAAATTAAAGGGTATCCCCATAAATTATATAATTTGACCTATATGGCATAATCTTTCGTAGCGTTAAATACAAACACTCGAAAATTAGGCAGAAATATCCACTACTTTCTCTGGTATGATAACAAGTATAAATATTTGGAATTAAAATGTAAAGGGTGCCCCAATAGTTCATGTAATTTGATGTATATGGCCAAACTTTTAAACTGATATAGACAGACTTACAACAAATTTACAAAGAATCTTGTTGGCCGAGTCCTCTATAACAACCGGTCTTTAATTTAAAATTGTATATTAAAGGGTCTCCCAATAGGTGATGTTATTTAATGTATGTGACCCTATCTTTGAAACCATTATAGACAGAGGCTTGAATGGTTCCACCCTTAAAAGACGACTGTTGTGAAAATAGCTTAACTTTTGAACAGTAATAGGGAGAGGCTTCACATTCACATAGTCTTTACTTTTTTGCCTTTTATTTTGGCGCATTTTTTATTTGGTTTAAATCTAATTCTTACAGATTACTTCTTATATTTTTTCAAAAAAAAAAAGGGGGATTATATATACTTCTTACATTTTTAGTTTAGAATTGGTGCCCTTCTATCTGTTTTGAAGTCGGTTTTTTGCAAGAATTATTTTTGACAGTTTGCAGTCGGTAGCCTGATGTTGTATATGAGTTTAATGCATCACATGAAATATATTCCTATTTAATTCGATATGCATTTAAAAAATTTTTCCTAAATTTAGGAAGACTCTATGGAAATAAAAATAAATATTTCTATTCTATTTCAATTGTGATAAAATGTGTATTTTTTAATATTTAAGGAGAAAATCTTAACTGATAGAAGATAATGCTATAGATAATTAGCTAAATGTCAACATTTTAAAATGCCATTTAACTCTTAGCCATGTTCTCTTTAATAATCTATTCTGCTTTGTGCCTTAATAGGTCTTAAATATCCTTTTTGTTTCACAAGCAATTTAAAAAGGACCCCTTAATAGTTTTTTGTGGCAAAACCTATCAAATATTTTCTTTCCCTTTTAAAAGAGTTTTGAAGTTTTTGTTTGATCTTTTTTGTGGTTTGTTGAATAGTTTTTATTTTGCAGTTTTATTGTTTTTTTTTTTTTTTTGTTAAACGCATTCCCTTTGTTTGTTTATACTTATTTCTATAGAAAATTTCTCTACATGTCAACACAACAATTGCAACAATACAAAACAAAAGTTGCAGCTTGGTATGCTTTAGCAATTACTATTTTTGTATGTATGTGTCGACGAATGGCAATACCAAAATTGTTACAATACCACCAGGAACAGGCTGTCAGTGGATATAGAAAAATATACAACAACAATAATAAAAAGAGAAATTTTTGTAAATAAATGAATAGGAATAAAAAGTTTAAAAAAGAAGAAAGAATGCACAAATACTTAAAGGCCAACCAAAGTTATAGAGTTAAAACTAATACTTGTGTATACGAGTATGAACAAAAAACCCCTACGGACAACTGTCGCCAACACACACACACATATTGATAAGCCCCCACGTATGCATGTGTATATGAAAAAAGTATTTTTTTTTTTTCGTTCTAAGAACCAAACAACAAACTAAAAGTTATGTGATTTGAAAAATAAATATGAAACAAATAGAAATCTCACAAAACTTATTCAAACGTAGTTGTCACTTTAAATGTAACAAAAGGAATATGTATTGTTTGCGATATTTACTTTTAGTTTTGGTTACAAAATGTTTTTTGTTATTTGATTTGTGCTCCCTCTACAATATTTTCATAGCATTTTAGATGGAAAAGAGCTCTGTGAGGGACAATTTGACACAGATTTTCTTTGATAGCTTTTGCAATCTACTTAGTGACAGGAACTGCAGCATTTGCAGACAAATGAGTAAAGTTTAAGAATCAAGTATTACTTTAATGGTAGAACTTTAATTTCATCCTGGAGTGAATTTTTATTGCCTTAATGAGCAACTAATAATTAACTTTATACTTTGGGAAAAAGACGAAAAACAATCAACCACAACTTCAGCAGTAAAGCGAGTAATTTTCAAGAAAGTATTATTCCCTTCTATTCGGACAAATATTCTAGTGATGCCTTATGTCTCGGTCTTAATCGGCACCTTACGAGGAAAAGTTTTGGAGAAGCAAAGTTATCTATACATACAATAAAATAGCAACTCATTTTCTGTCTGTCTTTCTTGTTTGTGTTCGCATCAAGTAAAAATTAATGGATGGCTTTTAACAAAATTTTGTCAGGCGTTACCTTAATATCCTGATTCCAATATAGGATATTTTTTTCTGCAAAAAATGTTATTTTTAAGAGAAATTAGAGAAAAAGCAGTTAAAGCAGTTAAAGTAGGCAATTTTACAGATTTAAAGGTACTGCATACTTTAAGGCATCTTTTATTTTTGAAAGCGGTATATTTTAAACGCGGTTGCGCAACAGATATCGCTGTTTTAAAATAATTATTTATTAATTGAGAGCGGGATATTTTAAACACGGTTGCGCAACAGATGGCGCTGTTTTAATATAATGAGTAATTCATTTCCTGTCTGTCTTTTACAGAGCTTTACAATAATTTTTAATTTTAATATTTTATATAAATTTTAGATTTTTATCCAGGGATGGGTGCTTTTATAAAAAGTAAATACGTAAGAGTCTTAAATTATGGATTACTTTCAAAGCAAAGCCGAACAAAATATTGTCAGGATGAACACAACAGCACAGCTCTAGTCTAGAAATAAAACTTTACTCGTCGTTAGTTTATTTTACAAATGTAAAGGTCAGATAACGAAGCAGGTTACTAAGTTTATGGTTCCCTCTTCATTTCTCAATAATTTTTTATGCTATATTTTTAAGTTAAAAGTAACTTAGTTTCTAACCCTTACTCTCGAATTTAGTAATTCCATACTGTCTACTGGTATCTGTCGACATTATTTCCTATTACAGGTCGTTTCGTAATTGCAGAGCATTCACATTTAAATAGGTCGTAAGCCTCAAGCTAGCTAGTGCTCAACATTTACACACAGCTTTTTCCAGGCACAATCAGAAAGTATCTTCTTCGATTTTTCCTTGAGGAGATGATACTTGAATCGTTGCAGCTTTCATGCCCTGTCATAAGCGCAGTAATTCAGCTACCTCGTTTGTATCGAAGTAAATTCCTCGACATCCTGTCTAGGGATGGAAGTCCATAGCCCCCTATTAATAGGGAAATAATAGCATCTTCAACTAGGGGAGTAATAGCCCCCATCAATAAGAGAAGTTATAGCCACCCTATTACTTGAGGAGTAATAGTTCCCTTTAGTAATATAATTAATAGGAGCTATTACTCCTCTAGCTAGTAGGGCTATTACTGGAGGAGTAATTGTCTCCCTTAAGCAATAGGACTGGTCTCTCAAATGATAAAGCTATTACTTGAGGAGTGAGAGCCCCTCAAATAATAGGGCTATTACTTGAAGAGAAAAAAATGGAGATCGGTTCAATGTAGCTAGCCTTCTAGTAAGGGCTAGACTAAAACTTGTTACTGGTGCTAACGCAATATGGTATAGTTCATACTCTAGTTACAGTTATAAAGAGTCCTAACTACCCGTGAGCCTGCTAACGATCGACCTTACTATTAACTTTTTTGTAAACTTCTGTAATTTGATCCTAAAATAAATGGTGTTGTGTTAATTTAATTAGAAGTCCACCTCAGCTTTAGGATTTAAAAATATTGATATTACCACTTTTACAGCGCTTTAAAATAAGTTTTAGAATTTTTTATAAATTTTAGAATTTTATCCAGGGATGGATAACTTCATATAAAGTAAATACGTAAACCATAACTGAAGGACTATAAAAGTAAGAGTCTTACAATTGGTGTGGAATACTTTCAAAACAAAATTGAGCAAAATATTGTCAGGACGCCCACGACGAAGCGGGCACAGTTAGTTTATAATATAAAGTGAAATCATTATGTTTTGCTATTCTGTGATTAAAGAAATCGTACTATAATTTATATAAAATCGATAATAAATAAAATAATAAATATTTGTGTATTTTCATTTGTAACATTTTATAGTTTTAAATCATACTATATTAAACGATGTAATGTAATGTTTATATTTGATCATAATATAATAAAAATTTATTATATTATGGTCACGTTGTTTTATAATGTGTTTATTAGTGTATCAGGGATGACAATAATATAGTTCTAACATAATAATATTGTTATTCCGCCCAATTCTGAATAGAAATTCCCGGGAAATTTTTTCCCTATTCCCTGATCCCCTATTCTAAATAAAATCGCCCTGGGAATTTTTTCTATTTCGCTTTTCCATTATTCTAAATGAACTCGAAAATGGGAAACTTTTCCCTGGGAAAAAAGTAGGTAGTACGAATGGCAATTTAAGGGAGAATATGATGACAAATTTTAGGAATAATTCCGCCACAAAATTCAAAGGTAGTTGTGCAAAAATATTTATGTATACCTAATTCTGTTTTTACACGGTATATTGGTTCCAGAAAAATCCGTGTAAAAAAAGACATTAATCATATGCAAAAATAGGTGATTGGTTCCTTATCTCTAAAACCTATTAAAATTAGTGAAAAACGAGAATTCTTTTAAGAACAAGAAATGATGTTTATTTTTACACATACGAGTATATGCATGTACATATAATGTGTATTTGCACCGTTTATTTACATCTTTAGTGTATGATGAAGACTTAATAGATAGTTTCGATCCAGAAATCAACGATTGCCTAATTGAATTTAAATTTTTTTTATAGTTCTTACTGTGACTTCGTTTAAACCGAATATTTTTCAAAGAAATATTGAGCCTTCTCCATTTCGAATTCGATCTAAAATTTAAATTTTATTTTCTAAAGAAATGGCTTTACGTTGTAGTTTTTTATTTGTAGTTTTCGTCGTCTTCTTGTAGAAATGCATTGTTAGTTCACAAAATATTAACACATTTCAAAACCGTGTAAAAACAGAATTGGGTGTACTTGATATTTTTTAAGAAAAAATGTGATAAATATCGTAATTAATCGGTCAAAAACAACAAACATTATTAAAATATAAGATTTTTATAACTCGTTTCTTTTAATTTTTTTGGTTTTTAACCGACTTCAAAAAAGAAGGAGGTTATCAATTCGTCTGAATGTTGCTTTTTTTATGTATGTAACCGCAGAACTCAGCCATTTCTAAACCGATTTTAAAATTTACTTTATTTGAAAGGTTATGCTTTCAGGTTGGTCCCATTTTAAAAACAGTTCATTATATTAAAAATTAAAGGGTGTCCCCATACAACATACCTGTTTTATAGGTGTATTAAGAACCGTAAAGGGCACAAAATTAAAATTTTAAAAAATTACGTGTCGCTATAGCTCCCAATAATAGAAATTAATAAAAAAAATTAATTTAAAATTTAAAGGGTGTCCCCATAGGTGACGTAATTTGAACTATTTGAGCCTATCTCTTGAACCGTTATAGGCAAAACGTTGAAAATTTTACAGAATGTCGATTACTATGACCGTTATAATAAAATGTATAAATATTCAAAATTTTAAAGGGTGCTCCAATAGTTCATTTAATTTGATGTATATGGCCATACTTTTGAAGAGTTGTACACAGACCGCTGAAATTAAAAGAACCTATATAGCTAAGTCCACTATAACAAAAAGTATAATATTTGAATTTGGAAATAAAAGGGTGTCTCAATAGTAAATGTAATTCTATGTATGTCTCAAAACTTTTGAACTGTTATAGACCGACAGCTGAAATTTACCTGTATTGCAAAGTCTACAATTTGAAGTTAGAAATTAAAGGGTGTCCCCATAAATAGGCAGAATGTCCACTACTTTCTCTGGTATGATAACAATTATAAATATTTTTAATTGTATTGTAAAGGGTGTCCCAATAGTTCATGTAATTTGATATATGTGGTTAAAGTTTTTAGCCGTTATAGACAGATAGTAGAATCTTTGTGCCCAAGTCCTCTATAACAACAGGTCTTTAATTTAAAATTGTAAATTAAAGGGTGTCCGAATATGTGATATTAGTTGATCTATGTGACCCTATCTTTGAAACCGTTATAGACAGAGGCTTGAATGGTGTCCCCATAAAAGACAGATGCTGGTGAAAATAGCTTAACTTTTGAACAGTAATAGGGAGAGGCTTAACATTCAAATAGTCTTTATTTTTTCCCCTCTAATTTTTACGCATCTTTTATTTGGTTTAAATCTAATTCTTACAGATTACTGCTTACATTTTTAGTTTAGAATTGGTGCCCTTCTATCTGTTTTGAAGTCGGTTTTTTTTTGCAAGAATTATCTTTTAACAAAATGTGATAAAGTTATCGAACTTACCTATACTTGTTTTATTTATAAAGTTTAGTTAGGGCAGAATTTTATTAGAGATTATTTGCGATAATATTCAAAATATTTCAAAAAACATTCTATTAAGTTAGTTAATATTCAAGTTTTATTTTTTATGTTTCTAAAAACAATATGCAAATTTGCAAAAAAAAAACACACAGCTGATTTCGAATATTATTCCCTTTTCCAACTGTTTTGAATAGGAGGACTTTGTTCCCGGGAAAATGAATTCTCAAGGAAATCATATTTAGAATTGGGGTGTTTATGCTTTGACAACAACCATATAATTTAACCATATAATTTAGTCATAATCTTAGATTATGGTTACCTCAACTATGTTTTTTTTTTGCATGTAACTAAACTAGTTTTTATAGTTTAAAAGAGAAAGCCTTTTAAATATTTACTAAATATGACATTGTTTAAAAAAAAAATTATATATGCATTTCTAGGTTACCTACATCATTATTTAAAGCTTAATAATAATTTTTATATGCATTACATTTTTTTTTTATATACTTTACGAAATCAATTATTTTAGATGCATACCTTGTTAAAATCATTAAGTGGATAATCCAGTTAGGAGGAGTCCTTCCACCAAAAATGCTTAATTCCATACTCGAATAACATTTTTAAAATTTTCGCTGGGATGCAAACTTTCTCCGTCTTCTCTCCTCACACTATTATGATTCTTGTCGTTTGTGGACAAAAAAAGTTTTCTAACAACAACTACGCTGGCTACACTGCTACACTACTGGTCGAGTCTTTGAAAATATACTTCAAAAAAGTGTTAAATAAATGTGTCCTACTAAAAACACATGGACACAAACATTTTTTGACACAAGCACAAATTAAAGTATATTGACACTGCACTTGTAGCATAGAATATGAGAACAAATACAACTACAAATGCTTCGTACTCGTATGCTAAGAAGGCAAAAAATACGAGGTGCTTTTCCGAATTCTAGAAATTTTCCTTTTTACTTTATGCGCTGTGTAAGAGAGATGTGTTAATGGGTATACTAGCTCTGATAGTATTAGTAAAGTTTTTATTGTTGTGTTTATTTTCAAAGGGCAATATCGATTTCTTTTGTCGAGTTTTGTTTGGAAGGGCGAACTTGATTTGACCTAGGTTTGAGCTTTTTCCTTAGCTAACAACTAAAATGATCTAAAATTGCGGCTCATCCAATGTATGATTTGTACTTGTAGGACCTATTAACTAATCCGCTTTTGGACCCTCTGTTCATCGTAAAAGGATAAAGTCTTATCATCATGACTAGTGCTTCTTCCTCCACTAATTTTAATGCAGTAAAATCTGCTAACCCAAATCTATAAAAATTTAGAAGGTTTAGGTTTCAAATGATGATATTTTAAGAAATATCAATTCCAGTTATTGTTTTGAACCTACTTCGTATACCGTTTTGTTATTCTCTTCTACAGTCCCATTTAAGTGCATGTGTTACATTATTTCATTTGATTGTAATTATGTGTTGCATTATTTATTGACATGTTACATTGGCCCCTTGAGTTTGTTTGAAGTTATTTTTTTGTATGCCCTGTTTAGATTTCGACAGCAAGTACTTTTTTGTTACTGACATGTTCTAGAATTTTATTATTTTTAACAAGATTCTTTTTTTAAGTTAGTTGCGATAAGAAAAAGTTGTTATGTGTTAAAATGTAATTTTTATTTACACACAAGGGTCGTGTGACAATTTTAAAGTAAAGTATACGGAATAATAGCTTGAAAAGTATATTGAATTTTCTAGTTAATAATAGCGTTTAAAGTATTTCTCAAATCTTTTCTATTCTGAGTTAGGATATCTCGCGTCTGGCTCTTGCCATCCCCTTATTCGTTACAATATCGGAAATATTCACTCTATAAGTCGATTAATAAGTCTTTATTTTGTACACTCACAGAAAAAATAGTTTCAACAATTAAGAGTTTTAATTGGTTTCAGATTAATTGACTCAATTATTAATTTTAATTAGGATGTTTTTGTTCTGTTTTAAACAAATATATATTTGAAACAATTAAAAAATTAATTGAAGTATAATCAAAAACTAATTAAAACCTTTAATTGGTGCAAACAATTTTTTCTACTCTCTATGAATTTCGAAATGTTGAATTCAGTTGAGCAAAAATTTTTTTTTTAATTATTGAGTTCTTTCTAAAAGCTCGTACGAAAGTACGAAAGTCTTGCAAGGTATCGCAGCTGATTCGAAATGACAACACCTTGTTCACATATTTCATTTTCATTTAAAGGTCTTGGATTCACCCACGAGAGACGTAAAAAGGCGATTTTGAATGCCTGAAATGTTGCTTCAGCGCCTCAAATGGAAATCGTTTTAACATGGAATTGTTACGGGTTCTATTATAATTATATGTTAAGCCCCGGCGGACCTGGTGCTTCTACACAAAAGATGAATATTCATGATATTAAGGTAAAGTGGGTGCAGAAGAGTAAAATCTCTTTGGAGCTATTAAAAATGGTTAAAACGACTATTGAATAAGTTTTGCTCAATTCGTCTTGGGTGATCTTTTAGCAATTTTCTTATAGGCAACACTATTTTTGGCAGCTCAGCTGCCAAACGAACAACGCTTGCAGATGATTAAATTTTATTGCAAAAATTCATGTTCGGTTAAGTGCACTTCTTCCATTTTATGGTCAGCTGATTTCTGATAGAATGGATACGCGTACAAGTAAAATTGCCGTATTTAATGTGAAGAGCAGCCAAAAGCATTACAAGACCTGCCAATGCATCCCGAAAAATGCACTGTTTGGTGTGAATTATGCTCCGGTGGCATCATTGGTCCATACTTTTTCGAGGACGATAAAGGCAGGAACGTTACTGTGTACAATGATTAAAATTTTTTTGACTTGGCTGACATGTAGTTTCAACAAGACGGCGCCAAATGCTATACAGAACACGAACCCATGCTGCACTTGAGAGATGAGTTTAGTGAACATTTTATTTCACGTTTGCAACCGGTCAATTGGACACCTAGATCGTGCGATTGAACACCTTTAGACTTTTTTTGTCGGGCTATGTTAAGGCTCATATGTCTGTAGGGACAAGCCTGCAGCGGTTGACGCACTGGAGGCCAATATTAAAGAATATTTTCGTGAGATACCAGCCAATAAGACAGTCAGACAGAACCTTTTCTCACTAATATGATTTTGGCGCAATGCACAATGCTCTAGCTGGAATATGCTTGACTGAAAGCTATCGAAAAATGTCTTTGTTCATTTCGTGACTAAAATGATTCAAAAGGTAACTACGTCACCGTTTTATTTTATACTTTTTACTTGCGAACGTATTAATATATAGGCTTATTGGGGGGGTCAATATGACTCCCCAAAGTACTTTAGTCTAATCATTTTAACGCAATATAGACTGCAAGAAGGTCCTGCCCAACTTTTTAACAAAATTTAACAAAAAATTTTCGATAAAATCTTAACAAAAAACTTTCGATACAATTTTTACAAAAAATTTTCGATACAATTTTTAAAACAAATTTTCGGCAAAATTTTACAAAAAAAAGTTTTACCAAAAATTTTTACACCAGTTTTCCATCAAATTATAGCAAATAATTTGAAATAAAAATTTTACAAAATATTTTCGAAAAAATTTCCATAAAATTTTCAATCAAATTTTATAAAAATTTCCAATCAAATTTTATAAAAATTTTCAATCAAATTTTACAAAAATTTCGATAAAATTTTTACAAAAAAATTTTCTATAAAATTTGTACAAAACATTTTCGATGAAATTTTCACAAAAAAAAAATTTCTATAAAATTTTACAAAAAAATTTTCTATAAAATTTTACAAAAAAATTTTCTATAAAATTTTACAAAAAAATTTTCTATAAAATTTTACAAAATTTTTTTTTAATTATGAAAATTTTAATTAATATTAGTCGAACTGTTTATGTATTACATAGAAAGAAATTTTATAATCAAGCTTAAGTTCGTTTTTATTCTCTCTAAGAAAGAATTAATTAAATTACAAATTAGGTGATAGTATTAAAGAAAAATTGGGAAAATTTAATTTTTAGACACCAGCACGAGTGGAATGCACATTTTCTAGACAGCCACGTTCGTCATCAGCACTACTTGTATCTAATCTACTTAGGGTAGTGTTTTAGTTGTAAGCATCATCTATTTAACCAACCAAACCCAGATAAAGGAATACGAGAAAACTTGTATTCAATAATCAATCGTCAGTTGGTGAGAACGAAGTCTACCACTACCTTAAGCTTCCCTCTTGTTGAATATTTTTTACTTTAATATTTTACCACCTATATTTTGTTGTTCCTTCAGCGAACCTTCGGTTAGCAATGAAGTTACTTTTTGTTTATTTGTTTTACTTCCAACAGTGCTGATGACGGACGTGGCTGTCTAGAAAATGTGCATTCCACTCGTGCTGGTGTCTAAAAATTAAATTTTCCCAATTTTTCTTTAATACTACTTAATACTTTCTTAGAGAGAATAAAAACGAACTTAAGCTTGATTATAAAATTTCATTCTATGTAAAAATTTTTTTTTTTAAATTTTACAAACAATTTTTCTATAAAATTTTACAGAAAAATTTTCTATAAAATTTGACAAAAATTTTTCTATAAAATTTTACAAACAATTTTTCTATAAAATTTTACAAAAAATTTTTCTATAAAAATTTACAAAAAAATTTTCTATAAAATTTTACAAAAAATTTTTCTATAAAATTTTACAAAAAATTTTCTATAAAACTTTACAAAAAAAAATTTTCTTTCAAATTTTACAAAAAAAAAAAAAAATTCTATAAAATTTTACAAAAAAAAATTTCCATAAAATTTTACAAAAAAATTTTCTATAAAATTTCACAAAAAAAATGTCTATAAAATTTTACAAAAAAATTTTCTATAAAATTTAAAAAAAAAATTATAAAAAAATTTCTATAAAACTTTACAAAAAAACTTTGATAAAAGTTTTACAAAAAATTATCGATAAAATTTTTACAAAAAATTTTCGATCAAATTTTAACGAAAAATTTTCGATAATATTTTTACAAAAATTTTTATATAAAATTTTTACAAACAATTTTCGATAAAATTTTTGCAAATCATAAAAGTAGAAAGCTAATATATATTATTGTGAAATTAGGAAACATGACAGAGCATATATAACATTACTATGGTGAAGGGTATATAAGATTCGGCATGGCCGGATATAGCACTCTCATAAAATTTAATTCAACGTGGGTTGTTGGTTTGTTTGTTTGTCGTCTGTTAATTTATAAATTGTATTTGTTTATAAACTTTAGGAATAGTTAATTGCAATTATGTTGTTTTATAATTGTATTTACTCGTTCACCAATAACATGAAAATGAAAATATATGCTTAAGCTCTGCACGCAATTACTGTTGTAGCATTAATATTGCAGATTTGTTAATTTGTGATGTAGCTGCAAACCAAATGCTGAGATAACAACATTAGAGTGTTTTGAGGTTTTCCTTAATGGTTTTTGTGTGCGTGTGAACATTGAGGTTTTAAAGAGGAAGTAGGATAATACTTTATTTTATATAAAAAATATTTATTATTTAAATTTGGGCTTCTAAGCCAATCACCAAAGATTATTAAGTAACATTAGACTGTTTGAATAACTTTTTTATCACTAATGGTGTAATAAAAATTATTTTAGTTTATTCTTAATAACGTTTAAAGTACTCTGTTGATTTCGATTTCACATAAAAAGTGATTTGCTGGGTACAATTGTGGTCGTTCCAGCACAAATGAAGCCAAACATTCAGGTCGACCGAAGCAAGTCGTAACTCCAGAAATAGCCGCCACAATCTATGAAATGATATTGAACGATGGGAGAATAAAAATACGTTAGGTGGCCGTATGTATCTCGACCGAGCGGCTACATTTCATTTTACATGAATATCTGAATACGAAAAAGCTTTGCACACAGTGTGTGCAGCAATTGCACACAATCGACCATAAGAGAAACTATCTTCTGACCACTTCAAAGTAGTACATATTTGGTGATATTCGGTCGCAATTCCACTTAGTTGTTTCTGTCGGTTTGCCATTGTGGACGAAACAAGGATCCATCAGAAATCATATAGATCAAGGAACTATAAAAAGAGTAGCTTTCTGCTGGTGAACGTGCGAGACTAAGGTGGATTTGTCGGCCAACAAGGTCATGGCCACATTTTTGGGAAGCAGTTTCAAATTAAAGTTCAATTAATTCTTTAATTGATTTAAATATATATTTGTTTAAAAGAGAAGAATCCTAATTAAACAATTAATTGAATCAATTAATAATTTAATTAAATTTTAATCTGAATCCAATAAATCCTTTAATTTTTGAAAATATTATATTTGTGTATAAAAGCAATTTAGACTTAACATAAAAGTGGGAGCTAAAATCAATTAATATGAGTTTTGTTGTTGTGTATCTGTAGATAGGTACCCTCTTAAGGAAACTTCATTATAGTCAAGATCTTTGCTTAACAGTTGTTAAAGAAGCCATCAATCCAGACAGATATTTTGAGATTAGAAATTGTTTTATAAATTATATAACTCAATAAGAAGATAAAGTGATGAATATAAGAAAAATATTAGACATCATATTAAGGAAATGTCACAATTTGGCAACTTTCAAGTACACGTAAATTAACAAGCAATTGCTACATTTTTCCCATCCACTAAAAAAATGTATTGGCTGGCCGTTAACTGCTGGCAATCGATTTAGAGATCTATGTTGGCAAGAATATATTTCCTCAAATTATTGTAGAAAATTATGGACTAGAAACAGAATTTTGTATCTAAACATATATTTTTTTTATATAAAATTATATTTTTTACTAGTCTAAAGTTGTCTGAAAAATTGAATAACATAGCGGGATGTATCTGACCGGAGCTATAATGGCAATTAAGGTTTGATCAAAAAAACTAAAAGGAGAGTGGGATGAGACTGCGATATAGCAATATGGGTAGCAAGGTATGTTCATCTCACTAGGTAGGTTGTAGCGTCCCTACAACAAATACAACAATATAAGAACAATATGGCATGTTGTTGTTGCTTTGTAGTTTGAAATGTCAAAAAACATAGATGAAAATTGAGAAGGCGTGTATGTGTTTTATTGCTTTCTCACTTCTTCACTATAAAATTTCTGAAAACATACAACTTTTGACATGTCGAACTACTAAATCAGCTAGGCGGACGACACTACCTAGTAAGATAAATATACCTTGATGGGTAGTTAAATCGATGTATGTACATAAAATCAGTACGATGACTTTCATTTGATCAAGGAGCGGTTCTGAAGATACCCGCAAAATAAAGAAATTAATATGCGTAATTAATATGCGTAACTCTACCACGTCCATTAGGTATCTACTAGAGTTTTAATTAATAGATTTTGCTATTTAAATATTTGTCAAAAAAAAAAAAAACAATTGTATCCAATGAGAAAAGACAACTATACAAAATCGATTTATAATATATTTTATTAATGACAACTGACACTTGAAACGTTTTACTGATTTCTTTATTTCAGTTAGAAAATTATTTTCATTTAATGTTTTCACTTCCTCCAATGTGCAAAAGAAAATGTTGAACATAAATAATATGAACTGATTTCATAGCTTTTCTATACATATAATAAAACAGTAGCGAATTTCCTGTCCGTGTGTCTGTCTGTCTGTGTTCGCATCACGTAAAAACAACAGGATGGATTTTAACAAAATTTTGTGAGGAGGTAGCTTAGTATCTGATTCCAATATATCATACATTTTTTGAAGAGAAAGTGGAGAAAAAAAAAGCAGTGATAGTATCTACGAGGATTTTTTTTTTACTAATTTAAAGGTATTGCATACTTTAAGGCATCTTTTATTTTTGAAAGTGGGATACTTTAAACACAGATGTGAAACAGATGGCGCTGTAATAAAGACAAAATATGAAAAACCTACTGCCATATAGCCGTTTGAATAAAATTTGTATTTGATTTGTATTTTTACTTTTTGGAATTACATTGTTATTAAAATATTTTAAACACCTTTTATAGAGCTTCACAATAACTTTTAGAATTTTATAGAAATTCTAGAAAAAGAAAATATCCATGAATGAGAACATTTATATGAAGTAAATACGTAAGAGTTTTAAAATTTGGTGTGGATTACTTTTAAAGCAAAATCGAACAAAATTTTGTCAGGTCACACACAATGTGTGTGAGCACAGCTAGTCGTTAATATAAAATATGATTATGAATATTATTTACAATTTTTCTTACTCAAACAATTAATCGACTTAAAATTCTACGATTAATCGAGCAATGATTGATCAAGTTGATACTCTATTATTTACTTAAGGTTAGCTATTCGTATACCAGAAAGTTCTAACAGCTTTAGTAGCATTGTGTAAAATTACCTTTATCCTTTAAAAGATTATTGTCGTTAAAGTGAAAATTCAGTTAACTGTGATACGGTCTAGAGGTAATTCGTGTATGAATTAAGAGGTGTAACTATTAGACTATTGGAAAAGAAAAAATTAATAAGTGTTTACAACGGAAATATAAATTTTGTTTATGCAAAGACTTCTAGTTTGCTATGCAGTGTATTAGTATTATAGAATTTAGTTTTTGCACTCTGTACATTTCAAATATACACGCATACTGTCGACAATCTATAGCCTCGTGGGTTAGTATATAAGTCACCATGTAACTCTTTCTGTTTTTGTTTTACTGTTAAAAATAGTAAATAACAATAAATACATGTCCTAGCAAAGACAATTAATATATGCATGTATGTCTGGTAAAGTTTCTATAATTGTGTGTTAACTAACTTTCTTTTTCTTAACGTCAATGTGTACTTACGTAACATATGAAGTAGTTAATGCAGTAAGTTTCATATGTAAATAAATATTTTGGCTTATGCACACATTCTCATGTGAGTTAATATAGACTTTATTACATTTACAGCTGTCCACCTTTCCCGTAATATAAACTAAATTACTGAAATTATTAATTGATTAAACTTATATTTTTTTGTTAAAGTAATTTATATATACTCGTACACGTGTCATATCCCACTAAACCAATGCTTTCGATTTTTTCTGAAGTCAGACTTGTCGTAAGGAATTCGGTAAGACATTTCGGTAGTTTGTCTGAAAACTGAAAAAATAACGAATTTGTTAAGACATTTCGGTTGTTTGTCTGTACAAATAAAAAAAATATATAAAACTTTGATTTATTTGTAATAAAATAAAAATCAAAATTGTATTAAATAAAAAAGAACAATAGTAAGTACGAAAAATTTAATAAATACATGCAATACATTTGCCTTGAATACCAAATCTTTAACTAATCATTATACTCACTTTCAGAGAACGTAGTTCTAGCTTATACGGGGATACTCACAGAAAACAAATCGTTGCGATTTCTTACCTACATTTCGTTACGATTTCGTAACGTCTAATCTTAACGATTTCGTAACTACATATCGTTACGAAATCGTGTCAACCCTTTCATATAAAAATCGTTACGATTTCGGTAATATTTCGGTTCCGAAATCGGAAGATTTTGTCGAACAGTCGTTACGAATTCTTTACGAAATCGGAACATTTGGTTTGGTGGGATGTTGTGCTTATTTGTTGTTTGAATGTATTAGTTATTTTATTTCAATGATATTAATTTTTTTGTTAACTCTTTGATATCGTAATTATATTTATAAAAGATCAAAGTAACTAAGTAAGTAAGTTTCTGACCAAACTTACCTAATTTTATCCTTTATAAATATAATGATAATAGCTAAGAGTTAACAAAAAAAGGTTGATTTTAAAGGTTTCAATTTCCGATAATGTTTTCAGATTTGACTGCTGATCTGTGCTCCGTTTGCCTTGCAATTTTATTATATACTAGCTGTGCCCACACACGTTGTGTGCGCGCTGACAATATTTTGCTCAATTTGGCTTTGAAAGTAAATCCACACCTAATTTTAAGATTCTTACGTATTTACTATATATAAAGGTAACCATCCCTGGCTAAAATTTTAAAATTCTAAAAATGATTGTAAAACTCTTTCAAAGGTGTTAAAAATATTTTAATAACAATGTAATTCCAGAAAGTAAAAATACAAATAAAATACAAATTTTGCGCAATTATTATTTGGCATTAAGTAATTCATATTTCGTCATTATCATAAAACAGCGCCATCTGTTGAACAACCTGCCTTAAATTCATTAGCAATTATTTTTTTAACAGCGCCATCTGTTGTGCAACTGTGTTTAAAATATACCGCTTTCAAAAATAAAAGTGCCTTAAAGTACTTTCACTGCTTTTCCTCCACTTTCTCTTGGAAGTGAGCTTTTTTTGCGGAAAAAGGTATCATATATTGGAATCAAGATACTAAGGTGCCTCCTCATACAATTTTATTAAAATTCATCCAGTAGTTTTTACGTGAGGCGAACGTAGACAGAAAGACAGACAGGAAATGAGTTACTCATTATTTTAAAACAACGCCAGGTATTGCGCAACATTGCTTAAAACATAACGCTTTCAAAAATAAAAGATGCCTTAAAGTATGCAGTACCTTTAAATCAGTAAAAAAAATCCACATACTTTCACGGCTTTTTCCCACTTTCTCTTGCAAATAAGATACTTTTGCGGAGAAAAGTATTCTATATTGGAATCAGGATACTAAGGTACCTCAACACAAAATTTTGTTAAAATCAATCTATGTAGTAGTTTTTACGTTTTTTTTTTCATAAATTATTTATTGTATCTTCAATATTTTTGAACTCACAATAGATAATTACTCATATCTTAAGTCTAAAATAAAAATATACTTTTTAAGTCCAGCCGGAGCTAGACAAAAATAATGTTTATTTCACGGATTTTGCAATCATTTCCGGATCATCCCTCTAATGTACGGCCAAGAAAAGCAGTATCTCTTCTTTTTAGTCGAATGTAACCAGGTTCATTCAGCATGTTACGCGCCAAAGGGTTTGGGTGAGATTCCAGCCTCTTTAGATATGTGACTGCATGTTTCTCTATTTCTGCTTTAACTGATGTCTAGCTGATTGTCGGGTTACTGTTGCATGTTGGGCAGCTGATTTAAGGATTTTTATCAAAATTAATAAGACTTTGATCCACGTCTTCTGGTGGTATATTTTCCGAACAGTGAGTACTGAGATACTTTCTATATTTCAACCAATTATTTCTTGTGCTAGTTGTTGGTGACACAATATTTTGCCGGTTCCATATATAGACTATAGTGGGTGAATGATCTGAGGATTATTCGAATGACGCTTCAACCTTAATCTATTCTCTCGAAATACCTTTAGTCACGCCAAAATCAATAACATCACATTCAGACGCATTTTTGAAATTGTATCAAATAAAACACGACCTTTTGGAGTAATAAGTCTTGATCTCCAAAATGTATGTTTAGCGTTGTAGTCGCCTGATGCTATGAAACAGGGACCTAGTGATTTGTAGAATCGCTATATTGACTCTCTGATATTTGAAATCTAGGAAGTGAATAAATCGAAGAAATAACAAAGTTTTGATGATATTAGTAGTTTTTACGTGATGCAAAAGCAAATAGAAAGACAGACAGACAGACAGAAAATGAGTTACTTTATTATTATATTAAATAGACCATCGCAAAGACAATATAGGCAAATTGTGTAAATTTATGTCGATAATTTTGTTTCACTTTTAAAGACAACCTATTGCAAATGCGAATAAAGTAAAAATGTATGCCGTTTTCACTCTAGTTCTATCCAAATATTGAAATTTCCTTATGATTTGTAATACAATTCCTTCGAGTCCAAATCTCGAACTAAAAAAAAAAATGATTGTTAAAGTTTCATGCCTTGGCTGTATATTCCTAAAAGAATTTGATAGCCCCTTGATTATAACAACGGCAAGGTAGTGACTACTTATATCGTGATTTTCCAGTTTCAAAAGTAAACAACATTTGAAAAAACCAGCGTGAAAAAGTGGAAGAACTCTACATTGTTTTCATATTAACCCTTTAGTTACTATCGGAAAACTACAGAAAATATGTTCCTCTTTTAATTTCTTTTTATTTTGGTGAGCTAATCGAACGTTGAAACTTAGTACATGGAGTTCCATTATGCTGAGGTCACATTGACATTTTTAACCATATTTTATAAAATGCAAAACAAATAGAAATAGAAATAAAAGTGGCAAACAAGTTTTTATTACTTTTTCTTAATATTTTACTGTAAACGTTTGAATATGAGAAACATTTTTCGATAAATATTCTTTCGTTTTAGTACTTATGTGATCTTATGTATGTTATACTGCCTGTTTACTATTAATGAAATTTATTTTTATGAACCAGAAATGTGTCATATGTGTGATTTTATGTCATTTATTGTTTTGTTTTATAACAAAAGTATGACTGAATTTGGGACTCTAATAAAAACCGTTTTTATTGCTTTGATTTATAAGTTTTGTAGATAATTTTTAATACAATATGGAAAGTTACTTGTTTATTGCTTCTTGTGCTATTTACACTTATGATGATAATATAAAACAAAAGTTTATGGTTACCAAAAAAAAAGGATGATTTTGTTTAAAAATCTTCGATTATGTATAGTAATTTAATAATATTGTAAAGATCAATGATTAAACTAGAACTTGTTTCTAGTATCTTAAACATTTCTTTGTCATATGCTTTATATGTAGTTTTTCGTTGCTTGTTATAAAGGGTGTTTTTTATAGAGATCTAGAACTTTTAGTTGCAATAAAACAACGATGGATTATTCGATTGACATGAATTTTATTTATCCGAAAGATAATCTTGTGGCATTACATTTTAAATATGATTTCTGGCATATGACTGCCACGGCTGGCGTGGATGTAGACCAATCTGGACGTCCAATTTTCGATGACTTTTTCCAACATTTGTGGCCATATATCGGCAATAACATGGCAAATGTTGCGTTCCAAATGGTCAAGCGTTTGTGGCTTATCCGCATAGACCAATTATTTTACATAGCCCCACAGAAAGTAGTCTAGCGGTGTTAAATCACCAGATCTTGGAGGCCAATTCACATGTCCAAAACGTGAAATGAGGCGGTCACCAAGCGTGTCGTTCAATAAATCTATTGTGGCACGAGCTGTGTGACATGTTGCGCCGTCTTGTTGAAACCACATCTCCTAGACATTATGGTTATTCAATTCAGGAATGAAAAAGTTAGTAATCATGGCTCTATACCGATCACCATTGACTGTAGCGTTCTGGCCACCATCGTTTTTGAAAAAGTACGGACCAATGATTCCACCAGCCCATAAAGTGCACCAAACAGTCAGTTTTTCTGGATGTAACGGTGTTTCGAATTATACTTGAGGATTACCTTCACTCCAAATGCGGCAGTTTTATTTGTTGACGTAGCCATTCAACCAGAAGTGCGCTTCATCGCTATACAAAATTCGATATGAAAATCGGGAACAATGGTAATCTCTTTTTTTGCTTTATTTGCAAGCGTTGTTCAGGCGTGAGTCTATTCATGATGAATTGCCAAATCAAACTGAGAATAAATCACTTAACAGCTGTTAAATCGGTCGCCATCTTGAAAAGTAATACCAACTTAAAGTTCTATACCTCTATAAAAAACACCCTTTATTTACTCTGTTTTCTTATCATTTCTATTATTTTAAGTGATTTGCAAAATGTCCATTTTCCTTAAGCTCCTTATTGTTAATTTGTTTGTTTTACTTTTATAAATTAGTCCTTTTTCTCTTTTTTTGGAAAAATGAAACTGAACTTTATTTCAAGCTTTAGAACTTAACATTAGGAGTATTAATAGATTAAATTAAAAGAATGACATACATGATGTTTCGGTTCTTGCAAAACTAATTTATGGGATGATACAAAATCCTCGACAAGTTGGGCTGTACGGAAAGGGGATGCATAATATTGCTAAGAAATAACAAAAGATTAAATTGTATTTTTTCATAAGCAACAAACTTTTCAAGCGTAATTCTTTTATTACTTTATTTTCGCCTTTAGGGGTGAAACATGTTCGTCATGGTTTTAACTGGGATAAGAAAATTAGTTTTATTTTCTAAAAGTTTTCTTAAATAATGAACTTTTTAAGTGATAAACTAGGTAAAGTAATAGCAAAATTTACTTCTTAGTGGAACATATAAATAATACTTTTTTGGGATGTTAACTTTAAAGAAAACAAACCTCTGAATAAAAATATTAACACGTTCACTGTCCACAGCCCATATATGGGCTATGAAAGGAAAGCACCAGCAGTCCACTGCCCATATGTGAGCTGTTTACCCATACAAATTTAAAGAGCTTTAAAATTGTAGACGTTGAGAGAACATCGTTTATTTTACTTGGACTTCACAGAACAGACAATAAAAAACAAAATATGTGCTGGGATATGGAGGAAATCTCGTTTTTTTGACTTGGACCTGACAGTTTGGATTGATAGAAAAAAAAAACAAAAAATGTTGAAAGATATTATATTTATTGAAAAAAACAGAACAATTATTACGGAATATTCTTATGAACTCTTTGGAAACATGGCAAACAATAGGGCTTAGTACTAATATTGCATATTTGTGATACTTTTTTTGTTTTATTAGTTGCAGCTGCAGCTGTCTCGTTCTTCAGTCTATGTTCATTGTACCACCCTGAACATCTACGTCTTCTTAGTTTTGCGTCTATTCTATCCAGTTGTGTAAGAAAATGCTTGTTAGAGACAGTCAGCGGATCATTATCTCTTTGGGAGATACTTGTAGATGACCCACTCTGTGGCGTAATTGGTACCGGTAAATTGGCTGCCTGTACGCCCAATAGGTTTTTTACAATATCTGTATGTGTCTGCAAGAGAATACATTTTGTCTGCTAGTTCAATTTGTTGTGCAAATAAATGTATATAAATAAATAAAAGGGTGTTTTTGTTAATAGCCCACATGTGGCCTGTGGACTCTGAAGACGATTTATAGAAGATTTTGTTTCAAGGAGTTGTGAAGAAGCTCTAACTGATAATATAAAAAAACTTCTTCAAACTGAATGATACTTTTAAGAAGAAATAAACAATTTTAAAAGGTTGGGATTTAATTTATAAAAAAAATGAATTTTAGTTAGAAAAATAATTTTCTAAAATACAATATTATTTTAGGTCGTTTCTGTATTAATACTTTTCAATTAAATACCTCCCTGAAACAATTTTTTTTTTAAACTAACTAATAACCCAATAACAACTCATCATGTCAGGGTTTCGTTTCCCTCAAAAGTATTAATTCCTGTATTATTGATAATAATATATCACTCCTAGTGTTTTATATTAAACTCCAATTAATTAATCATTTGAAATGAAATTTTTATTTTTTTATTTTCGATACTTCTTGCATTCTTCAGTATTCTTCAGTATTCTTCAACTATCTATCTACTTTGGAAAGTGTTTAGTTGGCAACATCATTCATCATTTGGCGAAACAATGACAGATAGAAAAATTTATATAATCGTCTATCGTTAGTTGGTGATAACGAAGTCTATCACCTACCAAAGCTCCCCTTCTGTTTTATGTGTTTTTTTATATCTAACAATTTAGTTTTGTTGTAATGAAGAAAATTTTATGTTTTATGTTTTAAAAAATTATACTCATCAAAGGAATAAAAATACTGTTTTTATGAGTGTTTTTGGTAACTTATTTATTAGTATTTGTATTTTTTAAATTAAACTTTAGAATTAAATGTATATAGATTTTCTAAAATTTTTTCTAACTCCAAACTAATATATTATCATATCTTTGGGTGAATACCGAAGTCCCTAGCAGTTTGTTTGATATGGCCTTAGATAGTAATATCTAAGCCGTGGCTTGATTATGATTTTCTCATATCAAAAGCGCATAGCAACCTTACCAAACAAACAGCCAGTGAAGACAGTCTTCATCTGAAGATATGACGTCAGTATATCGCTTACTGGTGGAACAAATCCCATAAACCTAATTGGATACTGTTCTACGCTTCTATGTACATCACACATAAAATAAAAAAAATAAAAAATTCAATTAGTTTGCGTAATCTTGTATTATATAATTCTTGTTGACAGCATTAAAACAACATATCGAAGAAGGTATTAAGCGACACTTTTTTCGAAAATGACTTTTTGATGTGGAACTATCATGGATACAAAGGAAACTAGAGAGAAAATAAAATTGTATCAACCGCCAAGTTTTCTCACTGGAATAATGTTACTCCCTGAAATTTGTATTATGTCAAGTTTTATATTCTAAAAATCGCTTTCCAAATATTATTTTCAGATTTTCAGAATACATATTATGTTCCTTTCAACAAAATACCTAAATAAATAACTAAATGAGACATTCTTTTCGTTTCCTAAAAAATTTTAGAAATGTCGCTTAATACATTCTTATGGGAAGGTATCGATATAGAATTCTGATGATTATAAACGTAACTTTTAAAAATTAAATTTCATCAAATATTGTCTTCGTTCATCAGGGTCTCAAAACCGTATTAATAAATTATCAATTATAACAATTGAAAACGTTTAATTTTGTTAATTGTTTGGATATTAAAAATAATCAGTCTATATTTTTCTTTGACTCTTTATATGTTTTTTGTGGAGTAGGATGATGGTATGCCTTATTAAGACTTAAGTCGCTTTTATTACAGGCAAAGAAAATCCATGGTTATGGCATGATCACAGGAACCACATTATGTTCTTTGTAACAATATATGGTTGCGATAAACAAATTTTAGTTGTTTGCAACATTTATTTGGTCCGGATAAACAAGTTTCGGTTAAAACTGTATCATTAAATGGCTACTATGTACAACAAATTTAACATTGTTGGTTTTTTCTCCACAACCAAAGTTTTTTCGTACGTAACCAACAAATTGTTAAAAAAAAACAAATATTATTTGCTTGTTTATGTCATCGGAGTTTATTGGTTTCGGGTATTTATATAAAAGTACTTGTTTAATTATTACTTTTTCGCTGTTCAAATATCTTTTCTTTCGCGTAGCAAATATCTTTTCTGGATTGCCGTAATCTGCGTCCTCTCGGTGTGAGACTGAAATTTATTTTTAATTTTTATACCACAAAAAGGAATGAAAATCTACAAGGATATCATTATTGGTAATGACCCTCCTATCAAATTGATGTCTTCAAGAGCAACATAAACACAGCAATGAAATATATCCTAAGCCGTTTTTAGGATTTTAAATTCTTTACTGGTAAATCCACCAATTGCGATGGTATGGTTCATGTGCGAATGCCGAAAATCGATGGCCAAAGTGTTATGTTCTTGAAACATGGTCGGTCTGGAAGAGGGAAAATGATAATTCAACGTTACCACCAATTAATTATTAATTGCTAATTTTTATTGTATTAATATATTAATAAAATCATCTTCTCCCAGTTTTGCCCAAAGTGCTCCAGGTTTTTTTACCTTTTTTCCCCTGTTCAGGTCCATAGGTAGCAAACCGTTCAAAATTCAAGGAAACAATCAACTACAAAAATGAACCTAAGATCTCAATAAACAACTTTCTAGAACATATGAACTTCCTAGGAATGATTCTTAACACCGTTAAAAAATTTTCGGTAAATTTTTCACTTTTGCGGCTACCTAAGCGCTACCTAAATGGTGTTAAGAATCATTCCTAGGAAGTTCATATGTTCTAGAAAGTTGTTTGTTCAAAATTTCAAACGGTTTGCAAAATATGAGCTTGAGGAAATGATCATTTTTTTTTGCAAAAATGACATCGAGGCCCCACATCTTTGAGGGCCCATAAAAAAAACCTGGAGAACTTTGGGCAAATCTGGGAGACAGGGGTCTTTTTTTTTGGTCTTTTATGACGTAGTGGTGTCCGTATATGATTATTTTGCCTTGACTTAAAAAATTACACAGTGTGTTATGATTACCTCAACCATGTTTTTTCTTTGCGTGTAGGAACCTTATATTTTAGAATGTTAGAATAGAGTAAAGGGCCAAAGATCTGCTTTGGCTGGGATTCCCGACATTGTTAAAATGGCCCTGTATGTTAATATTATCTCGAAACTATTTGTTTATGTAGGATTATACATACTATAAGCTTCATATACCTATTCAATTATTTACCCCTGATACTGAGTTGATACCGCGTTGCTTTTATATTTAATTAGTCGACAAAATACGAGTTTATTGAATTTTTTGTTATAACTACAGGAACACTTCAGTAAGTATGTACGAGAATTATTAATAGCCGTTGAATGTTGAAAAACAACCTTTCCTAACTAAAACGTCTAATTGATAACTGTGGGAATTTGTTGCCACTTTTATTACATGCCTGGCTGGTGCTTGTGCTTGTGCTGCTCGCTTTTTTGTGTGATTGTTGTTAAGGTAAAATGTCTCAACAATTACAACAAGTGCCAAATAGTGAAACGTGTTTGAAGCATCAACTCAACTGAAAATAAAAAATTTTAAATGAACGTTTTTGCTTTCGTTAAACTTTTCTATTCAAAAGTTTTGTTAAAACTTAGGTATTAGACGGACAAACTTAGCATTCAAATGTAAAACTCAATTAACCGTTTGTGTTTTTCTATGGAAAATATGAGGCAGTTTTAAACAGTAAAAGGATATTTCAAGAAAGGGTATTTCAAAAGAAAGTTGATTTTTATTGACAATCACCTTCTTTTCTTTTAGTTTCATTAATTAGTAATAAAATTTGGATTTCAATTGGCTATAAAAAATAACTAATGAACATATTTTTAACATTGAAATCAAACGTATTTCCGTCCATAGCATTACAGCTTGAAACTGTTGTCGATCTTTACCCAAAATCCATCCACGAGAGCATATTGTCTTAATGACTTCTAACACCTTGGCGCTAATACCTGTCTTCAAGGCTTGCATGTACTTGAAGCTGGATGATTAGAAACTTCGAGCCAAATGACTTGCTACCACGGGAGCCGTTAGCTCTCCAAAGAAACGATAAGTCTCTGATGCCAGTAATTGGTGAGGTCCTTTGGTGAAACACATAGTAGCTGCGTGTGCTGTTGCAAGAGATGCCACAAACGGAGGAGCAGGAGTGTAGGTAGTCTACAACTCCTAAAGAATAGGTATAAACATGATTTGCCAGCCATATTCTAAAATTGATATTTTTGTGTGTAGACGGATCGTTTCACTACTGGAAGTGAGACCACCTTCAGCTTAAGGCCAACAAGGTCAAGTGCTGACGTTAACCTGTATCGCAAATTGTCTTCAACCAAACATGTTATTCATAATTCTACCTAATCTCTACAGTAGAACCTTAACAGCTAATTGCTCACTTACATTACACTTGAATTCAATAACATTTTACAACTCATTGAATCAAATAGAACTTATGATATTTATTTGTTTTCTATCTTGTCTGCTATTTCTTTTAAATCTGGGGTGACAAATGCTACCGAATCAAAAGTACGCAAAACCAAATTAAGAGAAAACTGACTTGTGAATCCGTATTCTTTCAATTATTTTTTTACAACACGCTTTTTATTCTCTTATCTGAAAAATAGTGTTGTGTCACTTCCTTCTAAATCTAATGAAGCAAGTAACGTCATAATGTTCTTTCCAGGCCGAACAAATTAATTGTGCCTTTTAATTACATTTAAATTATTCCCTATGAACCTCTTGCAGCAACAGATTATGACTTACACTTTTTTACCTGCTACGCATTACTATACTTGAGCTAAGTAACTATTTAAATTTAGCAGTCCACATCTAATGATTGATCCTTCGAACATGTTCCCATTACAATATCTAAACAAGCATAATTCCTTCAAAATTTATTAAATAAATATTTTATGAAAGAAACATCAAATATTTTGTTTCAAAAAGTAGAATAATATAAATTGATTATTACGGGGAAAGCATATCTATTTAGCTATTTCACTGGTTCTTAACCAGATGGCCATTGTATTTTTCCCAAACTTTCTGAATAAAATTCCAAAAATTCCCAAATTCTTATGCCTAAAATTTAATAAACCAAATGAGAAGTTTATTAGGTCTAGAAAGCAAGAAAAATCTTAATTTCTATACAAAAAATCATAGTAACCATTTCAAATTAAGAACATTACATTTCATTTTCTTTTTCTTTTATACGTTAAGGATTTCCATTGCAACAAAGTGGGACTTTTACTTTCTTCTCCTTCTACGCAATATCGGGAAAGCATTAAGATTTAGCCAAGACGTAATCCTAAGGAGAAACTGTATTAATATCCCCCTTAATTTAAAGTAATAAACCACTTCTTTTGCAATACCCTATGACAGTACAAAGAGAACTTAAAAGCAGTTCATCTAAAATAAAAACAAAATTCAAATCAATTACCCCGACCCCCTTTATACAGATATTTAATCCCCATGAACACTCCCCACAAGGGCTTCTAACAAAAATTTTAAATAGAATTTAATTTACATTCATGTAGAATAGGTATACACGCCCTTGCAATGGAAAAAATACGTTTCACTGTTAACTAGAATTATAATTCACACATAAATTAATTTATAGAAGCAGGCTTATTAGCAGCAATTTCATTTGGCAGAAATGCGAGTTCATTCAAACTTTCACTCTCAACACTAAACTCACGTAAAACTTTAATTTGCAATTAACGAATGTTTCAAAGGAACTTTGTCGCTCTAATAGTATTAGTGCTAACATAAACAAGTACACACACTCTCTATTGATATTTTTGTGTTTGTGATTGAGTGTATGTGTGTGTGTGTGAATTACCAATGCTAAAACAATTGAATACTTAATAATAAAGCCTAAAGCTGGAAACCTTCAATAGCTCGTTGTATTAAAGAGCAAATTTTATGATTAAATTTCGAAGAGGTCCTTTAGGTGTTTACCTTTATTTAAAAAAGTTTATGGACCATAAAAACGATTTTCCTTAATTAAATACAACTTCAAAGGAAAGGTATTAAATAATGAAAAACAAACAAAAGTGTTTAACTAACATTCATTTAGTTCAATTAAAAGCCCTAAGACATAACAAAAGTCAGCAGTCAAAAAATAATGAATTTTAATTGATTTCTTGAAGGTTGGAAATGAAACCGAATATGGTTGTGTCAGTAAAGTAAAGCCAGACACAGAAAAAAAGATTTGCACCAATTAAAGGTTTTAATTATTTTTAGATACAAATTAAATTAAATGTTCAATTGATTCAATTATTTATTTAATTAGAAAATAATGTTGCTCGTTTTTAATTAAGTATAAAGTTAAATCAATTAAAAATATAATTGAATTGTATCTGAAGGTAATTAAAACCCTTAGTTGGTATACAATTTTTTTCTGTAATATAAACAATTACGTTGATATAAAGGTCCTTAAATTCTGCCAACATCTATTTCCGTTTTTAAAATATTTGATCGTTATTTCTCTCAAAAACATACACACACTTCACTGCTGCCATCTTAAGACAAAAGGAAACAAATTATGTTCTCTATAACAATATATGGTTGCGATAAAAAACTTATAGTTGTTCTAATCATGACTATAGTCACCATAAATATTTTTTAATTCCTGACGATGCTACCCAATGGTGTAGCGAAATATCGAATATAAAAATAAAAGTAAATTGAAATATTTTTATAAAAAGACCTAGAGCGTTAAAACTTAATTATAAAATTATTAAAAAGGTCAAAAAATTATAATAATTTTTTGTAATTTTTTTTTTTAAATAATTTGTAAATTTTTTTTGGAAAATATTTTGCTAAATTTTTTTGGAAAATATTTTGCATAAAATTTTTGGAAAATATTTTTAAACTTTTTTTTTAGTTTTTTTGTAAACATGTGTTATAATTTTTTGTTCATTTTTTTAATTTGTTGGAAACTTGTTTGTAAAATTTTTTGTAATTTTTTTTTAAATTTTACAAACAATTTTTTGAAATTTTTTTTTAATTTGTTTGTAATTTTATTTGTAAAATTTTTTTTGAAAATTTTTTTAATTTTTTTTTTTAATTTTTTGTAATTTTATTTTTTTGTAAATTTTTTGTAGTAAAATTTTTTTGGAAATTTTTATCGTAAAAATTAGGACCTTTTTGGAATCTATATTGCGTTAGAATGGTCAGACTAAAGCAAAAATCCTTTAAAAAATTTTTCCTCATATGGAAATTTTTTTTGCCTGTTGTCTCCTTATGATTCCCAGTGGGCACCCTGCGGATCTATCTGCTACCTATATGTGTATTGCTTTCTATATACAAATCAAAACAGAAGAACACTACCATCCTAAAAACAAATAAAAATCGACCCTGGCAGGGGGTTATTGATCCCCCCAGATCTGTATGCATTCCCTGTGATCTATTGTCTAATATTTATTTAAAAAAAAATACAAAAGAGGATCATTACAACCGAACAAAAATAAAAAACAACGTGAAAAAATATAGGTGGGCGTGGTTTTTTGCCCACAGCCTCAAATGGAATGGTCTACTATTGCTGAATTCCATTAGCGAAATTTTCAGATTGCCTGGCAGATATGTGGGATTAATTTCAACCCGAATACAGACGGACAGACGGACAGACATGGCCTAATCAACTTCTCTATGATGGCGCAAAAATAACCTTCCGATGTTTTTTTGGCTGTAATTTAAAAAAAAATTAAAAACTTTGATTCT
Organism: Phasia obesa; assembly: GCA_949628195.1. Lineage (NCBI taxonomy): Eukaryota > Metazoa > Arthropoda > Insecta > Diptera > Tachinidae > Phasia > Phasia obesa. The sequence goes on along the minus strand of OX451218.1, from coordinate 131,362,452 downwards.
TCTTGTGGATTATTTTTATTTGGTCTTTTAATTTTTTTACATCAAGTCGAGAATATTATGTCATGTAAATGGCCGCAATGTCAAAACAGAATTGACATTAGGGGCCAATCGCAAAATTTATAGCATTTTCTGATAGGAGGATTACTTTTGCGCCACCCTGTATAAGGATGAGGAATATAAATATACTTTATGTGGTCGGAAATGAATATTGTAGAAATTACACACGGAATGACAAACTTATATGTATACAGATGGAAAATCTGTGGTGAAGGGTATAATAATGTTTGGCTTTTTTGAAGTTGTGTGTTTATTTATTTTTTAATTATTGCATTTAAATTTACGGGTTTATGTTTCAAAAAATAATAACTTATGAATTGAGTCATTTCTAATATAGAATGTTTCAAAAATAAACCAATAAATAATTGTGTCCTTTATTATGTTTATATAAACAATTATTCATTATTTATCTTTATATTTACTTATGTCCATATTCATAAAAATGAAAGTTTACTTGAAATTTTGTATGAACAAAGTTAAGCGGTATCACCTAGTATAAGATATTAAGCAAAAACTGATGACACTCTTTTTAAAAGGGCCCATTGACTTTCTGAATCTTTCGCGTCAGAGAATCGAACCTATATTGTCAAGTTCGTGTATTTTTTTTTCACATAGTATGACGAAGGGCGTTTAAAATTCAGCTTAACCTTAATAAATAAAATATATTTTTTAAACGTTACGAATTTTTCATCAAGTTTTTATTAAACAAGCAAAAAATATATATAAAATAAAATAAAAATAAAATTTTTTTTTGTTAAATTTCCAGTTGTGACTTTTCAAGTTTTAGTGTGTGATACGTCTGCTTAAAATAATTTATAGGTTCAAACAAATTAATGCTTCGCTTCAATGAATCTTCAGCAACAGCCTTGGTGGTCGGTTACTGCCAGATATAAATGAAAACAGATTTCCATACTTTTTAATTATTATTTTATTTAAATACTAATTTTTGCACATTTGTTTTAAATCTGAAAATTTATTTAGAACTTCAACAAAATCTTAGCCAGAGTTTATTCTCATGCATTTTCGTTAAAAGTTTTTTAAATCTAAATTTATGTAAATTTGTTCGTACATTTAAGCACAAAATGAAAGAAAACATCTAAAGCAAATGTTTTGAATTAATTTGCATATTGATAATTGAATTTCTATTTTATTTTATTTAAAAAGAAAAAGTAAGACACGAAAAATTGCTTATGAATTATATTATTCTAAAATTCTAATAAAATTTTAATTGATGTTTTGAGAGTACTTTTGCATTTAATAAGTATTTTTAAAACAAAATAAGTTTAAAAAAAATGAATTTAATAAAGCTATTATTTAGATCAATTAACAATTTTCCTGGCTTAGATTTATTTTTATAAAATAGAAAAGAAAACTTGTGTACAAGCAGAATTTAATGCCATTGCTAGATCTTTACATCCGTTTTCACCAATTGTCGTATATGTATATATAGTTTCAATTGCAATAATTTTTCTATTAAAACAACAATTAGAAATAGAGAAATAATTTTTTTTTATATTTTATAGGTGGTGCGGTTGGTGAGAAATTATTTTATTAAATTTCTACAATAATTTCTCACCAACCTCATATATCTATCTATCTATCTATCTATCTATCTATCTATCTATCTATCTATATATCTATCTGTCTATCTGTCTATCTATCTATCTATCTATCTATCTATCTATCTATCTATCTATCTATCTATCTATCTATCTATCTATCTATCTATCTATCTATCTATCTATTTATCTATCTATCTATCTATCTATCTATCTATCTATCTATCTATCTATCTATCTATCTATCTATCTATCTATCTATCTATCTATCTATCTATCTATCTATCTATCTATCTATCTATCTATCTATCTATCTATCTATCTATCTATCTATCTATCTATCTATCTATCTATCTATATATGTATATAAAGCAGAAAATGTGTTTGTTTGTTTGTCGGAAACCTATAGTTGCCTACACCAGTGAACCGATCTTTCTGAAATTTTTATAGTTTGTTGTTAGGTATACCGTTGGTAAAATAGGGTACTAATTTTATTGATATTATTGAGCGTGCCACCCCCCATACAAAGTAAATATATATCATCGTATATCTTGGTAGCGGTAATAGGTAGCATCTTAAAATTTTGCATCCGTGACCTCTATATTAACGTAAATATTCTAGCGAAACACATATTGAATTCGAATAGTGGGCGTGGTACCTCCCATACAAAGTAAATATTTATCATAGTATATCTTGGTAACGGTAATAGGTAGTGCCATGAAATTTTGCAACAGGAGCCTCTATATTAACATGCATAGTATAGATAAACATTCGTGATACAGATTAACGTCAGTACCTGGCCGTGTTGGCCCTCACCCGACGATGGTCTTACCACCGAGTGAATTTAAGCGAGTGAATTTAACCCTAGCATATTGCAGATTTCTAGGATCAAACTTTCAGTTTATTACACATTTTTAAAAGCATAAATAGCTTAATTTTTTATGAAAAAAATATTTTTCGGCTACTAAATTCCGGATAATTGCAAATCTCTCTAATGGATAAAAAAAATTGTGTTTAAATAATCCTGAGATAATTTTATACATCAGGTGTTCCAATTGTCTAAATTGGATGAATCGTTTTCGAGCTTTGATAGAATATTTTTTATTTGCTTTCGATCTGATAAAACAAATTAAAGCAGATTTTTACTAAGCAGGTTAAATATAGAATTTTGCTGCTGTACAGTGATTAACTTGTCTACAGAATAAAATCATGTTAAAAAAAAGATTAACGGCCCTTTTCACAGTGTATGATTACAAATTAACGTGAAGAATAACCGCATGTTAACTTAAATTGTATTTCACAAGGTATGATTAACTTTTAATTGAATAATTTTAATTTAATAAAAAAGTTTCTGTTAAATTTAAACGAAGAAAATGTGCCGGTTTGTATTTTAATCGAATCGAAGCTTTACTATCACTAACCATCTGTCTTATCTACTACTATCCCTTTCCAAAGGAAGTGCCACAGTTTATGTAGGCATCAGCTGCCTGAGTGGTACTTCTCTTAAAAAAAAAAAAAATGTCACATTTTGTTCAATGAAAATATTTATTTAAAAATTAATTTTACAAAAAAAATGTTACATAATTTAGTTTATTATTTTTATATAATTTTTTCCCTCGTTTGTCATGTTAATGGGTCCTGCTGGACTGGTGAATGTCCTTTTTATTTCTGATAGATTTTATATCTGACGAAAAAGTGGATTTTGCGGAAAAATACTATTATTGCGCTTAATAGAGACTGATTGTAATTATATGTAGATGGGAAACTGTGACACAGGTGGCATGGCGTAAGTATCATAATCTAATGATACCTCCATTGGCATCATGTTGTCCAATTAAAGGTGGTTAAAAAAAATGGAATCACGGACTAGTTGGGATCGTTTACACATGTTTTGCCAGCGAAAGTTGACCCTCAAAAACACTGACAAAACAAGAGGCATCAGTGAGTGGCAGCTGTTACTTTCTCTTTTGACATGAATGCAAGAAAATGTCGCCAGAATTCTCAGTAGGTGATTGGATTGAATCTGAAACAAAAAGCACGGATGATCACAAACTACTCCTACACAGGCCGTCATGATACATATAGATACATATGTAAAAGCACATATAGATTAAAAAAAATTATTAAAAACGAAAACCCAAAAAATTAAAACACAAACGCAAAGAATGAAAACTGCAATCAATAACAACAACGCAAAAATCTAAAAAGTTCTAGTTACCATGGATAATCCTGATTGTCGACAAAAACATGTGTCAAAAATTTAATCAGCAATGATCAATTTAATCAACATTTTAAAACTGGGGAGCGTAAATCTGCAATTGCTATGGAAATGTTTCTGAAACTCAGTTTTATACACTGCAAATTTAAGTTATTTTATTCTTTAAACGATATTTCAACATTCCATAAATTTTTTATTTAGAAATAATTTTGTATGTATTTTTTTTCTTATGAAGCAAAAATTGCTAAAATAAAAAAATTCAATTTAAAAATCACTAAATTATGATGATTTCCTTTTGTAGGGCTTGTAATATTGTTTAAATTATATTTTTCATATAGAAGATTATTATACTAGTTGCGTAGTTATTATAATATTCAAATAAAATAAAGTTATGGATATTAAATAAAACGGCATTCAGATTTTAATTCAGGACCCCAAATAACCTAATAAACAACATCCAGTTCAAAACCATGTGTGGTTGTGTTATTTGTTTTCAAAATTCACCCAGTTTTTTAAATCAAATCCTCCATTGTACTATTTTTCGTAAACAAATGAATACAGCATTGCCATAGTTTTTATATTATTCTTTTGTTAAAGCCCTTTTCACACTATTATACTGAAACCAAACCATTTTTAGAAAATTTTCTAAACGATAACATTTTTCATTTTATCAGCGTTGTGTTTTTGTAAAGCAAAGAACCTAGCTGATTGAGTCGTAGCCGATAGTTCGCCGCCGCCGATGAAATGTTTTCTTTGTCCTGCACCTGCCTTAAATTGCCATCAGTCTTAACGCCTACGTATGTACTTTGTTTCTGCCATGCCTAGAAATTGTTGAATGTACGTATTGTATTTTTTTGTTTTGTTTTTTATTTTTTTATTAACCGAAAACTTGAACCGCCAAACAAACTTAAGACCCGTCACCTCTGCCGTCCACATAAAATTGCTCAGCCGACGCTGTTCAATGTCTCGTCTCAGCCTGTTCTTTTGCTGATATTTTTCATTTTATTTGAAGTGTGATAGTGTGAAAACGATATGTTATGTTACGTTAGATTTTTTGACAATCACACAATTCTCATTGGATTTCTATCTTACAAAATCCAATGAAAATCTTAATACTCAGTATTATAGTGTGAAAGGGGCTTAAGTAACATTAAGATGGTGAAACCCAAATCGATAACCGTCGCTTAAATAGAATCTGTTAACGTAACCGACAGTTAGTTAACTTTTCATTAAAAATAAAATAATCATACATTGTGAAATTGGCCGTAAGACGTAAACCAGCATTTTGAATTCATAAATGATTTCTCTACATTGTTACCAAAGTTTTGTCTTAACTTTATGAATGAATGTTTATTGAAGCTTGAATCAGTGTGTTGTGTGCAAAAATAAATTTTAAATTATTCTTTTATTAATGCTATAAAACAAACATATTTCGCGAAAAACTTTTCTGAAATACACAAAATTAAGTGTAGTCTAGTTTTGTATCCATCCTAACGAGTGTTTTAATCAACAAAAGCTGCATCATGACATCGTTTAAGTTATTGAGTTCACTTAATCATGCTTTTTGCTCTACATATGTGCATCGTATATAAATGAAAAGGAGGAATTGTCTCATATTATTTTTTTTTTGTTTTGTTAGTTACACTCGTAATTTATTATTAGTGTTCTCGATGTTTATTTTAATTTATAATTATACCCCTTTATTTGTTTTATCTATTTTTTCTATACAAGTATCGTTCCACTTTCCCTTGGGCAATACTCTAGTTGCTCATTAGTGGTTTTGCTATTTTTTCGCATGTAAAATTATTGTTGTGTTTTATGCTTTACATATGCATTATCGTTAGAGATTATTCCTAAGTGCATACTCGTATATTATTTAGGGTATTCCCTAAGAAGAAAGATACTTAACGTATTAACGTGTAATTATAAAATGTTAAGTAATGATTAACATACTTAAGGGAAAAATATTTAAATTTATTAGCATTAATTTTGAAATTTATATTCGGGCTTTTTGGTAAGGAAGAAAAAATCGCTAAGACTACAATTTGTTTTGGATTAGGCTCGTTTAGTACTTTTTCAACTGCAATGTACACTTGTCAATTGGGAAATCGAATGATATGATGGATGTACACCGCCATGGCTGGACCAGTACATATGTTGTGGAGTACTTGTATGGTGGCCAATTATAGAAACATGCAATTATGTGCAATTTAAAGAAAAGATAAATAGAATAAAAGCAGTGAGCATCACAGCAGACAGGAAGACAACAGCAACTAACACACTATGTAGAATAGTTCGCTTTTGCTTTGAAAGTAATCCACGCCAAATTTTAAGACTCTTACGTATTTGCTTTATATAAAGATACCCATCCCTGGATGAAATTCTAAAATTCATTGTAAAGCTCTGTAAAAGGAGTTTAAAATATTTTCATAAATATGTAGTTCCACAAAGCAAAAACACAAATCAAATACAAATTTTATTCAATTGGCTATTTAGCAGTAACTAATTAATAATTTGTCATTATTTTAAAACAGCACCATCTATTGCGCTTTCAAAAATAAAAGATGCCTTAAATTATGCAGTATCTTTAAATCGATAAAAATCGGCGTACTTTCACTGGTTTTTCTCCACTTTCTCATGAAAATAAGATATTTTTACGGAAAAAGGTATCCTATTATGTATTAGAATCAGGATACTAAGGTACCTCATCACAAAATTTTTTTAAAATCCATACAGTAGTTTTTACGTGATGCGAACACAGACAGAAAGACAGACAGACAGACAGACAGACAGACAGACAGACAGGAAATAAGTTACTGTTTTATTATGTACTAGCTATCCCCGGTGCGCTTCGCTACACCCATCCACAAAAAAAAAACAATAAAAACACTTGCAAGAAAAGTGTGACCAACCTTTAACGCGAAAACGCGCGCTATTCTCACGTCAAAAATGTTCCCATCCAACCTGTTTTTTGCTAGACTATACGATAACAATTTTTAACTTTGCATAGGAGGTATCACGCCTTCCATTCAAATTCAGTTTTTGTTTTTTCTACACAATGTATCTTATTAAGATGATGCAAAATTCCAAGGCGCTACCTATTGCAGTTCTCTAGATACAGGATAATAATTTTTTACTTTGTATGGGAGGTACCACGCTCACTGTCCCAGTTCAGCCTATATTTTTCTAGAGTATACGCGTGGGTATAGGGTTTACTTGTACCCACTTTGAAGACCATACCTATTATAGTTTTCTATGTACACAATAATAATTTTTCACTTTGTATGGGAGGTACCACGCCCGCTGTTTCAATGCATTCTTTATTTTGGCAGACTATGCGCTTTAGCACGAAGGTTCCTCTTGCAAAGTTTCACGGCGCTATCTATTGTAGTTCGCCAGGAACACGATAATAATTTTTCACTTTGTATGCGAGGTACCATGCCCACTATTTCAATTCAGTCTGTGTTTAACTAAACTATGTAGGTTAATATGGCGGTTATTGGTGCAAAATTCCAAGGTGGTACCTAGTGCAGTTCTCTAGATACAGGATAATAATTTTTCACTTTGTATGGGAGGTACCACTCCCGCTATTCCAATCCAGTCTGTGTGTAGCTAAACTATGTACGTTAATGTGGCGGTTATTAGTGCAAAATTCCAAGGCGCTACCTATTACTGTTACCAAGAAACACGATGATAAATATTTACTTTGTATGGGAGATGCCACGCCCACGTCGAATATCAAAAAAATAAGTACCCTATTTTACCATCCGTGTATCTAGTAACAAACTGTGAAAATTTCAGAAAGATCGGTTCATTGGTGTAGGCAGCTATAGCTTTACGACAAACAAACAAACATACAAACAAACACATTTTGTGCTTTATATATATAGATAGATAGATAGATAGATAGATAGATAGATAGATAGATAGATATAAAGATAAACAGATAAACATTAAAAAGTTATGGACATTATTGGGCTAGAAGCAAATATCATTTAGAAAACAGCTTGAAATTTACTGGAAGGAAAACTGGAGGAATTAAGATATTCACTAATGGTTCAAAAAAGGTAAGGGTACGGAAAGTGGAGTATACTGTGAGAAATAAGGGAGTCACTGTGGTTCCATTTATATTCATATAATTACCTGAGATCCCCTTATTACCTAAACTGTAGTGCAATTCTCTAACCTGTCTCAACAAATATCGAATTGTTAAAAAAACTAAACAACAAAATTATCCATTGTGCTACGCAGCAACACCTTTAAACAATACTCGTTATTGTTTGAAGTCAGCCGTTATTGTTTGCAAGTCTATTGTGGTTAAATAAACGGTCATCATTCTTGAGTTGTTTATTTTGTAGACAAGAACGTTTTTATATTTCATTGTAATGTCTTTGAATATTTAGAAAATGAATTTTTACAAAATGACAGTCTCATACTCTAATAATTAAAACACTAAAACAATATGAATTTACATATTATGTACATATTTACTATAAATTAATACAAATTAAATTCACATTTTATTTTGTTGAAATTTTTGTCAACTTAATTTAAATCTTTTTTTTTTTCATACAGCACGCAAATATTTGTTTTATTTATTTATTTATTTAAATATATGAAAGTCTACATAATAACTTTATACAGACTTTAAAAATACAATTTAATAATAATTTGTTTTATTTTCTTCTAACTAATATAACGATTGTGGCATTGTTACAAGTTACTGAATGGCACTACTGACCTAGTTTTTTGACATAAAAATACTCTATAACGATTCTAAAAAAATTACTCAAATAAATTTCAATCTTTTCGAATTTATGGAATATTTTAAAGGTAAAATTAACAAAACTGTAAACAGTATATTTATTACCTGCTAAGGTATCTGTTATATCAAGCAAAAACCTTCTTGAACAACTATAACTTCTACATTCACTGGAATTCTCTAATGGAAACAAATTCTATATAATTAAACATATAATAACTATTCTATGCAAAACATTAAATTCTGTAGTTTTGTTGCTACTAGCATTTAATCAACAACAATAACAAGTACTGTATATTTTTAAAACATAGTATAAGTTACAACTTGCATAGATAATTTATTTTATTTTTTTATTATTTTTTTTTCTCTACCACTTCGATTTAATACATTTTGTTTCTGGGTTTTGTTTCGAATACATTTTGTTTCTGGGTTTTTCTAGTACAATTAAGTGCAAGGTTTCCAGTTTAATTTTTCGTAGAACATTTTGTACATTTTATGTATTTGTTGTAGCTTCTGTATTCAGATGGTATAAGCAATAGAAAAATGATATAAAACATATAAAGTGATTTATAATATAATTAAATGAAACATCGGAAGAAATCTAATATAAATTAAAACTAAATACAACAGAGTAAAAAATTAAATTTTAGGATGTATTAAGTTTTTGGTTTTTTATAAAAATAAATTATATTTTTCTTCAGCTAAGAATATACAGTCTGGATCAAATCATTAGGACCACTTAAATTTACATATGGAGGCAGTACAGTTTTGTGACTTCGCCCAAATTCCCCTGCAATGGTCCGATAGGAATATGTGAAACAAATTGAAATATAATTGAATCCCCCACAACTGGTTCTAATCACATCAACGGAATTTTTTCTTTTTTGGTTTATTATAACCTTCACCACAGGTGAAATGGGTATTAATAACACAGTGCAACACAGAAAAAAATAACCATATACGGACACCACTACGTCATAAAAGACCAAAAAAGACCCCTGTCTCCCAGTTTTGCCCAAAGTCTTCCAGGTTTTTTTTATGGGCCCTCAAAGATGTGGGGCCACGATGTCATTTTTGCAAAAAATGATCATTTACTCAAGCTCATATTTTGCAAACCGTTTGAAATTTTGATGTACTCTCTGAGGCAAAGTTGTAGCTCTTGTCATAAAGAACAAAAATTGTTAACATATAAAATCAAAAAAACTTCATCTTCAACTTCCTACGAATGATTCTTAACACCGCATAGGTAGCGCTTTGGTAGCCGAAATGAATTTAAAAATTTTCGGGAAATTTTTCACTTTTGCGGCTACCTAAGCGCTACCTAGACGGTGTTATTAACACCTAAGAAGTTCATATGTTCTAGAAAGTTGTTTATTGAGACCTTAGGTTCATTTTTGTAGTTGATTGTTTCCTTGAATTTTGAACGGTTTGCTACCTACGGACCTGAACAAGGGAAAAAAGGTAAAAATATGGATTTTTTAAAGTTTTTTGCGATTTTGACCTTGAAGATGAAGTTTTATTGATTTTACATTTTTACTATTTTTGTTCTTTATGACAAGAGCTACAGCTTTGCCTCAGAGAGTATATCAAAATTTCAAACAGTTTTAGGGGGTCATAAAAAAAACCTGGAGGACTTTGGGCAAAACTGCGAGACAGGGGTCTTTTTTTTTGGTCTTTTATGACATTGTGGTGTCCGTATATGGTTATTTTGCCATGACTTAAAAAATTACACAGTGTGTAGTTTGTCATTCCGTGTGTAATTTCTAGCATATTTATTTTTGATCCCATAAAGTATGTATATTCTGGATCATTATACATGGAAAAGGTGGTTAAGCGATGTCCGTCTGTCCGTATTCGTGTAGTAATGTCATTTGCCAAGGCACCAGAAAAGATATAGAAGATTTAAGCCCAGCAATCTGTTAGGTATAGTTTCGAAAATTTTGGGATTGCAACTTGGCAACATAAGATCATTTCTTTGGAGGTTGCGGGCAAAAAAACACTTCCACCTACATTTTTTCACGTTATTTTTCGTTTTTTTTTTCAGTTTTAATGATTCTCTTTTACTTTTTTTTTTGTTAACTAAATATTAGACCGCGACATGTAGATCGCGAGGGATCTCTGGGGATCAGTAACCCCTTGCGAGGGCCGATTTTGTGTTTGTTTTTAGGTTGGTAAGGTTTTTCTGCTTTGATTTGTATTTAAGGCCTTTATAGAAAGCAACATATATATAGAGCTAGCCAATGGATACACAGGGTGCCCACTAGTAACCAGGTGCAGTCAATAGGGCCATTAGGGAGTGAGATCAATAAAAGAAACATTTTTTAAGAATTTTTTTGCTTTACTCTCACCATTCTTACGTAATATAGATTGCAAAAAAAGATTTTCCAAAAATTTTCAAAAAAAATTCAAGGAACCTTTTACAAAAAATTAAAAAAAAAATTTCCAAAAATTGATCATAAATTTAAAAAAAAAAATTAAATAATAAATACAAATGTTTTTACAAAAATTTTCAAGAATATTTTTACTTTATTCTTAGAGAAAATAAAACGATAAAATTTCATCCGTATGGAAAAATTTTGAAAAGTAATTTTTACAAAAAATTAAAAAAAAAGTTACAAAAAAGTTTCAATAAATAAGTTTTCAAATAAATTATAAAATAAAATTTTACAAAAAAATTAAAAAAAAAATTTAAAAAAAAAATTAAAGAACTTTTTACAAAAAACTTTTAAACAAATATTTCCAAAAAAATTTCAAAAAAAAAAATTTCAAACATTTATCAAAGATTTTTACAAAAATTAAAAAAATACAAATATTTTTACAAAAAAATTTTTACAAAAAATTGTACTTTATTCTTTCTTATAGAAAATAAAACGAACTTAAGGCCCAACTATAATATGCATAAGCTGGCTTAAGCTAATGTCAAAAAATGAACGAAAAGTCTGTCAAATGCTTAAGCAACTTATTGAAGACTTTTAGGTGGCTACAATGTACTTACATGAATCCAAGGCGAATTCATACAAGGTGGAGTCGATAGCCCAGCTGATAGTTTTATGCTCTCGTTTTTTTGCTAATGTCTTGTCAAAAAATACATTGTTTCATATCTGCTAATCTAATGTCAAAGTTCTTGTTTTGTTGTAGTTGTTGTCCTACTGCTCACACCTGGTATGAATTCGCCTTGTTAAGTACATTATAGTTTGCCACATATGATTTATATATAATTGCACAGTTGCTTAAGTTGGCTTATGTATATTATAGTTGAGCCTTTAAGCTTGACTTCAAATTTTATCTGTATAGAAAAATTTTTAAAAGTCATTTTTATAAAAAATTAAAAAAAAGAATTACAAAAAAATGTTTAATAAATTTTCAAAAATTTTCTAAGAAACATAAGAGGGTAACAAAATATCTAGCATTACTATGGTGAAGGGTATATAAGGTTCGGCATGGCCGAAAATAGCACTCTTATTTTTTTTTAAATATGTTTAAAACACTGTTGCATTAAACTTTAATGTTGTTGATATTCATCGGTTGTTGGTTCATCGGGTCCTTATGATATTACGAAGGGTATATAGTATTCCTTGTAAACTATCTATTGATATTAGAAAAAAAAGTAGGTCATGCCCTATTAATGCCAATAATTTTGTATGGAATAGAGGTTTATAGTGGAACTTCAGTTACTAATTTCTCAAAGATAGAAAAATGTTTCAATCGAATAGTAAGATATGTTTATAATTTAAAGATACGAGACCACGTGTCTGCATATTTATACAGGTTTTTGGCTTGTACTTTTAAAGACTTTATCAATGCTAAACTACTACATTTGTTTTATAGAATATATAAATATGCATCATCAGTTTATCTTTTATCTAGATTTGTTTTTCCACAGTCACCTAGAACTCATTGTCTTTTATGTCCACATTATTCATGCAAAGATCATTTGTGGTACGCGCAATCAGATTGTGGAACTCAATCTTGCCATATCAAAATAGAAATTTTTCTTAATCTACAACGCAATGTAGGAAAATGTTTATATTTTTACAAACACGTTGATTTAAATTTAATTAATTTCGAAACAAATTTTGGTTGCCAGTTTTCCAGAATAGATGAGCCATGTGCGTGATTTATAAAGATGTTAATAAATGTGTATAAATTAAAATTAGGTTAATTGTAAGTATAAACTGTCTAATTTTATGCTAAAATCGATTGGCCTTAAATGGCTTAAGATATTTTTTATTGAAATAAATACAAATTTTTAAGAAAATACCCTTTCCGATGGTAGTAAAATTTTAGCTGTCACTTTACAAAATTAAACCTTGAATAATTATATTTATAATTAAATTTAAAAAGCCAATGGTTAAATTTTAAAAGCCAATGTTGCATGTGAATCACACGTAAACGTCAAGTTTTTTTCTGTATTTAATTTGATATTTCTCATTCTCAGACTAACTCAATTTGAACAAGGAAAAAAAAAAACAAACGCTCGAATATGTATCATTTCCGCGACAAATTCAATGACCGTGTTATCTTATGTGGTGGCTATATCAATTGGCCGCCAAGATCATATGATTTGACACCATTGGACTTAATTCTTTGGGGTTATAGGATTATATAGATAGTTCGGCACATTACTGGCATAGAACCTCAATTATGCCAATTATGCGTCATCGAAAATTTGGAGCATCGGATGGAGGTGTGCCACTGAGGTCACGGCGGTCATTTTGGCCGATATTTTATTCCATACATAACACAGTGCAACACGGAAAAACATAACCATATACGGACACCACTACGTGATAAAAGACCAAAAAAAAAAAAAAGACCCCTGTCCCCCAGTTTTGCCCAAAGTCCTCCAGGGCCCTTAAAGATGTGGGGCCTCGATGTCATTTTTGCAAAAAATGATCATTTCCTGAAGCTCATATTTTGCAAAGGGTTTGAACTTTTGATATACTCTCTGAGGCAAGGAAAGTAGCTCTTGTCATAAAGAACAAAAATTGTAAACACATAAAATCAAAAAAACTTCATCTTCCAGGTCAAAATCGAAAAAAACTTTAAAAAATTCAATTTTTTTACCTTTTTTCCCCTGTTCAGATCCATAGGTAGCAAACCGTTCAAAATTCAAGGAAACAATCAACTACAAAAATGAACCTAAGATCTCAATAAACTACTTTCTAGAACATATGAACTTCCTAGGAATGATTCTTAATACCGTTTAGGTAGCGCTTAGGTAGCCGCAAAAGTGAAAAATTTCCCGAAAATTTTTTAGCTACATAATCGTTACCTAAACGGTGTTAAGAATCATTCCTAGGAAGTTCATATGTTCCAGAAATTTGTTTATTGGTATCTTAGGTTCATTTTTATAGTTGATTGTTTCCTTAGATTTTGAACCGTTTGCTACCTATTGACCTGAACAGGGGAAAAAAGGTAAAAAAATTAAATTTTTTTTGAATTTTTTAAAGTTTTTTGCGATTTTGACCTTGAGGATGAAGTTTTTTTGATTTTATATGGTTACAATTTTCTTCCTTATGACAAGAGCTACAACTTTGCCTCAGAGTGTATATCAAAATTTCAATTTTTCATTTTTTGAAAAAATGACATGGAGGCCCCACATCTTTGAGGGCCCATAAAAAAAACCTGGAGGACTTTGGCCAAAACTGGGAGACAGGGGTCTTTTTTTTTGGTCTTTTATGACGTAGTGGTGTCCGTATATGGTTATTTTGCCATGACTTAAAAAATTACACAGTGTGTAATTGAACCATACTAATATTATCAAAATAAAAATAAATGAGAATAATTTCCCAAATAATTTGTGTGATAATCAAATTGGCCCTTGAAATTGAACCACCCTTTACTTAAATTTTTTCTTATTCAATATTACTTTGTCTTAAATGTGAATCAGTCGATTGTCGATTTTATAATTTTTTAAAATAACAAAAGTTTGTGTTCATTAAATATTGTGCTGCTTTAATGGTTTTTCGAAACATAACAGAAACTTTATCCTTTATGTAATGTCAGTTCATACTAAAAAAGATTGTTGTTTAAATTCTCAGTTTTAAGAGAGGAGAGAGAGAGAGAGAGGTAAAGTCCTTCTTATAACCTATATTAGCTTCGTCATTTTAAAAATAACTTTCTATTATGAAGTCAAAACATATAAAACTAACTTTGTAACAACTAAGACTAAGACTTAAATTTTATGTTGTAATCACATTATAGTATTTTAGTATTTAGTTATTAAAACATTTCAAATAATTAAAAGTTTTATTAAAAGGCAAAAAAGTTTTTAAATATAAAAGATAAACTTAAAATCTTTTTTATTAAAAAAAAATTATTTTAAAAGTTAAACAAAAAATCCTGTTGCATATTACGATGAAAAGACACTCTCTGTAAAAAGGGGTGTGAAGGTGTTGCAATGAAAAGACAATACACCAAATGACCGTAAACATCAAGTGTAGACAACAATTCGTTTGGAATGGAATGTGAAAAGCGCATTCAGTTGAAGCTTCAGTGAACTTGCAATTGCCATTGACAACAAGAACAACAACTGACAATCATTGACCAACAAATTCTATAGACTACTTAACACAGAAAGCTTTATATTGCCTAGAGACTATTTAAGTATACAGGACAACAATACAATCACAATGCATGAAGCAAACACTAATTTACTATCAGTGTCATTAGTATGTTTGGTATTTGTTCTACATTCCTTTATATCCTCATGTACGGTATGTGTTGTCTTAGATACGTAACAAAATTAACTTTAAGTTAAGAGACAAGAAAATGCTTTTGTCAAATACCGATATGTCATGATGTCAAAAGTAAAGCTTTATTAAACCAACCAACTAAACCACATTTGTTCTAGTTTCTATTAGAGAGTGTGAAAGTAAAATTTTCATTTAAATTTCTTATTTAGAAAATGAAATATTTAAATAAAATATATTATTACTTTGAATATTTCAGTTATACATTTTTATATTTTTATTATGTAACTAGCTTTGCCCGCACACGTTGTGTGCGTCCTGACAATATGTTGTTCGATTTTGATTTGAAAGTAATCCACACCAAACTTTAAGACTCTTACGTATTTAATTTATATAAAGGTATCCATCACTGGATAAAATTCTAAAATTATATAAAATTTTAAAATTCTAAAAAATGTTGTAAAGCTGTGTAAAAGGTGTTTGAAATATTTTAAGAAAAATGTACATAATTCCACAAAGTAAAAATACAAATAAAATACAAATTTTGTTCAATTGACTATTTGGCAGTAAGTAAGTCATATTTTGTCATTATTTTAAAAAAGCGCCATCTGTTGGGCATCCGTGTTTTAAATATCCCGCTCTTAACTCATAGTATTTTCATTATTTTAAAAAACTATCTGTTGCGCAAACGAGTTTAAAATATATTTATTGGAAAATATACTAAAATAGACTAGTATATATGTACGAGGTCTGTTCAAAACAAAAGGTCAATTTTGTATATTCGGCTGTGCACATTGGTACATATGTGTTGGGGAAGTTGCAAACGATATAAAGAAATATCAATCGGCTGATACCAAGCAAATTTTCTGGGATATTTTGGGCATGAAACGTGTGGGAGCGAAGTTTGTTCCAAAATTGGTAAATTTTGAGCAGAAGCAACGTTGCATTAGTATCACTCAGGAGTTATTGAAAGGGTCTTAACTTGTGACGAAACAGATGTGGTCAAGATTTACTTCGATACCCAGCCGTGTTCCCTTATTCGACGGTGGTCTTACCACCGAGTGAAATAGACGTAGACAAGCGCCCCCACTGTGCAGTAACGGCGCACCCTTCAGTAACGTGTCCTGTGTAGGAGGCACGATAAACGTATTATTAGGTGTGTCGCACAGTCACAGTGAGTAGCAATTTTCAGAACATGGCAAGCCATGTTCCCATGTTCTAACCTCTTGCTTAGGAATGACATTTGGTACCCCGGGGGGGGAACGAAATGAGGGTATATGGTTATGACGTCGAAATCAAGGCCCAATCATGCTAATAGAGGTGGCCAGATGAGCCAAGATCTCAAAAAAAGCACGCCAAGTTCTATCAAATGTGAAGGTTTTGCTAACTATTTTCTTCAATTACAATGGCGTGGTGCATCCAACAGGTCGTACGGTTAATAAGAAATACTTCAAGAAAGTTATGCTACATTTGCATGTAGCAATAATGCTCAAACGACCGGAATTGTGGAACAAAATCATAGATTCTGCATCACTATAATGCACAATCTCACAGATCAATGCTTGTTCGTGATTTGTTGGCCAAAAACAACACAATAATCATGCCGCAACCACCTTATTCACCTGATTTGGCTCCCAGCGACTTGTTTTCTATTCCCAAAACAGAAGAGACCAATGAAAAGAAAGCGTTCTTCCAAATTTGCCCGTTCGTCTTTTTGAGAGCATAACTATAACGATTTCAGAAACAGAAGACCCTGGAGGCGGAGAAAGTAGGAACCCTAATAATACCCATTTTAAAATAAAATATTAAAAATTCACTAGTTTTAAATATTTTATTTTTGCGCATTAAATTTTATTTAAAATTCCATTTTATTTAAATTCTTTTAAACTCTATTCCTTTTATTATTTCTCATAACTTCAACACGGTATTTTCTGTTTCTAATTGAAAATGTTTAGAAATATCAAAAAAAAAAAAATAACTTTTCTTGTTAGTTTCTGTTACTAATTGCCGCTTTTCCTTCATTTTACGTTTCTTTTTTTTTTTATAAAGAGAAACATAAAATCAAATAAAAATACTGTAGACTTTCGTCAACCGGAAATAACTTTGCTAATGACTCTTTCCGTTTGAATAAAAACTGAAAAAAGAGGTACAATATTTCCCATTCATGTCTGTATTTCTTCAATTTACTTAAACAGAAAATAAAGTGTTTTTCTTTCTAAGGGTGGTCTTCTGCTTTATGTAAATTTTACTAAACAAGTGGGCAGCAGTTAATAAAAATAAACCATCATTAGTAAAAATCAGTTGAGTGCAAGTAATTCAGCCTTTTAAAATATATTTACCCCCGCATGGTTAAGGGCGCACTTGTCTGTACTAAAGAGTTGAAGTAGTATAGGAAGGAAATTAACATTGTTAGTGTATGTTTTATAAAACAACAGCAAGTAGCAACAGCGAAAGCTAAGTCAAGAAAAACTTAATAAAAATTTTTATTAAAAGTGCTTACAAACAATTTCAACTGTAATGTCTTGCCTGCTGCTTTTAACTGCTTAAGCTGTTGCTACTGTTTTACAAAATGTATACTAACAATGTTAATTTCCTATAATACTTGAACTCTTTAGAACAGTTGTAGCTATTGCTGATGCTGAAGCTGAAGCTGACATCGTATTCATTGTTGTTGCTAATAATGTCATCAAGTTAAGAAAAATGTTTTATTTCTAACTTTGTGTAAAAGTACAAATAAGAGTCATTAAGTCGTAAAGTTTTAAATTGCTAATATTTTTATGTTGATCTTACACAGATATTATTTACTCATTTATCCAAAACCAGCCATTTCCGGTTCGCTTCGCTACACCCACCTACTAAAAATACAATAAACACTTGGAGGTAAAGGTATGGCCAAGCTTTAACTAGATAACGCATATTATTCTCACGATAAAAAAATATTTCAGTTTAAATGCGATGCACTGTGCCATACCATCCAATCTGTTTATTCCTAGACTATGCATAATAATACGGTAATAACTTTATACTTTATAAGGAGGATACCACTCTTATTGACCCAATACGGTCTGTAGTTTGATGTATTATTCACAATGGTATGACGTTACTTCTGCGAAATTTCAAGACTCTACCTTGTATAGTTCTCTACGTATGCGGTAATAATTTTTTACTTTGTATGGGAGGTACCACGCCCACTATTGGTATTTATTCTACATTATGCATTTTATGAAGGGAGTTAGTTGCTCGAAATTTCAAGGTTTTAGCTATTTCAGTTTCCAAGTAGCACGATGATAAATATTTACTTGGTATGCGAAGTGCCACGCCCACTAGAAGAATGGCTTTACATAAAATTCTGAAATTTATATGAAATTCTAAAATTATTGTAGAGTTCTGTAAATAGTGTTTAAAATATCCCACCTTCAATAATAAAAGGCAAATAATTATCTAATTGTTACGAAAGGATTTATTCATTATAGGCTCTGAACCACAATATTCTGGAACAACAACAACATTAATGGTTTGTTTTCTTACAATGATAAAAGAAAGAAACAATAAAGAGTGTAACGTACAAGTGAATACATTTGTTTGCTGAAGTTTGATTTACTTAAATTTTATAAGAATTTTCTTTTTCTGTAGTTTAGGGCAAGACGGTTTAAGTATTTTAAATTCATTTATTGAGGATATTTAACATAGACGATTTGGGAGTTCTCGAATGAACTAGCTTACAGTCTGCTTAGGGTGGGTTCTTGTCTGTCAATATCCCGTAATCACCTAAACTAACTTGTACTTGGATACATAATAAATTGTAAACTCCCTTGCCTCTGTCGCCGGAATACAAGCCTTTAAACTATAAGTGCTCAAATTGTAGATTTTAGGTTACCCATGATGTTGGTTTGGGTCCAGCGCCTCATGACCCTCCCTACCAAATGTTTCAGCGGCAATAATTTTGCTGAAACCCGAGATTAGTTACATCCTAACGCATATTACATCCGTAAGAAAAAAATTGTTTACACTTCCATAATTAAATAAAATTTATTCATATCTTCAAAATTCATGTTAAGACCTTTGACATTAATTAAAAAAAAACTAAATTAGTAAAATTAACATGACTCTATCACGCGAAAGATTTAAGGTAATATCTAATGTCAAATCGTTGCTTATAACTATAAGTCTTTTGGAGTTGAATACTTCCCATTTAATAAATAAAATACATGTATATAAATCAATAATAAAGATATGAAAATAAAGAGGCAAAAACAATATACGGGTATACAATGTTGCGAAACATTACTGAAACAATTAAGTTCTCTATGATTTCATTCATAAAAGCTATTGTTGTTGCTACTTTAATTCATTATCCAAAACGTAGAAAGAAGAGGAAAATACAAAAAAAATATGCAAGCAAGAAATACACAATAAATATTTGATCACTCACCAATTTTGTTGTTGATAAAAAAAAAACGATGATTACGCAGTTGACGTCTCCGAGGCCTCTTTGAACATGCTGCCTTCATTAGGTGTCTTACAGTGATGTGCAATTTCGTGTTGCATACTTTTAGTGGAATTGTATTATTGAAGTAATATTTGCAAATACTTAAATATATATTAGGAACTATTACTTAGATAAATATTTTAATTTAATTTATTGGAACCAATGGGGTATAAGTTAGTATGTGCAAGGAATTAGAGTAGTGGTAAGTTTGGTAAGGTAAAAATTTTGATTAGGTTCCTATTGGTAGCAGATTGCGTAGAATAAGTATAACTAGATTATGATTAATGTTTTTTGGTGTTTATATATAGAACCAGCATTAGTTAGTTTCTTCTGGTTTCGAACGCGATTTTTCCTCGAATGGCATTTCATTTTTTAGCTGAATTTTATGGAGTTTCTTCCTCATTCTCTGTTCTTTTTTTTTTTTTTTAATTGTGAATGAAAGAGTTTCTTTCAGATTTAGAGTGGTTTGCCAGTCACTTTAGGTTACCCTTAAAAATGAGGCGTGAGTTAATTCTCTGCCAGTTCGGTTCACAAGTAATGAAATATGCACGTGTGGGAAACCTTTGTGCATCTGTTTCTGGGCCCGAAAGGATTTTTTCAAAGGGCTTGCTTATTACTTGGGAGCAGGAACGATCCTGGGTGGCAAAAATTGTTCGTATTAGATTTTATTTGTTCCCCTTTGTATTTGAATAGTTTTTTGTCCTACCTTTGAGATTATGCACTTTCCTTTTACGCACAATTTTTTTAATATTTAGAAATGATTAAGCTACACGTGTCTTAAGTTTTCTTTCTTTGCTGTTTTTTTTTTTATTATTTATGAAGAGTTCTTACTCATTCGAGTTCTCAAAGTAAAAAGAAAGCTTTTATGGCTGAGTAGACAAAACCATGCTTTTGTGAATACGGGTATTTTAAATGAAACCAATTACTAGAGATCTATTAGCTATTGATACTCAATTATTCTGTTACAGAGTTACCACTATAATCAGCAGTTAGTAATATCATACATGATCATGTAAACTGACGAAATGCAAATAATGTAAGTGTAAAAGTCAAAAACTAGTCCGTTAAAACCATAATATTATAAACGTTATATTATAGTAATTTATTTGTATTTTCATCCATAGTTACCGCTAAATATTTATGTTTTTAATATAGTCATAAGCTTTCAAATGTTCTAATGTACTAGAAAATTAGGCCAATACAAGAGTAACGCCTTAAACAAATACACACACACATTAAATAAACACTCATCAGTTAAATACACAGCGACATACATAAATACAAGCATAAACAAAGAAACAGCCACACATACAGGTATAAAGAAATAAACAGCCACACATACAGGTATAAAGAAATAAACAACCACACAAACAGGTATAAAGAAATAAAAAACCACACAAACAGAAAACAAGAGCAATAACAATTGAACCTGCCAGATATGTCTGGAATAGAACATTCTGGTGCTTTTAAAGCACCTATATAAGTGAATCGTGCTGGCGAGTAGTATGGCAGTATTAATTTAAAAGTCACAGAGTTCAGTTGTCGAATTTTAAAAGTGTTAACAGTTTGCTGTATTTTTGAACAGTGTTGTTAAATAAATAAAGTGATTTACAGTAAAAGCAATTAAAAGAACCCAACGTAAAGTAAAAACATAACACTATATTTGAACCAAGATATTAAGGCTCCTCCTGACAACATTTTTTTAAGCACAGTAAAATCCAAAAACACAATATTTTTTATTAGTCATTCGGGTTAGTCGGGTTGAAGTCAATTTTTCCAAGGCACCAGAAGAGATACAAACAATTTAAGCCCACCAATCTGCCAGGCATAGTTTCTAAAATTTTCCTAAATGAATTCAGAAACATCAGACCCTTCTATTCGAGGCTGTGGGCAGAAAACCACGCCCAATTATAATTTGTTCGTGGTTTCCATTAATTTCGGTTGTAACGATTCTCTTTTGCTTTTTTTTGTGAAAGAAAGATAAGATCGCGACCAGTAGATCGTTAAAGACCTTTGTAGAAAGCAATACACATAGAGGTCGCCGCTAGACCCATAGGGAAACAGGAGCAGTCAATACGCAAATTAGGTGGTTTAATATGATCCCCTAATATGCTTTAATCTGAACATTATAACGCAATATGGATTGCGGGAAGGTCCTCGCTTTTAATTAATTACACGGTAATAACACAGTGCAACACGGAAAAAATAACCATATACGGACACCACTACGTTATAAAAGACCAAAAATAAAGGACCCCTGTTTACCAGTTTTGCCCAAAGTCCTCCAAAAATAAAAAAATAAAAATATTTTCTGTAAAATTTTTACAAAAAATGTTCATAAAATTTTTGATAATATTTTACAAAAAATTCTAAATCAAAATTTTAGAAAAAATTTTAAATCAAATTTTTACAAAAAATTTTCAATAAAATTTTTACAAAAAATTTTCAATAAAATTGTTACAAAAAATTTTCAATCAAATTTTTACAAAAAATTTTCAATACAATTTTTACAAAAAAATTTTTACAAAAAATTTTCAATAAAATTTTTACAAAAAATTTTCAATCAAATTTTTACAAAAAATTTTCAATAAAATTTTTACAAAAAATTTTCAATAAAATTTTTACAAAAAATTTTCAATCAAATTTTTACAAAAAATTTTCAATCAAATTTTTACAAAAAATTTTCAATCAAATTTTTACAAAAAATTTTCAATCAAATTTTTACAAAAAATTTTCTATAAAATTTTACAAAAAATTTTCCATAAAATTTATTCAAAAAAGTTTCAATAAAATTATAAAAAAAATTTTCAATAAAATTATAAAAAAAATTTTCGATAAAATTTTGCAAAAAATTTTCGATAAAATTTTGCAAAAAATTTTCAATAAAATTTTTACAAAAAATTTTCTACAAATTCTTACAAAAAATTTTCTACAAAAATTTACAAAAAATTTTCGATAAAATTTTTACAAATAATTGTCGATAAAATTTTAAAAAATTCTATGATAAAATATTTAAAACATGTTTACAAAAAATTTTCGATAAAATTATTACAATAATCAATTTTAACAAAAATGTTGTTAAAATTTTTAAAAAATTTTTACAAAAAATTTTATAAATTTTTATTATAAATTTTTTAAAAAAAATTCCGGAACAATTTTTACAAAAAATATTCAATAAATTTTTACAAAAACATTTCGATTAAATTATTATAAAAAAATTTCAATAAAATTTTTACGATAAAATATTTACAAAAAATTTTAGATAAAAACATTACAAAAAATTTTCTATAAAGTTTTTACAATAAATTTTCGATAATTGTCTATATCTTTATATTATATTGCTAATAATGAAGTTGAAAACCACAAAAGTAAAAACCGAATGTATATTATAGTGAAATTGGGAAACATAACAGAATAAGGGAATATTTAACACTGCTATGGTTAGTTTTATTACAGCTAAATTTTAAAAATTAAAAAAGTATTCAGGAGTAAATTTTGGAGAATAGGGTGGTTGTGGCAATAAGGGAAATAAAATTGTTTGTTTTTTAACCGAAGACCACAACTTTGTTTTGTTTTATTTAATTTAATATTTGGAATTCGCAGTTTATATGATTTCAATTACAATGTAATTCATTGTTTTATAGTATTAGCTTTTAAAGAAATAGTGTAACAGTGGTAAAAAATCCAATATTTTCAGAAAAGGAAAACGATCATAAAGAATTAAAAAAAAAGTTTTTCGCACACTTTTTCTATCGAAATGATAGAACTCTATCTCCATTTAATTTCTCTTTAAAATAAAATGTTATGTAAAGAAATATTATTAAAATATTATTTAAAATAGTGGGAGCATATAACCTGTGCAGCTTATCTTATTTAGTCTTATAATTAATTAATTAATTAATTAAATAAACAAATAATATTATTTAAGAAATAAAATGAGTTAATCCCTGTTTTGACCAATAACAATTTATACAATTAATTTAAAAATGTCATCTAATTTATTTATTTTATTGTAGAGATAACAACTTGAAAAAAGGCTTCTAAAATAATGCAAAATATTATCACTACTCAAACAGAGACACATTTCACATAGATTATCAATGCATGTACGGCTGGTGTAATTAGATTGGTGAGCGCTTTAATGTGTGAGTATGGGTTTTTAAACAAAATTATGCAAATTTTATCGATTGCATAAATCCATTTTGGCAAGTGTTATTTGTTATTAAAATGCCACAAACATGTGATTGCACTTTATGCAATCTATAAACTTACAAATGTTAAATCTGAACAAATACACAAGCAGAGATATTTATGAAAATACAGGGAGTTATTTATTACATAAAAACCTACACTTTGCTCCATTGGAATAGGGCAATATTTCTCAATATTTTTGTAAAATTTTAACCTTTTGTAACATTTGATAAAACCTCAAGAATATATAATAGAGATTTTAGTAACTAGTTTTTATTTTCTTCTTGATATATCAACATCAATCTCGCCAAACAATATTTTGTACTCTTCTCTATAACTTCAGTGATATTCAGTAAGATTATTACCTTCCTAGATTAACTCCATAAAAAAACATGTTATGTTTTCTATAATAATATATGGTTGGGATAAACGACTTATAGTTATTTTAATCATTACTATGGTCACGATAAACAGGGTTTTATTACTATTAGGTCATGATGACTACACCCAAGATTATGGTTACCTCAACCATATTTTTTCTTTGCGTACAGTGAAGTTTTACAAAGTTATTAAAAAAATGCAGATTGTATTTTTAGATTTCTTCAAACTTCAGTGTTACCAAGTCATTACTCAAGTTGGGAAAACGAAAACTTGAGAAGAAAAAACCTGTATCTGATTGGCAATCTAAACGTTAGTATTTTAGACCCTTCCAGCAGCACACAATGCCAGTTCTGATAATGTTGAACATAAATTGTCCTTTATTTTAGAAAATAATTATAAAAATGCACCAGTATCGAAAAGGTGTTCGCAGGTTTTCTAGACTCTTTCTGGAGTAATAAGTTTAATTGTGTGCTAATAATTATATAATAAGGGTTTCGTGTCGGAGTTCACTGTCTGAAGGTACTTTTACTAAGAGGGCTCATAACTATGGCCGTTATTGATAAAACTGAAATTAAACCATTGACTGCATGGAAATCAGTCATAAGTTAAGAACGAAGGAGCTTCAGAACCCATCTGAACTCATGTTAAATACTATTAATAGACTCTCCTTTTGAAATGAGGAGTTTAGAACACAAGGGGTTCTATTTCATTTTTGTTTAAAATTAAGTAAACGTAATATGAAAGGAAGTGTATATCACAAAAACTCAAAGTAGAATTCTGATCAGGTACTTTACCTTTGAGGACTAAGACATCGTTCAACCAAAACCAAAAATTACATACTAGACAACATTATACATTTTTTATTGCTTTTTAACTTTGTGTTTTTTTATATTTTAAAAATTGCTACTTTACTACATAATGCTGAGAAATTTTTTTCAGTATACGCAGAGAATAAACATGCTTATGGTATGGTCCCAAAAACAATTTTCTGTTCTCTGTGACAATATATGGCTGCTTTGAATGATATATAGCTGTTTAAATCATTATAAGGTCACGACAACCAAGTTTTTGTTACAATTTAATCATTAAATTTTCACTACAGCCAAAACATGCAATATGGTAGGATTAATCTATATCATTTTCAAAACAGAACCAAAATTTTATTTGTACTCCAGAGTAATATTGTATTTATCACCATAATATATTATTGCTATACAAATTATGATAAGTAACCTCAGTAGCAATAAAAGTAAACAAATAATGTTTGTTTTTTTTAAGTTTTGCGGTTAGTTTTTAAAAATTATCAGAATCTTTTTTTACGGGTTTATCTTTCAGAAGATAATAATTTATGAATTGAGTCATTGTGTATTTGATATAGTCAACAACTTAGGTATGTTTTTATAAATATATATCTCATTTTATTTATTTAATTTATTTCGTAATAAAATTTTATATTTTAAAATGTTATTAAATAATTATTGTAATTTTTTGCCTTTTTAATAATTTTATAATTATGTTTTTTAAGCTTTAGGTCTTTTTTATAAAAATTGTTAAATTTATTTTTATTTTTATATTCAATATTTCCCTACACCATTGAGTAACATCGTCAGGAAATAAAAATAGTTTTATAATTTTAATATTTTTTCATTCAATTAAATAATTTTAATACTCCATTCCGAATTGAGTTCAATATCTCGATGTTTCGCAAGCATTAACATTGAATCATATTGGTATGAGACAATTGCTCTGATTGTAGATTTCTACGCAAAACTACCATTGTCATTTAGTTGGGGCAGGGGCATGGACTTCTAAGTTGCAACAAAAGGATGATATGAAAAAACAGAAGTTAATATTAAATATGCATTTTGTAGGATAATTTTATTTTTTGTTTGTGCTACCTTTAATTTTAAGCTGCTAGATAGTTTTTTAATCGAACGAAAATTTATTGTGAAAGAAGGAGATTTTTTGAGCTCACCCCAGCCAATCGAAGCCGGAGTTCCCCAAGGTAATATATTGGGGCCCTTTTTATACTTATTGTATACTTCAGACATGCCAACTAGTAACCGAGTTCACACATCGACATTTGCTGGCGACACAGCTTTTTTGAGCATTCACGAAAGACCCGAAGTAGCATCACGATATTTACAAGACCACATATCCAATTTAGAAAAATGGTTGAAGAAATGGAGAATAAAAGTGAATGAACAAAAATGTACTCACATAACTTTCACACTGCGTAGAGAATCTTGCCCCCCTATTCGGATAAATAACCAACCGATACCCCAGCTTTCAGACGTCAAATATCTCGGCATACATCTTGACCGGCGCCTTACATGGAAATGGCACATAGAAACAAAGTTAACACAAATGAAGTTAAAAGCAGTCCAACTAAACTGGCTTATTGGCAGAAATTCTACTCTAGCTTTAGATTGCAAACTTTTATTATACAAGTCAATTCTAAAACCAATATGGTGTTATGGAATTCAATTATGGGGCACTGCCTCAGCTACCAACGTAGAAAAAATTCAAAGGCACCAAAACAAGATTCTTCGTATAATTACATCAGCTCCTTGGTATATAAAAAACTCGAACATCCATAAAGATCTAAACGTGCCAACAGTTAAAGCAGAAATAGCGAAACTTGCCATAAGTTATTTAAAGAAGCTTGAAACTCATCCTAATCCACTGGCCCGTAACATACTAAATGAACCTGGTTACATTCGACTAAGAAGGAGGGACACTGCTTCTCTCATCCGTACATCAGAGGGATAACCCGCAAATTACAGTAACCGTGAAAAAAAAACCTTTAATTTTAGGTCTACAACCAAATATTAGTCCCTTAAAATCATTTCATTCGGCTTTGTAAGTCAAATTATGGCCTTTCAAAATTGAATGAGATCCACCTACGTATAGATTGTCTTTTAATAATGTCACAAGTCACCTTTAAGATAAAAAAAAAACAAAATCTCTTTGATATTTCACTTGCAAATTATTTTATTAATTTTTAATATTTAAATATTTTTTTAAAGCCTTTATTATTTTTTTTATTATAATTATTAATCAAAATATGTACTTCATCGAAAGGGGCGCGGTGTATTTTACGTACGAATAAACTACCATTAACGCTGATATAATAAATATAGGAAAACCATGTACTATAGTGTGTATGTTGCTGTATGAGCCTATAATAAATAACGACCATAGCAAGAACAACATTAAAAATAAATATCTCTGTAAGTGTGTTTTCAGTAACAATACAAATGGCTACTACAACTAACAACAACAGCATTAGCATTAACAAACAACTAATTATATATAAAATGGTAAATATCTGTGCACAAAATCACTTTAATTAACTAAGATTTATCGCTATTTGTTTCCGTGTATGACAAGTAAAAGGAAAACAAATATGAACGACTAAATAAATAAATAAAACAAATAAAAACTTTAAATAAATACTTTATGTATTAATTGTAAAATAGAGAATGTAAAAAATTACTTTAATTAAACTAATTAAAGGCGAATAATTCATGACGAGGTTTATTTGCCATATTGGATGAATTATGAATGGCCTTAGTGTGACTGGTAATTAAAATATGAACTACTTGACTCTTTGCATTAATGATAAATATTATTAAAGGGATTTTAATTGGTATGATAGATGATAAAATTGAATTTAATAAAATATTGCATACGAGATTATTTGCAATTTATTTCCTAGGCAGTATGTGTGGAGCTTGGCACGTATTGTTGCGATGCCTGCACCTATCGTAAATTGTATATTAGCAAAGACCTGGTGGAAAACACACAAGAAAAAGGCTAACTTTTTTATATTGCATAAGATCGTTATGTATAAAATACTTCGTGTGGATAGTCCATTGTAAAATCAGCTATGGGCCTTATAACGCCGGCCTATTGCAATCATATATTAACTTTACACTGCAAGGAAAATAATTATAGAGGTAATGTAATTTGACATCAATACTAAGGCACATGTCTTTGTTTTTAAACCCGTGAGACTTATCATCCTTGTGATGTTGTCTTTTACATCAGTTGGTCATTATGTCATCAATGGCAACAGCATCAAGTCTGTCATCAATATGATTAGTTCATATGTATGGAAGATGCAATAAAGAATAAGATAAAAAATCAAAGGAGACACAGCTGTTAAATAAATGATAGATAGAGGTCAATTTTATGACAAAAAGTCATCAATACTTTAACTATCCTCTGTAATTTGATGACAAGTTGTCATTAATGTAATAATAATCATTTGTAATTTACTGACAAGTTGTCATAAATATAATAACAATCACTTGTAATTTAGTGACAAGTGGTCATCAATATAAAAACAATCACTTGTAATTTAGTGACAAGCTGTCATTGATAGAATATTAATGACTTATAATTAATTAAAAAAAATATTAAAATAATAAAACTCACTTGTAATTTAATGACAAGTTGTCATCTATATAACCCAATAACTTGTAATTTAATAACAAGTTGTCATTAATCACTTGTAATTTAATGACAAGTTGTCATCAAAATAATAATTATTTGATATTGAATAAAATAACTTGGATTATCTTTTGTTTTTTGAGAATCACCACTCAGGCAAATATTAAATGATCATTAATTGCGTTACCATCGTTGGAAAAGTATAGAGTAGAGAAGACAGGTGTTGATAAGAATAAGCTTCACTTGTTATAACTTGTTCTTGTAATAAGTGGGAGAATTAATGTACTGATATATTTGCCTTATAGATAGATACTGACAAAGAGGGGTTCTGTATAAGCTGGTATATACATATGTATAGCAAAACCCATTTTTTATATTTTTAATTCGCAACGGCTTCTACCCGATCTTATGGCCACCAAATCAATATCATGATTACAAGACAAAGTGCTATTCAACTAAGTTGCAGTATCCTCATTCATTAGGCACTTTACTACATTTATTTACGTTGATACCAGATATGATGACCAGTGTCATTTTCTCGTTTGCTCGGGTGTTTTGTATGTGGAAAAAAACCTTGAAGATTTATTTACATATGAGGTTCATCATAAAATAATGGTGATGAATTTACATCAATGCCATTTTATTATTTTTAAATTTTGCAAAAATGTTCCTAAAAATGAAAATTATAAATAAACCAAATCAACAAGCTCTTTTCCCCCAACAAATAAATTGCATTTTTATTATAAAACGTTATGGGTAATTAGCAAAATATTAAATAATCAAATAAAATTTATTTTAAAATAATAATAATAGAATATTATAATCCTTTTTTCTTGCATATGTATTTGACCTATTAATAATATATATAATATGGCATTCAGTTGATGACATTACTGTCATAACACAGAAGACACTTTAAATATGAATAAAATTCTATAATGATTTCTCTTATTATGTCATTGATTGATGATAGTTTTCCTTATATTGATGACATTTGTCATAACATTAATATTATAACTCTAATGATGACCACATTGATCGGACAATGAATTTTTCTATCAGTGTATCGAAATTTTCGCAATTAAAAACCACATTTTTGAAGTTGTTATTTGCTGAAGTAGTTCGTTTATATTTAGCGTAAAATAAAAAAGAAAACAATATTATAACAAAGAGATACTCCTGGTAAGTAGCTGCTTCAAAATCGTGTAAGAGACATTTTTGCAGTTTTCAACTTTATCCATTAATAATTGACAAGATGTGCAAGAGGAATCCAAATGCGCAAGTCGCTATAGATTACTCCACTTCCTCCTTACTATATACACACAAGTGAGTGTAATTATTCAGTGCATCGCCATCTGATTTAATTTAAAATATGCCTGGAGAATAGAGAGTTTTTATTTAATTTTTTTTTTTGCAATTTTTATTTATTCAACCTTCAAAAATAATTGAACTGGCAATAAGTGTTCATATCTTAAAACGAAAAAATAACCTTCCGATGTTTTTTGGCTGTAATTAAAAAAAAAATGAAAAACTTTGATTCTTCTTGTGGATTATTTTTATTTGGTCTTTTAATTTGTTTACATCAAGTCGAGGATATGATGTCATGTAAATGGACATGATGGCTTGTTGACATAAACCCGCGACTTCAAAAAGCCCCACAAAAATAAGTCTGCAGCGGTCAAATCAGGCGATCTTGCTGGCCAGTGCAAATCGCCAAAACGGGAGATTAGGCGCCCGGGAAATACATCCTTCAGCATATCGGTTGTGGCACGTGCAGTGTGTGCCGTTGCACCGTCCTGTTGGAACTACATGTTTTCCAATCCCAATTCATCAAGTTGCGGCAAAAAGAACTCGTTAATAATTTCTCTGTAGCGCTCACCATTCACAGTAACCGTTTGGCCCGCGACGTCTTCGAAGAAAAAAGGTCCGATGACTCCTCCAGCGAAAACAGCACACCATACAGTGACTTTGAGCGGTTGTATGGCTCTTCGTGGGTTACACGCGGATTTACAGTACCCCAGAAGCGTAAATTTTGTTTATTTACGTACCCGCTAAGATGGAAATGGGCCTCATCACTCATGATTATTTTTGATGAAAAATCATCTTCCTTTTGGTGGTGATTAAGGCTGGCTTGAGCGTATGTTAGACGCGATTGGCGGTCAGCAGCTAACAGCTGATGCACTGTCTGGACTTTGTACGGAAACATCTTCAAATCTTTTACCAAAATTCGCTGTAAAGACCGTCGACTCATACCCATTTGCGTGGCACGTCGTCTGGTCGATGTCGAAGGCGTTTCCATGACATCCTCGGCTACAGCAGCAATATTCTCTGCAGAACGGCTACTCCGGGCTCTGCCACGCCTGGCAGCATCTCGTGTTGTGCCAGTCTCTTTGAGGCGAGCGGCTAAACGTCGCAGTGTTTCACCTGTAGGCGTTAGACGGCCAGGAAATCTGCGACGAAATTCACGTTGTGCCAAAGCCACCGACCGATTATTGGTCAAATAAATAGTCACCAATATTCCGCGTTCTGAAGCAGTGTAGCGTAACATTGTTTATTAACGTGTATTTCGCAAGTGTTTACTACACAAATGTCAAAACAGAATTGACATTAGGGGCCAATCGCAAAATTTATAGCATTTTCTGATAGGAGGATTACTTTTGCGCCACCCAGTATAATTAATTAGGTCCAACCAGTGCCGGAAAAAAGTTTATATTCATTTTTTGATGTCATATTTTTGTATTGTATGAGTTTTTCCTAAAATGCTAGCTGAGACAGAAACCCATAATTGAATTCCAAAACACCAAATTGGTTTGAGGATCGAATTGTACAGTAGAACTTTGCAGTCTAAGCTGAGGGTAGAGTTTTGAACTTCATTTATGTTAACATTAATTCTATAGGGCTGTTCCCAGAAGGTGACGATCAAGATGTATACATAGGTATAAATTTGACTTCAGAAATTTGTGCTATTTTTTGATTATTTATATGAATTAGGTGGCACGAGCCCATACGCAGTGTAAACTTTATATTAGTACATTTTTATTCATTCACCATTATTTTCCATTTCTTCAACCATTTTGCTAAATTGAATTTGTGGTCTTGTAAATAGCGTGAAGCTACTCGTGAATGCTAATAAAAGCTGTGTTGTCTGAAATGTCGAAGTACTTGGTTATTAGTTGGCTTTTCTGAAGTATACAATAAATATAAAATGCAACCGAACTTTCGTTGCGTTATCAAAAGGCAACGCAACTAGGAAAAAAATGGTATTATGTAAGGCAACTTTCTTCAGTTGATATAAAGATATCGATAGTGCTATTTCGACAGTCTAGCAACTGGAAATAAATGTAAACAATTAAATAGTTTTTAATAAATAACAAAGAAAATAAAAAAAAAATTATTATTTCATGTCTACAGTTTTGATTATTTTTCAAATTAATATCCAATCATTTTAAAAATGTAAATTTACTGCAAGTTTATCATCATGTTCCAGCTAAGGAAATAAATCTAAATAGAAATCATACCTATAAATTACAACCATCCGTGTTCGACCATTTTCATCAAAAGTTGAAATTACGTGAGCAACTCAGAAACAGGGCCAATATAAGTTGTCTGAATGATTATGAGGATATAAATGATTAATAATTTTTGCAAAAAAAAAAACCGACTTCAAAACAGATAGAAGGGCACCAGTTATAATCTAAAAATGTAAGAAGTAATCTGTAAGAATTAGGTTTAAACCAAATAATAGATGCGCCAAAATTAGCGGAAAAAAAGAAAAGATTATGTGAATGTCAAGCATCTACCTATTACTGTTCAAAATTTAAGCTATTTTCACCAGTATCTATCTTTTATGGGGACACCATTCAAGCCTCTGTCTGCTTTCAAAGATAGGGTCACATAGATCAAATAATATCACCTATTCGGACACCCTTTAATTTACAATTTTAAATTAAAGACCTGTTGTTATAGAGGTCTTGGCCACAAAGATTCTTTTTAAATTTCAACTATCTGTCTATAACGGTTAAAAAGTTTAATCATATATATCAAATTACATGAACTATTGGGACACCCTTTACATTTTAATTCCAAATATTTAAACTTGTTATCATACCAGAGAAATTCTGCCTAATTTTTAAGTGTTTGTGTTTAACGGTTCAAAAGATAGGGCCATATAGATCAAATTACAAAATTTATGGGGACACCCTTTAGTTTCTAAATTCAAATTGTATACTTGCTATAGTGGACTTTGCAATACAGGTTCCTTGTAAATTTCAGCTGTCTGTCTATAACAGTTCAAAAGTATAGCCACATACATAGAATGACATTAACTATTGGGACACCCTTTTATTTCCAAATTCAAATTTTATACTTTTGTTATAGCTGACTTGGAACTACAGGTTCTTTGTAAATTTCAGCGGTCTGTGTACAACTGTTCAAAAGTATGGCCATATACATCAAATTAAATGAACTATTGGAGCACCCTTTAAAATTTTGAATTTTTATACATTTTATTATAACGGTCAGAGTAATCGACATTCTGTCAAATTTTCAAGGTTTTGCCTATAACGGTTCAAAAGATAGGCTCAAATAGGTCAAATTACGTCACCAATGGGGACACCCTTTAAATTTTAAATTTATTTTTTTTATTAATTTCTGCTGTTGGGAGCTATAGCGATACGCAATTTTTTAAAATTTTGATTTGGTGCCCTTTACGGTTCTTAATACACGTAAAAAACATGTATGTTGTATGGGGACACCCTTTAATTTTTAATATAATGAACTGTTTTTAAAATGGGACCAACCTGAAAGCATAACCTTTCAAATAAAGAAAAAATTTTAAAATCGGTTCAGAAATGGCTGAGTTCTGCGGTTACATACATAAGAAAAAAGCAACATTCAGACGAAGTCGGTTAAAGATAAACTTGTTTTTCAGTTTTAGTGCAGTTTTTACTTTATAATCTGTGAAAAAAATCAACCACAAGTTTATGTTTGCCGTTTTGGCAACTAAAATTAACGAGTTTTAGTTGCCAGTTGCCATACGTAATACAATTTCGGCAACTGACAACGCAATTGAGGTTGGGTATTAAGCTGTTATGCCAAACTTTCACGACAATATTTCCTTTTCTCAAAGGTCTTCTTGACTTCATTTTTCTAAATACGATTTGAGTATGCGGAATACATACATTTTTGTATGAAGAAAGAAATCTTTCAGTTTGGAGGAAAGTCCTCAAATCGTT
This sequence comes from Phasia obesa, assembly GCA_949628195.1. NCBI lineage: Eukaryota > Metazoa > Arthropoda > Insecta > Diptera > Tachinidae > Phasia > Phasia obesa. Next base: position 131,328,408 of record OX451218.1, on the reverse strand, counting down.
TTTAATTTTAGTATCAATATTTTTTGCAATTTCACAACGTTATTTAACAGCCTTGGCTAGAACGTAAGATATTTTTTTTTTCATCAAAAAATAATGTTTTGTTCAATTTAATACTCACACCTTAAATACAAACTTATTTACGGAATAAATTAAAATCCAACACCTGAATAAAATTTGCTACAAAACAAAGCAATAAAATTTAATCCAAACATCAAAAGATTTTTCCACTATGGTTTTAGTGTTGAAAGAGAGCGGGGGCGAGGAGCTATGTGCGTGTTGTATACATAAATGTTAAAATGTAATTCGTTTTTTCTTTCAGTTTGAATACTTCTTAAATAAATACACATACTAGTACATTTATCTGTAAAATTAAATCTTAATGCCACTAAAAATCAAACAATAAAACTAATGCTTCGGAGATAAAGAAACTTAATATCAACATTTGCAAAAACTTAAACACATTCACAGACACAGACACACAGACGCGTTGGCGTTCGTTCGTGATTGAAGTTGTCCTTGTCACAGGTTAGGTAGATGTCTGCATGTGTGTGTGTGTGCGTGTATAGAGTATGTAAACAAATGTACAATTTAGTTTTACTGCCATATAAAATGTTTGTAATCCCCTAGTTTCCAAGTAAAGCAAAATCGTTAAATTTTCCGTCTTTTTTAGTGAATGCGAGAGTAAATGTGTAATTTTTTCTTGTTACATTTTTTATGTTGTTTATCATTAAGTCCCAGAGTCATAAAAATACCACAGGACCAAATTTGGCAAACAGTTTTTGTATGATTCTATTTTCGTAAGGATTTTGTTGGATTTTAATGCTTGCTGTAGATTTACTAATGCGAAATAGTTTCGTATTAAGGGAGTTTGCGTTTTTTTTTTTGGTTGATTCCATTAGATTTTGATAAAAACATGCGAATATCTTAAGTAGACAAAATGCGCGTTAAACCACAGCTATTATGGTTAAGACACCATCAGCAAATACCATTTCCACATACATATTTTGAATAAGGTGACATATTTTTTACGTGTTTGTGATAATTATATATTTGTGGTAAATATTGAGAGATTATTTATGTTTTTACAGAAATAAATGGTTTTTGCTTTACGATTTATCGTAATAAAACCACGGCTTTCATTTGTAAAAGAGCATTTCTTAAAGTCTCATTTCGGGAAAATCTCTTTTTATAAGAAAATTTCTATTTTAACCGACATTTTTTGCAAACTTTTGGTAAAAAAACACTTAGTAGAAAAATTTATTTTTGTGGATAAAAGTCATTTTATGTGAAAGAAATGCATAACTTTTTGTAAAAGAAATCAACTTTTATGAAAAACTAAGTTTTTGTGAAAAGAGTAACTTTTTGTAAAATAATTCTTGCAAAAAAAAAAAAAAAAAAAACGACTACAAAACAAATATATCTGCATCAATTCTTAACTAAAAATTTAAAAGGAAGTAATCTGTAAGAAATAGTACGCAAATCAAATTCTTTTATACTTGTTGCTCTAACGGACATAGTAATATACGTTCTGTACATTCAAATGTCTATCCATAACGGTTCAGCAGATAAAGCCATATACGACAAATTACCTCAGATATGACGACACCCTTTATTTTTTTACACTTATTATTACTGACACAGCAATAAAAAGTAACGGTTCCAAAAATATGGCCATATAGGTTAAACAATATCACCTAGGGGACACCCTTTAATGTAAAATTTTAAATCAAACACTTTTTTTAAAGGACAGATTCTTTGTAAATTTCAAATGTCTGTCTCAAACGGTTCAAAAGTTTGGCCATATGCATCAATTTACATCAACTATTGAGACACCCTTTATAACTTTAAATATTTATAAATGTTATTATACGGGACATAGTAGTGGAGATTCTGTCTAATTTTCAAGTGTTTGTCTATAACGGTTCAAAAGATAGGGCTAGATAAGTAAAATTTTATCAATTATGGGGACACCCTTTAGTTTCCAAATTTAAATTATATACTTGATGTTATAAAGGACTTAGATATACAGGTTCTTTGTAAATTTCAACCGTCTCTCTGTTATGGTTTAAAAGTTTTACAATATACATCAAATTACATTAACTATTGGGACACCCTTTAACTTCTAATTATAAATATTTAATTTCTGATTATAAATATTCGACATTCTATTCAATTTTCAAGTGATTGTCTACAATGGTTTAAATGATTCATATATTTAAATTGACGTCATATATGGGGATACCCTTTAATTCTTAAGTTTATTTTTTTTATTAATTTCTGTTATTGACAACTATAGTGATATGCAGTTTTTTAAAATTTTAAAAGGGTGGCCTTTACGGTTCATAATACACGTAAAAAACACGTATGTTGTATGGGGCCACCCTTTAATTTTCAAAATTCTGAACTTCTTTTAAAATGGGACCAATCTGTAAGCATTTCCTTTCTAATAAAGAAAAATTTTTAAAATCGGATCAGAAATGACTGAGTTCTGCGGGCACAAACATAAAAAAAGCAACATTCAGACGAATAGATAACCTCCTTCTTTTTTTGAAGTCGGTTAAAAATGCACTTTTTGAATATTTGAAATTTTATTAGTCGAACTATTTTATTAACATACAGATGACATTTGAAGTGAAGTGATATCTTTCAGAAAAAGCTCGTTTTATTTACTCTATTTGTTAGGGGGATACCGAAGCAGACCACTAACTTTATCGGTTCCTTTTCGACTTTATTCTCTCTAAGAAAGAATTTTTTTTTAATTACAAATTAAAAAAAAAAACAAGTAAAATTGTTATATTCGGCCATGCCAGCTAACGATACAATGGCTCTTATGGCAATTGGCCGCCAAGATCATGTGATTTGACACCTTTGGACTTCTTTGGACTTCTTTCTTTGGGTTATTTGAAAGAAAAGGTGTACGTCGATAAGCCAGCAACAATTCAAGAGCTAAAGGATGCGATAATTCGGCACATTAATGACATAGAACCGATATTATGCCTCAGCGTCATCGAAAATTTGTAGCATCGGATGGACGTGTGCCCGCGAGATCGCGGCGTTCATTTGGCCGATATTTTGTTCCATACATAATTGAACCATACCAATATTATCAACATCGGCCCTTTATTATCTATAGCGATTTATGGTTTTTAGTGTTTTTTTTTTCCATTGACATCGTTCACGGTGGCTGGGATCTTAGCCAGATCCTAAGGCACCATTATTGGCGCACTGTATGAGCGTCAATCCCCAAGTAGAAAAAGAAAAATAGAAAGATGTATCAACTAGTGTGAATAAAAACTAACATTTATCAGAATGTACATATGTTGTTAATTAACAACGATTGGGATACGACCCTAAGAATGCCAAAATAATTACGTAAATTCATAGTAACTTACCGAATTTTTTTTGGAGTTTTTTTTGTAACATTTTTTTCAAAATTTTAAGTAATTTTTTTTTTATTTTTTTTAAATGTTTTAGAAAGTTTATTGTAAAAATTAGGAACTTCCCGCAATATATATTGCGTCTATATTGGTCAGACTAGACCCTGTGGGTCTATTGGCTACCTCCACATGTATTTCTATCTATAAAGGTCTTTAACACAAATCAAAGCAGAAAAACATTACCAACCTAAAAATTAACACAAAGTCTGCCCTCGCAGGAGGTTATTGATCCCCCAAAATCTGTATGCACTCATTGCGATATACATGTAGCGGCCTAATATTTATTTAACAGAAAAAGCAACAGAAAATCATTAACACCAAAAAATTAAAAAAGCGTGACAGAATATATAGGTGGGCGTGGTTTCTTTGCCCACAATTTTCGAAACTATGGATGGCATATTGGTGGGCTTAAATCTACTGTATCTCGTCTGCTGTCCTGGCAAATGACATTACTACCCGAATAGGGACAGATGGACAGACGGACATCGTTTAATCAACTTTTCTATGTATAAGGATCCAGAATATATATTCTTTATGCGGTGGAAAATAAATATTGTAGAAATTACACATGGAATGACAAACATATATATAAATAAGTAATTTTTTGTGAAAAAAGGATTTTTTTGCGAAAAATTAGCTTTTTGTAAAAAAGTCAGTTTTTGTGAAAAAGGTCACTTTTTCTGAAAGATATTACTTTTTGTAAAATAAATTAACTTTTTGTGATAGAAATCATGTTTTTATTTTTGGTAAAAACTAATTTTTGTTTTAATCACTTTTGTGAAAAAATTACTTTTTGTGAAAAAAGTCCCTTTTTGTGAGGGTGTTGTAGCTCTAGTGGTTAGCACGTTGACTACTAAAGTATGATCATGAGTTCAATACTCAGCCGTGGCAAAATCAATTTTTCAAACAGTGCGTTAGAACGTCAGTTTGTCAAACAGTCAGACCGTCAGACAGTGAGTCAGACCAAAAAACAGTCAGACCGACAAACAGTCAGACCGTCAAATAGTCCGACCGTCAAACAGTCAGACCGTTAGTCAGTCAGACAATCAATCACACAGTCTATCTATCTATAAAAACCAACGTTATGTTGATCATGGTGACGATGATGCGAGTTCAATAATTTTTCTTCAATTAAATCGTGCATAATGGTGACGACGGTTTTTGAAGTGTCGACGGTTTTTAAGTTCGATATTTTTTCTTCAGAAAAAAGTGCTCAACGTACCTACAGAAGTTTTCACTTCAACAATAATCAATAATGGTGACGACGGTTTTTAGAGACGGCGGTTTTTGGTGTCGACGGTTTTTGCAATCAGTATTTTTTCCTCAACCAAAAAGTGCTCAACGTGCCTAAAGAAGTTTTCACTTCAAAAAATCACGTTTGTTGAGAAAAAATCCCTTTTTGTAAAAAAAATCACTTCCTGCGAGAATAATTCACTTTTTGTAATAATTAATTTTTTGTGAAAAAGTTACTTTTTGTGAAAAAAGTCGCTTTTTGTGAATAAAAAATCACTTTTTGTGAAAGAAATCACTTCTTTTTGTGAAAAAAAAAATCACTTTCTGCTAGAAAAATTCCCCTTTCGTAAAAAAAAATCACTTTCTGCGAGAAAAACTACCTTTTGGTAAAAAAATCTCTTTCTGCGAGAATAGATCACTTTTTGTAAAAATAATTTTTTTTTTTGTGTAAAAGTCACTTATTAAAAAAAAATCACTTTTTATGAAAAAAAAAAATTTTTGGGAAAAAGTCCCTTTTTGTGAAAGAAATCACTTTTTTTTGAAAAGTCCCTTTCAAAAGATTTTAGGTCGGATGAAGATTAGCAATGTCACATTTATTAAAAATGTTATTAAAAAATATTACATTTCATTAAGCAAAAAAAGTGTCTCCGAAGGTATAATGAAATGTGTACAATTAAAATTAAATAGCAAATATCATATTACACGTGTTTACATGCTTTAACACTCAATCAGAGAAAATTTGTATATTATTGCCATTAGAAACGCACGCTTCGCACCATAAATATGCAAAGACAAGGTGAAAGGAAAGTGGAAGCATTCAAATTACTTGTCTGTTAGTATTTAATTTTATATCTATTATTATACCCTTCACCACAGGTGGAAAGGGTATATATAAGTTTGTCATTCCGTGTGTAATTTCTACAATATTCATTTCCGACCCCATAAAGTATATATATTCTGGATCCTTATACATAGAGAAGTTGATTAAGCGATGTCCGTCTGTCCGTCTGTCCGTCTGTCCGTCTGTCCGTCTGTCCGTCTATCCGTCTGTCCGTCTGTCCGTCTGTCCGTGTTAGTGTGGTAATGTCATTTGTCAAGGCACCAGAAGAGATACAAAAAATTTAAGCACACCAATCTGTCAGGCATAGTTTCGAAAATTTTGGTATTGCAATTCAGCAACATCGGATCATTCCTTTGGAGGCTACGGGCCAAAAACCACGCCCACCTATATTTTTTTTCACGTTTTTTCAGGTTTTTTTTTAATTTTTTTCAGCTTTAATGATTCTGTTTTGCCTTTTTTTCTCAAATAAATATTAGACTGCGACAGGTAGATCGCAAAGAGTGCATACAGATCTCGGGGGATCAATAACCCCCTGCGAGGGGCGATTTTTGTTTGTTTTTAGATTGGTAGGGTTTTTCTGCTTTGATTTGTATTAGTGACCTTAATAGAAAGCAATACACATAGAGGTAGCCAATGGACCCACAGGGTACCCACTGATAAATAGGAGCAGTTAAAAGGACCCCCCATGTGTCAATATGAGGAAATTTTTTTTTTTAAGGATTTTTTTTTTGCTTTAGTCTGACCATTCTAACTCAATATAGACTGCAGAAAGGTCCTAAATTTAACAAAAAAATTTTTTTTTAAAATTTAAAAAAAAAAAATTTTTAAACATTTCCAAAAAAAAATTTTTACAAAAAAATTTACAAAACATTTTCAAAAATATATTTTACAGAAAAATATTAAAAAAAAATTTTTTTTAAAAATTTTCCAAAAAATTTTCGAACAAAATTTTACAAAAAATTTTTAAAAAATTATTTTTACAAAAAATTTTTACACACAATTTTAGAAATATTAAAACAAAAATTTCAATATTTCTTTGAAAATGAAAATCATGACTGTAACATAACATATAATTAATATTAAGATTATACATATGTATGTATGTGTGTATATAGAGTAACATATTTTTATACCCTTCACCACAGGTGGAAAGGGTATATATAATTTTGTCATTCCGTGTGTAATTTCTACAATATTCATTTCCGACCCAATAAAGTATATATATTCTGAATCCTTATACATAGAGAAGTTGATTAAGCGATGTCCGTCTGTCCGTCTGTCCGTCTGTCCGTCTATCCGTCTGTCCGTCTGTCCGTGTTAGTGTGGTAATGTCATTTGCCAAGGCACCAGAAGAGATACAAAAAATTTAAGCACACCAATCTGTCAGGCATAGTTTCGAAAATTTTGGTATTGCAATTCAGCAACATCGGATCATTCCTTTGGAGGCTACGGGCCAACAACCACGCCCACCTATATTTTTTTCACGTTTTTTTCAGGTTTTTTTTTAAATTTTTTTCAGCTTTAATGATTCTGTTTTGCCTTTTTTTCTCAAATAAATATTAGACTGACAGGTAGATCGCAAAGAGTGCATACAGATCTCGGGGGATCAATAACCCCCTGCGAGGGGTGATTTTTGTTTGTTTTTAGATTGGTAGGGTTTTTCTGCTTTGATTTGTATTAGTGACCTTAATAGAAAGCAATACACATAGAGGTAGCCAATGGACCCACAGGGTACCCACTGATAAATAGGAGCAGTTAAAAGGACCCCCATGTGTCAATATGAGGAAATTTTTTTTTTTGTAAGGATTTTTTTTTGCTTTAGTCTGACCATTCTAACTCAATATAGACTGCAGAAAGGTCCTAAATTTAACAAAAAAAAATTTCAATAAAATTTAAAAAATTTTTTTTTTTTAAAAATTTACCAAAAAAAATTTTTACAAAAAAATTTACAAAACATTTTTAAAAATATATTTTACAGAAAAATATTAAAAAATTTTTTTTTTTTAAATTTTCCAAAAAATTTTCGAATAAAATTTTACAAAAAAATTTTTAAAAATTATTTTTACAAAAAATTTTTACACACAATTTTCGAAATATTAAAACAAAAATTTCAATATTTCTTTGAAAATGAAAATCATGACTGTAACATAACATATAATTAATATTAAGATTATACATATGTATGTATGTGTGTATATAGAGTAACATATTTTTTTAAATGCGTTTGATTTTTATTTTAAATGCGTTTGATTTTTAAATAGATGATATCTCTGTTTTAAAACCTAGGTGCATTAAACACATAGACATCATCAGGATACCGACTACAAACTGTCAAAAATAAAATACACACGTTTATAGGTAAATGATTCTTTTGAAGCCAGCAAAGCTACATGGCTACACGACCACCGTTGTGTCTGTCGTCAACTTAGGCTAATTTGTATTTTATTCAACAAAAGAAAATGTCACAAAATTGTAAATTAAAAATTCATATACAAACAAAAAGTATTGGAGGAAATATTTAAAAGTTTTTGAAAAAGTTTTTTAATATCATTAAGTAGCTGACAACACGGCGACAATTGTAGCAAACGGAATTTGTTTTCATTTGTCTTCTATTTCTTTACAATATGGATAATGCTGTACATGTCTGTATAAATAAAATCACCGTGGTGAAGGGTATAGAAATTTCGGCACGGCCGAATATAGCACTTTTACTTGTTTTTTATTGCTATTGTTGTTTATATTGAGTCATATAGTTATATTTTGAAATGTGTGGGAGGATTTGTTTTTAGGGTTCCGTACACAAAGTGTAAAAAACCCTATTGCTTTCGCTACAATGTCTGTCCGTCTGTTCGTCTGTCCGTCTGTCCGTCTGTCCGTCTGTACGTCTGTCCGTCTATCAGCGCCTTTTATCTCTGGAACCGTAATAGGTAGACTCTTGAAATTTTCACAGATGATGTATAGTTGTTGCCGCTATAGCAACAAATACTAAAACTTATAGGGTGTTCCGATAGAGAGGTGTTATTCACGAAAATGTGTTTATTTCTTGAACTGTAGGAGGCATACACTAAAAATTTACAAACTGTAATAAAAACGTAGTTCGTAGTCTAAAAAATAAACCTAAAAATTAAAGGGTGTTCCGATAGTAGTGTTATTTTGATTTATAAGGCCTAAGTTTTGAATCATAATAGGTAGAATCTTGAAATTTTTACAGAAGGTGTATATCTGTAACCACTATAGCAACAAATATTAAAATTTATAGGGTGTTCCGATAGAGAGGTGTTATAAAAAAATTTGTGTTTATTTCTTGAGCTGTAGGAGGCATACACTAAAAATATGTAAGCAGTAATTAAAACTTAGTTCGCTATATAAACAGGTATAAAAAAATAAACCTAAAAATTAAAGGGTGTTCCGATAGTAGTGTGATTTGCATTTATAAGGCCTAAGTTTTTAACCGTAATAGGTAGGCGCTTGAAATTTTCACAGAAAGTATATAACTGTGACCACTATACTAGCAAATACTAAAACTTATAGGGTGTTCCGATAGAGAGGTGTTATTCACGAATATGTGCTTATTTCTTGAACTGTAGGTTGAATTCACTAAAAATATGCAAGCACTAAATTAAAATTAGTTCGCCATATAAACAAGTCTGAAAAAAATAAACCTAAAAATTAAAGGGTGTTCCGCTAGTGGAGTGATTTGCATGTATAAGGCCTAAGTTTTGAACCATAATAGGTAGACTCTTAAAAATTTTACCAAAGGTGTATAACTAACTATGGCCGCTATAGCAAAAAATGTTAAAACTTATAGGGTGTTCCGATAGAGAGGTGTTATTTACGAATATGTGTTTATTTCTTACAAACAGACTCTTGAAATTTTGTACAAAAGATGTGTTGCCATGGCCGATATGATAATTGCTAAAAATTAAAGGGTGTTCCGACAGTGACATATTTTTCACTTATAGTGACTTATTTTTTAATCGCAATAAGTAGACTCTTATTATATTTATAGAAACGAAGTTGCCATGGCCACTATAATGAATAATAAAATTAAAGGGTGTTCCGACAGTGACATGATTTTATAAACCGTAATAGATACCCTCTTGAAATGTTTACAGTAACCGCAGTTTAACCGCAAAAGGTAGGCGTCTGATATTTTAATAGAAAGTGTATTACCATGGCCACTATAAAATGAATTACATAATAAATTTTAAATGGTGGTCTAATTATGATGCAATTTCCGCGAATATTACCTTAATTTTAAAATTTAAGGGTGTCCCATAAGACATAAAGTAATAAACAACTGGAATTTTTAAATTATACTGAACATAGTACGGAACCCTACGTGTGTGAGTCGAACTCGCACTTGACTAATTTATTTTTTCTTATCGAGTTTTAATTGAATTTTATAACTTTGCATACAAATTTTGTAAATTGTTTTGTTAAATGTTGGCACACACGCACTTATTCAACTTATTTAAATTAACAGTAAAATTAATTGTATGGGTGTATTTAAATTTTTAAAATGAATAAGCACTTATACACATTCATTTATAAAAATACTTTGATTTAAAAAATAAACTTTTAAACTGGAAAAGTGTTGAATATTATAAAATACATAAAGAAAATATTAGAATTTTTAAGCTCAGTATTTTAAAGCCTCAGGCTTGATGATGATCGAAGTGACATTTCTCGGTGCAAGCTGGAAGATTTCGTATAGGTAGCGTGTATGGAGTGCTTTTCTGTTTAGTTTAGCTATCTTAAGGGACTCACAATAGAGCCTGAGGGGCTCCGAGTGTAGGGGCTCATCTTATTGTTAGTATTTAAAGACCCCTTTTGTATTTGTTGTATACTGCGGATAGGGCCATATCTATAAACTTGTTCTTCATAATTCATTCAATTATAAAGCTCTTACTTAGCTTAAAATTTGGGAAAAAAAATCAAATGCCACAAATTATGTTTCTGAAGATAAATACAGCTGCTCTAGAGCGTAACTAGAAAAACCTTAGCACGCAAAAAATGGCAAGGTAACCGTAATCTAAGCGCAACATATTATGCTTAAATTATATGGTTGTAATTTTATTTTATAGATAATAATATTATAATATTAGAACCATATTATTGTCTTAAAAGTAACATTGTAAAATAAAAAATTTTATTTTCAAATAAATTAAATAAATATAGTGCGTTATCTGTACATATAATAAAATAGTAACTCATTTCCTGTCGGTCTTCTTTTTTGTGTTCGCATCACGTAAAACCTACGTTACGGATTTTTAAAAAAATTTGTGAGGAAGTAGCTTAGTATCCTGATTCTACTATAGGATACTTGTTTCAGCAAAAATATCTTATTTCCAAGAGAAAGTGGAGAAAAAGCAGTAAAAGTACGCGGATTTTTTTTACCGATTTAAAGGTACTGCATACTTTAAGGCATATTTTATTTTTGAAAGCAGTACATTTTATGCAATGTTGCGCAACAGATGGCGCTATTTTAATGTAATGAGTAACTCATTTCCCTTCTGTCTTTTACAGAGCTTAACAATAATTCTTAGAATTTTAGAATTTATAGAATTTTATATAAATTTAAGAATTTTATCCAGGGATGGGTACCTTTATATAAAGTAAATACGTAAGAGTCTTAAAATGCTGATAATCTCTAAAAACGAACCATTATATGTTTGTGTTTAGTCATACTGTGGTTACATATGAGCAAAGTTATCTTAATTTTTTTACAAATAGTATATTATGCAATATTTTATATTATACAATATTATTTTGAAATTCTAATAAAACATTGGTTGTGGTTTGAGTTGTATAGTTCAAAACAAATATGTTGCATTTTTTTTCGCTTAGTAACAATATAATGATCAAATATTAACTAAAAGATGTTTGACGAGGCAATCGTAATGACTAAATTAAATATAAGTTGTTCACCACAACCATATATTGTTACAGAGAAGATAGAACGATTTTTGTGATCATACCATAACCGTGTTTTTCTCTGCGTGTGCAGGACACAAAATGTTTTAGTAAAAAATTATTCCTCCTTGTAATGCGTAGTGTGATTGATTTGCCAATTGATCCCAATACATAAATTTGCTCTTAACGAAAAACTTGCTATATCCAAAAATGTGGGTGAATGTATCAAAAACTCATTCCCGGATTTCATTAGAGCACATCCTATTGAAGATAGTTGCATTAAAATTTTCTCTATTGCTTCGATGTGACAAAACAATGTATTTGATTAGAGACAAAACTCTGAATATTCTTACTAATTTTTCGATGCTTTAATAAACTTTAATTTTTTGTATAGAGAAAAATAAAGCATAAATTAAACGGATTTCTTATCCTTTGATTAGAAATCAGTGCGTATACACATTTACTGCGATATACTCACATTTGTTAACTTGGTATTGATAGTAAAACATTTTTTGTAGAATTATTCGATCTGAGTGTTATTGTGTTCCTTTAATTGTTGTCTTCATTTCCTAAACTCGCACGCACGTGTCTGTGTTTGTTAGCAAACAAAAAGTATTTGTTTAATTCATTTTATTTATTGTTAATGGTTTTTATTACATTTCACAACAAAGTAGTATAAGACAAAAAAATTGAATTAGAATCACATCCAAAAGAAGCAATTTAGTTTTATACATCCTTACGCATATATTTATAAATACCTACATTCACACGTATTTTCACAAGAACATTTAATACATTAAAAAATTACCCACATGGTATTTTCAATTGTGGAAGACTTTGCGGCAATGGGAGCAGACGATGATATTGGTCGTTCGCGATGTTGTATTCCAATCGTTGAAGTTTAATACAACGGGAAAAACTTTTTCATGCATTTGACTGTTTTACATGAGTCTTCTACGTTTCACTAAAAAGAATCCTGTAGGGCTTTTTTATTCCTTTCACGGCCAGAAATAATCGCCCTTTAAGTGAGCTACTGTCAAGAAAATCTAAATGGTTTAAAAAGCCTAAAAGTATGCTACAAAATGAAATCTATTGCTTTTATTTTATTTATAAACTAGCTGTGCCCGCCACGTCGTCAGCGTCCTTTTTTATTTTATTTGTTAGATTTTGTTTTGAAAACAATCCACACCAAACACCCTTACTTTTTTAGTACTTCAGATATGGTTTATGTATTTACTATATATAAAGGGGTCTGTATCCTACTCAAGTATGCCGTCTTAACATATGCACATCGGTAAAATTGCATACTTTCAATGCTTTTTCTCCACTTTCTTTTGCAAATAAGATATCTCTATATATGTGACCCGGCCTATGAAAAGTTGGCTTATAACTCAAAACTAGACAAGTCCACTGTAAAAATATTTGCATCCACTTCCATTTGATCTTCATCTTGAAACAATGCTTGTTGTTCGTCCTCGCAACTGATACCAACATCATCGAAAGAATCATCATCATTCTCTTCGTTTTCACAGAAATATGTTTAAAAAACCTCGCTAAATTCTTCTTCGACAGACATTATTCACGAGTGACACACGTCAGGTTTCTGGAATATTTTTGTAAAGCAGATGTTAAACAAGTAAAAAAGTCCAAAATTAAAAATATTCAAATATTAGAACAGAAGTTATGGTAAGTCAAAGTCCATTTGGGGATTTTTTTGGGGATAAAATCCCCAAAAATCTGACAACGCTGGGTCAGAAACTGGTTTGTGCTTTGTATTGAAAAAAACATCGCTCTTTATATACACACACGAACTTATCTCATTTATGCTCTTTTGCATTTTTGGTTGCCTTTTGGGCATGACTGTTCGTAATGCAAAAGAAAAACTACTAAGAAACTGACGAAATGCATTGTTTATCTTTAACAGCTAATTTTTCGAAATTTTGTTTTTGAGTCATAAGCCACCTTTTCATAGACCGGGTCACATATAAACATATGAATAAGTTTACTAAGGTACCTCCTCACAAGATTTTATTAAAATCAATCCAGTAGTTTTAATGTAATGCAGACGCAGACAGACAGACTGTTTTATTATATGTATAGACTAGCTGTACCCGCCACGTCGTGTGCGTGATGACAATATTTTGCTCGATTTTGCTTTAAAAATATTCCACACGAATTGTAAGGCTCTTACTTTTATAGTGCTTCACTTATAGTTTATGTATTTACCCATCCCTGGACAAAATTCTAAAATTTTTAAAAAATTCTAAGCGGTGTTTAAAACAATGTAATTCCACAAAATTAAAAAAAAACAAATTTTATTCAATTGGTGATATCTATTGCGCAATTTTGTTTAAAACATCCCACTTTCAAAAATAAAAGGTGCGTAACCATGTTTAAAATATCCAAAAAGGTATCTTATATTTGAATCAGGATACTAAAAAATTTTAAGTCCATCCAGTAGTTTTTACGTGATGCGAATGCAAAAGAAGAGCAAACAGACAGATAGACAGGAAATAAGTTACTGTTTTATTATATGTATAGATTAAAAATTATATTCTAACTCAATTTTATCGAGAAATAAATCTAGAAACGCCAGATTAATAGACTACTACCTGCTAGATTACCGGAGCACCTAAAGGACTAATATATCCATTATATTGTTGCTATGTGTGACGCAAGCTGATAAAAGGGACCTTATCTTGTCAGTGTAAGATATCTTGAGATCAACTACAAATTGGATATTTTTATATATTTAAGACTGGCTATTTAGCCAGTCTTAACATGTGAAATGGCCTATTTATTCATTGTTAAGAGGTCTAAATTTATTTTGGTTATGCAACGCGAGATATTGGCAACGTTACAGCCTATAAGCAGGTGCACCTCATCAACATATATTTGGATTTTTATAAATTTTAAGTATGATGATCATTGAAGTACATGATATACAACAAAATACCAAGAACTGATTAATGTGATTAATGTCGGTGAAAATCGAAATAAGTGTCTCAGCTTAAAATATTTCATGATGGACAGTATCGATCGCATTGCGGAGTAACATAAAAACCTCGTGCTACAATCATCACAATTACTCGCACCAATAATATTTGGAAGAGTGTCATATGATCGTTTACTACTAACAATATTATGCTCGTCGAATGACTTGCAAAAGAAACATTTGATAGAACAAAATATAATTTTAACCGCACAATCGTCTAGGCGATTAAAAAAGGAGTCCCAAAATAATCGTACTCGCCAAACAATCTTCCAAATGCCAGCCAGGTAACTCATGTTAGATTTGTGTTTGTAAGTGTATTTTTGTTTTTGTACTTTTTATACGACACCAATACACCAGAGATATTAAAATATCTATGGTTGGGTAAAAAAGCAAAGATTAGTATTTCAATAAATTTTATTCTGGTTAAACATGCGAAAAAAATTAAATTAAACCGAAACTGAAACTGAATTTAATGATGGTGTTTTGCGGTTTATTTAATTTATTAATGACATCAGCAATTAAATTAAGAACTGTTGGAATTATTTTCTAAATTAACACGAATGATTTGATGATTTATTATTAGAATTAAGGTTTATTAAACAATGTAGTAATTTGTTAGTTTTAAAAGTAATTAATATGATATACAATGAAATTTGTAGTCAAGCTTAAGTTCGTTTCATTTGGTCCAAGGAAGAATAAATTAAATTACAAATTAGGTGATAATATTAAAGAAAAATTGGGAAAATGTAATTTTTAGACACCAGCAGAGCGGAATACACATTTTCTAGACAGCTACATCCGTCATCAGTACTCTTTGTATCTATTAACTTTGGGTAGTGACACTATATTAAAAAGATCATTTAAGAACATAATAAAAAGTATCTGTTGTTATAGCGGCCATAGCAAATTAACTGTTGTGAACATTTCAAGATGCTGCCTTTTACGATTCCGGAAATAGACGCCGCCAACAGTAGTTAAACACCATGCGGTACCTACTGTTAATTAATTATTAATGAACAAAAGCGGGAAAAAATTTTGTAAGTGTACCTCGTTTTTGTAAATTATGACAGAAATTTCATACATAAAATTATTATATTCCTCTTCTTTTATACGGGGTGTGCTAGAGTCAATCATGCAATTTTTCTTTAATTTATGTTAAAAAGTTCGTGATTACCTGTAGTCCAGCCTGAATAAGTAGCATGCCTATTTAATGTTCATGTGACACATTTCGCTCTTAAGTTATAGAATGAGGTAGTGGTATCAGATTACTGAAAGATATTTTTCTTACTTACCTCATTAGGCCTCTTCTGCTTCCGCTTTGTTCATTAGGGCGGTTGTAGAATAATGATAGAATATAATTTATAACAGTTATTTAAAAATAAATTATAATAAATTATATTTTTCGTTTTTAAAATACTTCTCTGAATTTTGTGGAAATATTTGATGTTTTCAAACAGTTTGATATTTAAATTTATGATACTTGTAAACTTTTCATTTTTGTAAGTGTTTGAGTGTCAAACAAAATGACAACACTTAACGATTATTCTTGTTAGTTGTCTTAGCGTATGGTCGCTGTTGCCAGATTTAACAGTTAAAAGCAATTTTAGCGATTTTTAGAACCAGAATTTTTTTACTAAAGATTATATCTTTTTTGCCTAAAATTTTTTAATTTTTCAAAAGCTTATTGAATTATTATTTAATACACATATGTTATATTTTGATAAACTCATGCATTTTACGTATCTATGTCTATAACGTAGGTAGTGTGATAAATTGCCAACCAATCAGCTCTGTTAACTATTTATTGCATTTGGATAACTTGGATAATTTATCAGGAGCTTTTCTTCTTGCTGAACTACTGGAGTATTTTATATTTTACCAATAATTTATTTTTTTTTAATTTTACACTCTCAGATATAAAACAGAACTGTTCGAAATCCATTTTTAGATATTAGAAAAGGCTATACATTGGTACCATAAATAAACATACCAGATATGTTCTAATGTAAATTCTATTATGTTTTTTTAACTCGAAACCAAACATGCCATCAGATAAGTGAATTATCCACCTAAATGGAAGGCTTCTATACTTCCTTAACATATCGCCCAAACGCAAATAGTTGACCAGCCGAACTCGGGTTTCGGAAGCACAAATAATAATAAATTATTTATTAAATATTAATATTAAACAAAATAAAAACCAAAAACTGGAAATTAAAGTTAAAGTTTTTTCTGAATACCCCCAAAAACGTCATCGAGAAATATCCAGGTATTTTATATTATATAAACAAAATTTGAAAGGTTGGTACTTTCAAATGTTGTTTATTAATAGACTGAATATTAGAGCCATCTCTTGAGAGTTCTAAAACAAAGACTCGAAGATTGTCAGAGGATTTTTTTCCGAAAGTCTTATCGGTAGAATACTATCAAGGATGTTTCAACTTTAATCCAATAAAAGCTGATAACAGCTCTTAAAATTTTCAATACAAAGTAATATCTACTAACATAGAGGACACTCATGCTAATCTTAGACTATTGGCTTGTGGGTTCGATTGCCATCATGTACTTTCGTACGCAGAAAAGGTTTTTATTGGTTGAACATAAAACTTATATTAATTTTTTAATTGAGTTCTTACTTGAGAAAAAAAAAATGATTGAATCAATTAAAAATTTTATTAATTTTAAAAATTAAATAAATTAAAATTGGGACACAAATTTTGTCTGTGAATATTTTAACAAAACGTCAGAAGTAAAGCATAAAATATACTTTGATATAATCGCTGTGCTAATAACAGTTCATGAACTTTCATGTCTAATCTGGACAAGATAAAAATCAGAGAAGAGGAAGGTACTATGAGACTGTGCCTGAAAGAAGCTGAGACAGTAGCGGAGATTGCCTGTAACTGTCCAAATAGCAAACGGGTGACAGCACCAGACTTAAATTGCAACCGCGTTCCAGAAATAAGGTTAAAAGAGAAGCGATCTATAAAGTTAGTAGTCTGCTTCGGTGTAGTCTAAAGGTGTATAACCTTTTTCCCTTCAAAAATTATTTTTTATTTTTGATTATTTGACTGTATTGTATTCACAAATCGTTACATTAAAAAAATATAATTGAATGACTGTGGAATATATTTCAAAGGTTTTATTGCCAATTTCTACAGCTATTAGTAATAAGCTTCGTAATCAGAAAATAACTTCATAGTATGAAACTCCGAGCAGGTAGACTTTTCTCCTACTCAACTGTGCACTGGAGATTTGTTAACTAAATGTGGGCAGGGAATAAGAAGCATTTAATCAAATACCATTTACTCGAAATGGATATCAAGGAAAAATATGTTTGTAGGTTGTCCTCAGAATGGCTCAGATGGCAAAAACGATGCTTATAGGGGCAAACATTAGCTGGTGGTGTTAGAAAGAACTGCATAAAAAGGCTTCATAGAATTGTCATAGATAATCGCATCTAGGAATTTCGCGGACTTAATGAATTAAATGAAGAGCGATGACAACCAGTTGGCAATTGAATATCAGCGAGAACAGAAAAATGGGATTGAAAAGGAACTCAAAACAGTAGTGATATTATATATAATTAAAAAATACCACTGAAAAAAAATTCAAAATCCATATAAGAAAAGAAAAATCAAATCGTTGCATCAAAATAATTGACGATTTTTTTCCATATTATTTATTAATTGTATTTTTAAATTATATGAACTAACAAATAAGTGCTCAAATTTGAAAAGTTAAAGTAAAACAAGTAAAAGTGCTGTATTTGGCCGTGCCGAATCTTCTATACCCTTCACTATGATGATTTTATTTATACAGACATGTACAGCATTATCCATATTGTTGATTCTTTACTTAAATTAAGTCGTATGAGAAAAATGCATTATTCATGCCTTAAAGAAATAGAAGACAAATGAAAAAAAATTCCGTTGACTACAATTGTCGCCGTGTTGTCAGCTACTGAATGATATTGAAGACGACAGCTACATCGTAAACTCTGACATTGTTGTAGAAATACTTATTTTGCTTTTATAAAATTAAATAACTTTTTCAAAAAATTATAAATATTTCCTCCAAAACTTTTTGTTTGTAAATGAATTTGTAATTTACAATTTTGTGACATTTTCTTTTGTTGAATAATATAGAAATTAGCCTAAGTTGACGACAGCCCCAACGGTGGTCGTGTAGTCATGTAGCTTTGCTGGCTTCAAAATAATCGTTTACCTATAAAGGTGTGTATGATGTCTATGTGTTTAATGCACCTAGGTTTTAAAACAGAGATATCATCTATTTAAAAATCAAACGCATTTAAAAAAATATATTACTCTATATACATACACACATACATAGGTATGTATATTCTTAATATTAAATATATGTTATGCTACAGTCACGATTTTCATTTTCAAAGAAATATTGAAATTTTAGTTTTAATTTTTCGAAACCTGTGTGTAAAAATTTTTTGTAAAAATAATTTTTTAAAATTTTTTTGTAAAATTTTATTCGAAAATTTTTTGGAAAATTTTTAAAAAAATTTTTTTTCTAATATTTTTCAGTAAAATATCTTTTTGAAAATGTTTTGTAAATTTTTTTGTAAAAATTTTTTTTTTATTTTTTTTTAAAAAATTTTATTGAAGTTATTAAAAAAATTTTTGGGAAACTAAATATTAATTATTTAATATTATGCTAATTACCCATAACGTTTTATAATAAAAATGCAATTTATTTGTTGGGGGAAAAGAACTAGTCCCTATACGTATTTCACTAGTTGCTCAGGCCAGATCATCAGGAAATATTTTTCCTAATTTTAGAGAAGCCAAAAATACTCTATAAGTAATAAAATTCTACAAAACACAATGAGAATTATGCATGTTAATAGAATAATATTACAGAGTATTAAAGCTTCAACAAAACACCAACAAACAAACCACGTTTTTATTTTTCCTCACTGTCCTTCTACAATTGGATGGTTTTTTGCCATCACTGAATGCAGACGCAAGGTGTGTTTGAAGTTTTTTGTTAAATTTAGGACCTGTCTGCAATCTATATTGAGTTAGAATGGTCAGACTAAAGCAAAAAGAAATCCTTACAAAAAAAAAAAAAATTCCTCATATTGACACATGCTCCTATTTATCAGTGAGTACCCTGTGGGTCCATTGGCTACCTCTAAGTGTATTGCTTTCTATTAAGGGATCTAATACAAATCAAAGCAGAAAAACCCTACCAATCTAAAAACAAACAAAAATCACCCCTCGCAGGGGATTATTGATCCTCCGAGATATGTATGCTCTCCTTGCGATCTACCTGTCGCAGAGTAATATTTATTTGTCAAAAAAGGCAAAACAGAATCATTAAAGTCGAAAAAATTAAAAAAAACGTGAAAAAAATATAGGTGGGCGTGGTTTTTGGCCCACAGCCTCCAAAGGAATGATCCGATGTTGCTTAATTGCTATACCAAAATCTTCGAAACTATGCCTTACTTAAATTTTTTGTATCTATCTGGTGCCTTGGCAAATGACATTACAACACGAACACAGACAGACGGACATCGCTTAATCAACTTCTCTTTGTATAAGGATTCAGAATATATATACTTTATGGGGTCGGAAATGAATATTGTAGAAATTATACACGGAATGACAAACTTAGATATTATACCCTTTACACCTGAGTGGTGAGTGGTATAAAAATAAAATTATAATTTATATACTGAAGTCCAGCCAGAGCTAGATAAAAACTGTATGATGACACACGGTTGTATCTATAATTAAATTGGTCACCTCTGTGATGTTCGGCCAAGAGAAGTAACATTTCTCCTTCTTAGTCGAACGTAACCACGATCATTCAAGATGTTCCGGGCCAGCGGGTTTGGATGCTTTACAAGCTTCTTCAGATACGTTATTACATGTTTCGCTATTACTGTCTTAACTAGTGGCACGTTTAGATCTTTATGGATGTTCGAGTATTTAATATACCAGCGTGCGGCTGTAATTATTCGTAAAATCTTATTTTGGCGCCTTTGAATTTTTTCTAAACCTCTTGTTTAGGGGTATTTGGGAGACCTTTCTGTTGAGAGTGCAACAGCACACTTTGATCAACAATGCACCAACCACGCATACAACCACAACCACTACGTGTACCCCCGAAGGGGAACTCACCAACAACCGGCCGCAGAGAGGCTCTCTGTGAGGCCATGGTACCAGCCCTTCGGGGCACTGGTCGGGCCTCGAAGAGGACCCGTAATAACACAGACCTGTTCTTAGAGATTTAGGTTCCATAAACCCTGGTGTCTGACCCCCATTTTCCCCAAGAACACTTTGTCAAAGCTTTTGCAAATCCTGCAGTGACAGTTAGTACCCCCGGGGGATGTAAGCAGTAAACTGGAACATTAGGAGAATTTTACTTTTTTAGTGGATTTATTTGTAGGGTGGGAGTTTAAGCATCTTAATTAAAATCTCGAATACCGCGATGAAAAATTTTAGTTTTTCACTCTTAACCACTAAATTATGCTACCCCCAATATGTTTTTAAATAAAAACATAAACGTAATAAAGGAATTATAACAAAATATTCCGTCGTTTGTGTTTGCTGGGATGTTATCCATGTTATGTGTGTTTGTGTCTTCTTAGTTGAAATTGCATAAAATATCATAAGTTTGTTTACACATCATAATGTGGCAGACAAGTTCGTTGATGTTGCTGCTTTTCATGCTGAAGTTTTTTTTTTTGTTGTTAGAAAAACAAAAGTAGCATCAACATTAAATTTGCATTTTAAAAACGTTTGTCTTCTGTATCTTTTGCTCTACCCCTTGCAGCTTATTTCCTTCCTCGCTGAGATATAAATTTCATTTTTTTTTCTTGATTTGTCTTGTCAAGACTTTAAGCATTTGTTAAGAGAAAATGAAAATGAAAAAAAAATGATTTTAACTTGACTTGACTGATTTATTCAAGGTACGAGCACAAAAATCGTGATGATGATGATGGTGATGATGAAAAAGTTTATAAAACATTTGTCTTCTTGAGCACAGTACGAAAAATAATGATTACAAGGTTTGCTAAAGCGTTGGAAATGAACTGTAGTTAAAACTAAATCTTTTTTGTCAAGTAGTTGCAGAATAATAATTTATTATTCTTCTAGTGGTTATTTAAAATAAACGTACATACATACATACATACGTTCTACAAAGATGAGCTCAGAATTCTAATAACGAAGCTGTCCAATTATTGCAAACCCCAAGTCTATTGCACACTGACAGCAAAACCGCAGTAGGGTACCTAAGTGTAGAAAAGTAATTTTCTTTTTGTTTTATGGAAAAAGTGATATACGTTGCAAATATAAGTTACATTATGCATTTCGAGTCCGCCCCTCATACCAAAGAAATAATTCAAGTATTTGTTGCAACCCATACACTTCGTTTTAAAAACTTATCTTTTAGTGTTGGTGGCAGTGTTTGTGTAAGTGTTAGTGGCAGCGGCAAGTGTAATGTAAAGTTTAAGTAAAGACAATGCAATTGTGCAATGTTGAAGTAATAAATTTGAAGTGTTTTGTATGCTGTAGAATAAGTATTCTTTATTTCTACTTTCTAGTTATTTTTCTTCATTTCATTTCAGTTCATTTTCAATTTATCTTGAGATGGAGAGAAATAAATAAAAAAAAAAAATAAAGTGTTTTAAGAGGAAACGTTAAAACATCAATATAAGTATTCTTTGAATTGTATGGTTTACTTTTGTCAATGAAAACTAAATATTGCTTTTTCTTAGAATCCTGCACATTCACCCATCTTCCCGTACACGCACTTGTGCGGTGCAAGTATGGCATGGCCAAAGGCAAAAAAGGAATTTTTAGCATTAAATCCTCTAATAGGTTTTGTTTGCTGTGGCAAGTGTTCAAGTTGACATTGTCAGAGCTTTAATTTAAACTTATAATAAAACGTGATATTCAAAACTATCCTTGAGTTGAGTTTAATCTTTAGAAATTGAGTTGAATAGTGTTTGCTTATTTGCAAATGAATTAAAAAAATATTTATCATTAGATGATCTTAAAGAAACTATTTCCTTTAAAGCATTTAAGCCACCAGTTTAAAAGTTCAAGGCAAAAAATTTAGATCTCTGTCAATAACTGCACTGAAATCTGCTTTATTTGAGAAAAAATTTATGGTTTAATCTACACATATAATAAAACTGTAACAGGACCATTCCAAAAGTAGCGCATTTCTAAGAAAAAATTAAGAAGAAGCAGTGAAAGTTGGCAATTTTACCGATTCAGTGGTACTGCAAAGTTGGCAGCACCTTTTATTTTTGTTAGCGGAATATTTTAAACACTTTTAATAGAACAATATTTACAATATTTTTCATATTTTCATATTTTCATATTAATTTTAAAAT
Organism: Phasia obesa; assembly: GCA_949628195.1. Classification (NCBI taxonomy): domain Eukaryota; kingdom Metazoa; phylum Arthropoda; class Insecta; order Diptera; family Tachinidae; genus Phasia; species Phasia obesa. The sequence continues at coordinate 131,305,600 of OX451218.1, read as the reverse complement.
TGTATCCAGGGATGGGTCCCTCTATATATAAAAAAATATAGAAACGATAAGCCAAGCAATATAGAAGCAAGAGTCTTAAAATTTGGTGTAGATTACTTTCGAAGCAAACTAGAAGAAAATATTGTTAGGACGCCCACGACGTGGCGGGCACAAATAGTATTAAAGAAGATTTTTGTTCCATGGCCATGTTCCATGCGACATCAGACTCAGTCCAGTCCGCAAACACATTTTTGGCGTTGCACCTTCCATTTCTGAAACCGTAAAACCTTGAAAGTTTTACTATGGCCGCTATAAAAATCTATACTAAAAATTATAGGATGTTCCAAGACTGACATTATTTTCATAATATGGCCTTATTTCTTTAACCGTTATTGTCATATATCTGATAATTAAACTAATAATTCAAACTATATTCGCTGAGAAAAATTTAACTAAAAATTAAAGGGTGTCCCGATATTCACATTGATTATGGCCGTATTTTTGAACCGTAATATATAGACACTTAAAATTTTGACAGAAGGTGTGTCGGCCATGACCTCTATAATAAAAAAATACATATTAAAGGGTGTTGCAAAACTGACGCAAATTTATATATACAGGCTTTTTTTGAAACGTAAACTGACTTTGTTTATAGTAAAAATTGTTAAATTCAAATACTTATCTTCAAAAATTTACAGACGATGTCCAGTATGCTTCCGTACTAGAAAAGTTGAAAAAAAAACAAAATAAATAATAAATTTAATAATAAAAATAAATATTTGTAAGAGGTCAAATTCCTCAGCACACATCTCGATAGACACTTAGCTTGGAAAACTAGTGTTGAAGCGAAATTGACACAACTGAAGTTAAAAGCATTGCAAATAAATTAGTTTTTTTGGTAAAAACACAACCCTAAGCCTAGATTGCAAGCTTCTACTTTTTTTTCGATTCTTAAACCAATATCGTGCTATAATTCTCAACTATGGGTTACTGTCTCAGCTTTAAATTTAAAAAAAAAAAAAAATCAAAGGCGACAAATAAGATTTTACGGTTAATTACAGTCGTATTCTGGTATAATAAAAGCTCGAACATCCACAAAGAACTAAACGTGCCACTAGTTAAGGCAGTAATAGCCAAACATACAGCAAAGTATCTAATAAAGCTAGAAACGCATCCAAATCCATAACATCCTGAATGATCGTGACATCAGAGAGGTGACCAAAAGTGCAGGGATTTCTTGCAAATGATTCTAAAAATTTAAATTAAATTTAAAATTTTTTTATTTTATTTAACACTAGCTGTGCCCGTCACGTCGTAGGCTCCATGAGAATATTTTATTGGATTTTGCATTGAAATTTATCAAGAAAAAATTTTAAGAGTCTTACTTTTATAGTGCTTCACTTATTTATGTATTTTCGTTACCCATCTCTGGATGATATTCTAAAATTTATATAAAATTCTAAAATTATTGTAGAGTCCCGCAAATATTGTTTAAAATAAAAAAGGTACTGTCAAGTTTGCAATACACATTTAAATCGGTAAAATTGCGTACTTTTACTACTTTTTCTATATTTTCTCTAGGAAGTAAGATATTTTATCCTAAATTTAAAACTATATACCAAGGTACCTCCTCAGAATATTTTATTAAAATTCATCCAGTAGTTTTAACGTGATGCTAATACAGACAGACTAAAAATTTCTGTTGGTGCGAAATGGTATGCAATACAAAATTTTCAAAAATTATTTAATGTACCGGAGTGGTCTTGCTACAGGTTTATTATATGTATTGATTTATTATTGTTAAATGCCAGCGGCGAGATTGAAAATCGCTTCTAAAGACAGCTAGACTATATTGAGTTTCTAAAACTGTTAGATTGAAATAACTACCAGATATAATTGCATTTGCTAGAAAAATGTCTTAAATTAATCTCTTTTCAATATCATATTAACAAAATGAGTATAGCATTGCTTTTGTCTTGTCGAAAAATAATTTGTATTATTATTTTAAAACCAAAGTTTTGCATTAACAACAGCATACAGACGGTATGAGTCATAAATAGAATTAAAAATCAATCATACGTCATCGATTTCGTACATTTCCATTTAAGGATTTTTTACTATATTTTGTTTGTCGGAACGGTGTAGCTGACAGAAATAATAACCCGATCGTCCCGAAATTTTCACTGTATGTTAGCAGCAATGCGGTAGGTAAAAAGGGGATAAAGAATGGTAATAGACATCTAATTTTACACTGAGTATATTTTACAATGTATACACTGACGACATGAAATAAAAATGGATGAGCCCCCAAAAAGTTGCTTTACATTCACACAGATGGTATTATTTTTAATACCATCTGTGTGAAATTTACATAGAGTATTTTCGACAATTTCTGCTATAGCAAAAAGTATCAAAAATAAAGTTAATAAAACTGAAAGGATGTTTCCTAGATGATACGATATTGAGGGATTTAGCCCTATTTTGTAAACATTTTAGGCAGACGCAAGTTTCTGCCCTATTTACCGTGTATAAATCAATAATATGCTCGCTATAAAGAAGGTATTAAAAATTATTAAAAAGAGTAAATCTGACGTATATGTATTTAAATTTTAAACATTCTTGAGTAGAGACTTAAGAATTTTTAAAACGCAAGTAATAAAAACTAAAATTAAAGGGTGACCACAAAAATTTAAATCTTGAATTTTTATAGTTATAAATTGAACGTTTTATGTTCATACCCTACGTATGTAAGTCTGACTTGCACTTGAATGATTTATTTACTAACTTTTCAAATGTAGCGTTTTGGACTCTTAAAGATTTCTTTTAACTCCGCATTGCTCTTGAGTCCTGTATACTAAAAGAAATTACATTCATAATTCAAAATTTAATGAAAAATATTTTGATGATTTTAATCACCATTGGCGAAAAAAATGTATGCCTTACCACTTTGAACATTTTGCTCGAGTGTTTTGAGTGCATGATGATTACATATAGAGGTAATATGAACCGGCCAATGGGATCAAGAGATTTGACCCTTTTTTACGATAAAAATAAATAAATAAATAAATAAAATAATTCCTCATCCCGTAGAGGCAATGAGTAAAGGAAGTCATCAGAAATAGGTTTCGGTTACTAAACAATTAAAAGCTTCAAACATAATTTATATTTGTGTATACAAAATATGCAAGTAATATTTTAAGGCATAAATTGTTTTAAATTTCATCTGCATTTTTCTTGATGTGATTTATTTGCTCTCGATATAAAATATAAAATAATGCCAAATATATTTTATTATAGGCTTAGTAAAGACGAGGTCCCAAATGAATCGCCTGCTTCTCAAGAGCCAGCAAAAATAAGTGTTTTTCTATTTCAATATTTAAATTAAAAAAATCATATCATTCCATTAACTTAAATCCAAAGACGCTATCTTGAAAGCAAACTCGCAAATATTACAACATATGCTCTTAGGTCATGTATGTTTAATTTAGCTTTTGCTTGTCTTACTGTGATAATGTTATAAAATAAGAAAGAGATCTACTTACTCATTTATGCTGAATGCATTCCAAAAGATACATATCAAAGATAAAAGTAAAACTTTTTTTGTATTTATGTAGTAGAGCCAGCTTGACAAATATTTGTGGTTTGACTAAAAGAATTTTTGTTTTTCTAACTTAAAATTTACTTTATTCTACAAAACTCTGCCTGCTGGCTTAAACATAAAGAAATGTATACATTTATGTGCCCGTACATGTTTACAAGGTTTTACAAAAAACTGTGTTTTAGATACATTAGAAAAAACTATGAAATTTTATTCATTTGGAACCTTGAACTTTATTAGAAAGAAAAGGTCATCAGCTGACAAGCAATGCTAGTAGTTAGACTTATGGTTTCTCATGGTTGTACTTCTGATCTCATGGTTGTACTTCTGATCTGCTTTTAAATGTTTTAAGAACCTACGTACGCCTCAATGAGAAGCATAAGGTAAAGATTACACAAGGGAACAGCATTTTTGATGCATGAAATATGATAACTAATGTTATACTTCCTCGGGGTACTGCTTTCCGATCTGAAGTCAGATTTTTTGTATTAGCTTTAGTTTTTGAGATATACTCAAGACTCAGGAACACCTCTTCGTTGCCTCTGTGAAATTTCATTAAGATATATTCACTGGTTCAAGAGATATCGAATTATATCCAAAATAAATCGTTTTCAAACCACTGTGCATCAGATCAATATGCATAGTTTTCATCCTTTTCGTTTCCTAGAAAATTTTTAGATGTAATTAAAACAATCACCAGCTGTGACAAATTGTTTCATTAGCCCTGGTTTGATGTGTAAAGGTGAAAGTATTATGCGATCTCTTGGCGCAAGGGGTTTGCTTATCACTGGAAGTTTAAAAGTTTAAACGATATGTCTAATAGCTGTATTTCAAAAACTAAAGCTGCTAAAGAAAAAAACGTAGGCAGACTTGAAAGCAGCGCCCTGAAATTAACAAACAACCAGTATAAAACTCCATACTCCTTGCGTTATTGACTAAAAAGTTTGGTGTTCAATATGCAGACTCTGGGTGCCAATCACGATCTTAATAATTCTCTTGTATAGAGAGTTATCTTAATAATTCTCTTGTATTGCTGGCAGAAACCAAGGATTGTAATGATTGAACTCTAGGCTATGTTATCGGAGATATTTCTTGTTTTTATTTGAACAGTTGTATCTAAATATATAAAAAAAAAATAGCATTGTGTTAATAATTGATGTTCTCTGGAATGCGTGAACCGATTCTGTTTCTGCAAAGTTTATATGAAAGGTGACGTCAATACCAAAGGGTCTCTATATGTGTATTGGTTCATGAGTTATAGCCGGAATAGTTGGAGTGGTACCGCCCATACAAAGTGAAAAACTATTATCGTGTTTCTGGCGAACTGCAATAGATAGCGCCTTGAATAGCCTTTGTGCTAATGCCCATAGTCTGCCAAAATACAGAATGAATTGGGGCAGTGGGCGTGGTACCTCCCATACAAAATGAAAACTTATTATCCTGTATCTGGAGAACTGCAATAGGTATGGCCTTAAAAGTGGCTACAAGTAAACCCCATACCCATGCGTGTACTCTAGAAAAACATAGGCTGAATTGGGACAGTGAGCGTGGGGGGTACCCCATGCCAAGTAAAAATTATTATCCTGTATCTAGAGAACTTCAATAGGTAGCACCTTGGAATTTTGCATCAGTAACCCCCATATTAAGATACATTGTGTAGAGAAACACAGACTGAATTTGAATGGAGGGCGTGGTACCTCTTATACAAAAAGAAAAATTATTATCGCGTACCTACCTATATAACTACATTAGGTATAGTCTTGAAACTTTGTACAAGTAACCCTCATACTAATGTGCATAGTCTAGCAAAATACAAACTGGAGGAGAATACTGGAAGTGGGACATACCATTAAAAGTAAAAAAGTATTATCGTGTTAATACGTATAGTCTAGCAAAAGACAGGTTGAATGGAAAGATTTTGGACTTGAGAATACTTTTCTTCCAAGTGTTTATTGTATTTTTGTGGATGGGTGTAGCGAAGCGCACCGGGGATAGCTAGTTATAAAAAATAGAGCCCAAGAAAATTATTGTATTTAATTATTGTATTTATTATTGTATTTATATGTATCTGTGTTATCACCTAAGGTTTTTAGATACGTAAATAAACCCTAAACGCGACTAAATTACCCCAAGAGGCGATAAAACTACAACCTGTGATTTTTAAGTATCTAATTAAAATACCCTGTTCAAATGTTGCTTGTTTTCTTCTATTTAAATCTGTTTTAGTTTCGAAGTTTCTTTGGTTAAAGAAATAGACAACTTCTTGCTCACAGAAAACAGTTGTAAGTAAAGTAATGCATTATCGTTTCCGCAAAAGATAACGGAAATGTGAAATGCGGTTTTATACTTTGGCGAATCACAACAACACAAACAACCGTTTGTGTCACTCTCTAAGCAAGAAATTGTATACGTGTTAAATATGTATGCAAGTATTAATATGCAAGTGTGTGTGTGTATGTGAATGAGTAAATAAAGTTTTATACTTTACGACACTAAACATTTATGTGTCTCTTTGAGAATACAAATGCAATATTTATTCATACCAGTTGAATTTTTAAGTATACACTATTCTCACTTAAGAGCTTATATATGTATGTACGAGTATGTACAAGCATTCGGAACATTGTGCGAATTTATGTATGTTTGTTTATGTGTATGTATTAATAACTTAGGAAATGTGTGACTTCATAGCGGTAAAAGGAAATAACATTTGTTGATTTCTCTTTGCCTTATGCTCAGTGCATATATTTAAATGCTTTGAGGCTAGAAAGAAGCAAAAGGGATTTTGTTTACCAAACACCTACCCAACCCCTACCCAACCCCTTATATATTCTCCTATTTCTTGTAAATTTTTTGTTTTATCAATATGGTTGAAGAAAGTTAAAAACCCCAAGAGAAATAAAAAAGTCATGATAGGATTCAAGGATTTCCGTATAATCATTTAATAATTTAATACTAACTGCAGTAAGGGAAATAAAGTGAAAGATTTTGGTTCAAAAGAAAATCAGAGGAGGCAAAAGGTAAATAGATGCACTTCCAATCGGCAAAAGGAAGTGATATATTTTAAAAAGTGAATTATTTATTACTTGCTTTAAAATTTAACACTAACGAATGTTTTAAAGTGTAGTTATGTTATGATTTCCTAAAAGAATTTATAAACTGTTGAATAGAGGAATGATATTAGCTCCAAAAAAAAAAAAATATGTCTTAAAAATTTCTGATATAGGAAACTAACGCATATCATACAGCTACTGACAACACTTTTTCGGTGAAAAAAACATTGTTTAATTTAATCATGGTTGCTTTGTATCACACTATCATAATTGTTGGTGTTTGACTCTGTGACGAGGAAAAGTATAGAAATGTATTACATTAAATATATTAAGGCAGTCATAAACTACCAATCGGATAGCAGAAGTCATTGTGGAAAGAAGCGGGACGAAAACGGATTGATAAGGTTAGTGTTAGCTTTTCCATTAAAAAAAGGAAAGATACCACGTAAAGTGTTCCAATTTCTTTCACCCGATTACGTACACAACCAACAGTATTAATTGAACAAAATTTTAAGGGACTATTTTAATTCAACTAAGCGTCCGACAGCTAAAAGGACAAAAATCTGTGATCACTTATAAAATTCATAAAAATAAATTTTTATTAAAAAAAGTTCGAATTTTTATATGAAAAACTAGAAACTCATTTTCTAGCTAATCTAAGGGTCCTACAGCTAAAAGAACAAAGAAAGGTGATCACTTATAAAATTCATAAAAAAGATTTTTATTAAAAATTATATGATAATTCTCGCAAAAAAAACCGACTTCAAACCAGATAGAAGGGCACCAATTCTAAACTAAAAATGTAAGAATTAATCTGTAAGAATTAGATTTAAACCAAATAAAAGATGCGCCAAAATTAGAGGAAAAAAAATAAAGACTATTTGAATGTCAAGCACCTCCCTAATACTGTTCAAAAGTTTAGCTATTTTCACCAGCATCCGTCTTTTATGGGGACACAATTCAAGCTTCTGTCTATAACGGTTTCAAAGATAAGGTCACATAGATCAAATAACATCACCTATTCAGACACCCTTTAATTTACAATTTTAAATTAAAGACCTGTTGTTATAGAGGAGTTGGCCACAAAGATTCTTTGTAAATTTCAACTATCTGTCTATAACGGTTAACAAGTTTAACCATATATTTCAAATTACATGAACTATTGGGACACCCTTTACATTATAATTCCAAATATTTATACTTGTTATCATACCAGAGAAAGTAGTGGACATTCTGCCTAATTTTCAAGTGTTTGTGTTTAACGGTTAAAAAGATAGGGCCATATAGATCAAATTACATAATTTATGGGGACACCCTTTAGTTTATAAATTCAAATTGTATACTTGCTATAGTGGGCTTTGCAATACAGGTTCCTTGTAAATTTCAGCTGTCTGTCTCTAACAGTTCAAAAGTTTGGCCACATACATAGAATTACATTAACTATTGGAACACCCTTTTAGTTAAAAATTAAAATTTTATACTTTTTGTTATAGCTGACTAAGCAATACAGGTTCTTTGTAAATTTCAGCGGTCTGTGTACAACTGTTCAAAAGTATGGCCATATACATCAAATTAAATGAACTATTGGAGCAGCCTTTAATTTAAAATTTTGAATTTTTATACATTTTATTATAACGGTCATAGTAATCGACATTCTGTCAAATTTTCAAGGTTTTGACTATAACGGTTCAAAAGATAGGCTCAATTAGGTTAATTTACGTCACTTATGGGTCACCCTTTAAATTTTAAATTTATTTTTTTATTAATTTCTGCTCTTGGGAGCTATAGAAACACGAAATTTTTTAAATTTGAATTTGGTGCCCTTTACGGTTCTTAATACACGTAAAAAATATGTATGTTGTATGGGGACACCCTTTATAAAAATCTGATTCCCATAAATCTTCAATGATGATACTTCAAGAATTTGCACAACTTGATTTATAGGAATGTGTTTTAGTGTGATTGGCGGTACAAATTGCATGCATATTCTATTATAAGTTTGAGAGTAAAATTCTTACCTTTTGCCATTGTATTTTTATGTCAAATTAACATATACGAATTTATTAATTATTATTATATTTATCTCTTTTTAATAAACCTGGCCTGGTTTAAGACTAAGTACCAATTCTTTACCCAATAAAATGAAAACTTGTATTAAGTCCGATTGAAACTGAATAACCAAAAAGCAATTAAAACGTCTCATTATTAAAAATTTATTTTTATTTTTTTACATTAATTTACCTTTTTACCAGATTTTTTGTCTTCTCCTTTACCCCATATGCCTTAATTTCCTGACAAAATCGTGCTGAATACTTTCACGTTGCTGGAAAAAAACTTCCTTTAATGTCTTATTTTTATGTTTTTCCTTAATAAAAAAAAATTAAAACCGCCGCGTAAAGATATAAAATGTAAATGAGTTGTTATTAAACAATTTGATTACTCGTACGAAAAAACAATTTTGTTGAGTCGAAATCCCTTTGCAATCAAATAATACCGAAAAGGAAGAAAAAGGTATAAAATGAAATCATCGTAAAATTCAGCTGGTAAAGGTTTCAGGTTTTATCTTTTACAACATCAAGATAAAATTGAATAGCTTGTCTTTGTTAACAAATAAAATGTTGCCTTTTAAAGTTGTTTTTTTTTTACTTATTACTGATTTTTAATGTTATTATTACTGCTGAGCTGTATCCTTAGCAATCACTGGTTTACGATGGTAAATGCTACCCAAGTATGTCATATAAATGACATACTTGGGTAGCACACACAAATATTTTGACACGTGGTATAATTGCGTGTGAATATTATTTTAATTTTATTTTGGATTTACAAAGTAGTACTTGTATTTGTGTGTGAGTGTATAGATTATTTTCACTTGCATATGCTTTGCCTTCCTTTGAAGTTTTCCAAAATTAAAAAAAAACCAACAATTAAATTTTAATTTTAATTCAACTCTTTATATCATTTATTTCCGACAATTTGCTGACAGAAACTGCTTTAATTTTTTTTAATCATTTACCAAATGTTAATTGTGTTCGAAAGGGATTTACTATGAAATCAGTGCTGTAGGTAAATGGGTGTGCAAGTTTTATAGCTGCTCCCTTGAATTTCTTTAGAAATACTAAAAAAAAATTTTAATATAAAATAAATAAATTTTAAATTTATAATAATATACTCGTATATACATATATATTCAGGTTTGAAGAATTGTTAGCAACTTTTATAGTCTATGACTATGTGCTTGCTCACAATTCCCTCTAAAGAAAGAGATGGGAAAATGGGTATTATAATTTAAGTTTTCAATTTAAATTAAATTTGATTTGTATATAGAATGTGCCATTGACCATTTCTGCTCCCGAACAGAGAACATGGTACTGTGTTCGTTCATATTCTAATTTTCTCAAAATTTTTTTCTTAGTTCTTTGCTGTTAGACTTGATGGGTTAGATCTGAAAGGTGATGACTTCAATTATTATGATTTGTCTAAGGAAGTCTACAATTCTTTTATTTTTATAGAGGGGATGCCGAAGCAGACCACCAACTTCTTAGGTCGCTTTTCGAACACCTTCGTTCCTTAATGATTTCTGGTATCCGACTGGAAATTTACGAATACCTTACTTTCATCTAGTCCCATGCCGTCACAGCCTTTCACTGTCGACTGTAGTGATATTAGACTGACTACTGATACATGTCGACATTCTTCCTCATCACAGAGTCTACGGTAATCGCTAACATTTGCATCTTCATTTTAATATGTTTCTGCCCGTGGTTTAAAGCCTTTTTTGTGTTAGCCTGTTTTCAGGCACATTGTGAAAGTATCGTCTTACCTCCATTTTTAACTTGCCAAGATAATACTTGACAGTCCGTGGCCTATCTTTAACGCATTTAACCATTTTAAGACACCCAGATTATCTCCAAGCTCCTTCTTGGTCTTCCTGCTAACTTGTAGTAAAAAAAAAAAATCCTTAGTCTTTGGTTGGAATCGAATCCACAACCCCGTACTTATAGACTAGCACACTACCTACTAGCCCACCGAAATTATTGCTTTAAGGGTATGAATCTAGAATATATTCTTGCAATAATTTGATTTAAAAAACTCCAAAAGATAGAGTGAATGGACTATTGACTAAGCCGAGGTTTAGATCAAGGGAGATTGTGCTTGTAGGGTGTACTTTTAAAAATTTGACAGTTACTAAAATTGTACATGAATAGTAAAGCTATTAAAGCGTGGAGTAGTGAATAGGCAGATACAGCTTCTCTGAAGCTACTCGATATTTTTGGGTTCGTATTTTTATAAAGAAATTAAATGAATCATTAAAGGACTCAATCACAGAAAAAATTTATGGCGCAATTAAAGGTTTTAGTTAACGAGTTGTTAAAAGGACCGATATTGAATGTGAACCATACCTAACGTCAAACTTTTTTTTTTAATTTAATTTGATATTTCTCAATTTTGGACTCGCTCTCTTGGAAAGATACACAATCGAGCAATGCCTTCAGGCTTGGATGATTAATTTTCAAATAAAATCATCTTCAGTGAAGAGGCTGATTTTCACCTCAGTGGATTCGTCAATAAGCAGAATTGCCGCATGCACCCGTAAAGAGTGGCGGTTTATGGGCTGGAGGCATTATCGGACCATATTTTTCCAAAATGATCCCATGGCAGGCAGTTACTGTGAATGGTGTTCGCTATCGTGATATGAATGAACTTTTTTTTTGGCCCGAATTTGGAAGATATGGATGTGGACGATATTTGGTTCAACAGCAAACAATGGCTCTTTTGCGCGTCAAAATCAATGGCCGTGTTATCCGACGATTTGGCGATGACAATTGGCCGCCAATATCATGTGCTTTGATACCGTTGGACTTCCTTATTTGGGTTTATTTGAAAGAAAAGGTGTAAGTCGATAAGCCATCAATAATTTAAGAGCTAAATGATGTAATAATTTGGCACATTAACGGTATAGAACCTTAATTGTGCCTCAGCGTCATCGAAAATTTGAAGCATCGGATGAGGTGTGCCGCCGAGGTTGCAGCGGCCACTTGGCCGATATTTTTTCCATATATAATTCAACCATACCAATATTATAAAAATAAAATGAAATGACAATAATTTCCTAAATAATTTGTGTTTTATTCAAAATCAACATCGGCCCCTTAAAGTTTAACCACCCTTTATTTCCATATTAAAAATTAAAAAAAATTTAATTAAATTTTTTATTTGCTTGAAATATTTAATTGTTTGGAAAGTTATTATTTTTAATTTTTATAATAAAAAAGTTAATTAAATTTGTATCCGATACTAATTAAAACCATTAATTGGTGCAAATATTTTTTGCTGTGAAAAGACTTAGAAACATTTCTGAGGGATACCTAACTGCTAAAGCTACATTCTGCACGCTGATTGGTATTTTATTATAAGTCTCTGCGATATGAAAATATAAATCGGAGGGATTAAAATGCATTAAGAATGTGTTCATGTTAAATCAATATTTTATTTTATTTATTTACTGTTATAATACAATTACAAATTATATTCTAAAATAATTACCGTTTATAGTAAAAATTCCAACAAATATGAACAGCCACAAATATTTTTTTAAATTAAAAAAATCGATTGGAAGTATTCGAATGTTATCAGCACCAACCTGAACATTACTGAATTATCTTCTACTTAAAATAAGTAGAAATTTAAAGCATCAGTTTATCAGTTTAATGCTTGCCAGTGCCTCTGGTAAACTTGTTTTACATAGGCAGATCTAGAATTAATCATAAACTTTTTTATACCTTTCTTTTAGTTTAAGCTTTGCTTTAGTCCACCTTGTGTAAAACAAGATAACAACTACGTTTATACGTACGTCTTATTTGCAAATAATGGTGTAATAAGTTGTAGTATAATCTTTATATTGTTACTTACAAACTTAAGAAAGCAATTCTTGATTAACGACACTATTTGCAAATAACCCGTATGACGTTGCCACTTCAGACTGCATTGGTTTAATTGTAAAATCAATTATTATGTTCGATCACAACATTAAACATTTATGAAAACAGTGCTAAGCAACACAAACTCTAAGAAAATAAAACGACTTTTAAGAGCAATCTGAAGTAAAAACAATGGGTTAAGTATTTTCAATATATTTTATTTGCAAATATCACTGCGTATAAACGTGGTAAATAACAATTTCTTGTGAGAAATTTCTCACTTGAATTACAGAACAGAGACACTGGAAGGCATTAAACTGATAAACGCTTATGGTTGATATCTCACCCTACCACGCTACCAGTTGCACAGCTCTCATTTATAACAAATAACGTCGACATTTGAAAATAACAAGGGTTGAAAAAAATTGCTAGGTCTCAGCAATATTTAAAAGGTTCTACATTTATCATAGAGAAATGAAGAAGGGATCTCAAGGCTTAAAACTCATATGGTCAGTTGTAGTACTCCCCCTGTACAATTACAATTGGGGTTATAAACCCCAACAAACAATGTGCTCACTATGTGGTTATAAAAATATTCACCAAAATTTAATATTGTGTGTTTGCTCATAAAGTCAGTTATTAATATTTTAAAAGCTTTAATTAAAAATTGTAAATTTATTTATAATAAAAATATTTTTGTACAGAAATATATATAAATATAAAAAACAACGTTTTCTCGTGTTTAAATTTGCTGCAATTATCGTTAATAAATTTTATATCGTTTTTTGTTTTACAAAAAAAAAATTATTATTATGTTAAAGTAGCAATTATTTTAATTATTACAATGCAGTAAATTAAAAGTACATACATAAAAACTAACTTTTAGTTTTATGAAAATGATGTTTCTATGAGTTTTATATGCAATGACATAGTTTAAAAATTTATTAATAAATATTTAAGTACGAGGGTGACTTGATATTTCCTTGACTTTTTGGTAAAATATTTTTTCGTCTTCTTTGAGCCCGATAAAATTAGTATCGAGACGTTTGTTTCAATGCTAACTTTATCTTTTGGCTTAAATTTCTTATAACCTCGTCAATGCTTCCAATTCGGAAACAGGAAATAGTCGCTAGTGGGTAGATCTGAAAAGTAAGCTAGCAGTTCCTTCATCGAGCGAATAGCTTTTTCATACGTATGTATATATTAATGCAAAGTTGATGTATCCGCTCGGTTAACATAACTAGAGCCTCAAGTACCTTACGTACTTTTATTCTCTAAATGTCCAATATTATTGCAAGGATTTTATCGACTTTTATGGTCTCAAGGAAACTCAGTAAACTAACTTTTAGCTATAGAAATTTCTGGTGCAGAGTCCTGAGTTGTGTTTTTTTAACATAAATAAAAATGTGTAATGAGCCGAATATTCTGTAGCAAGCATTCGGTATTATTTTCATCACTATCATTTAACGTTAAGTGCATTTACGTACAGCATGAAAACTGTATCAGTTATTTTGAACTTAGTCTTCAGCGACTGCAATATAAAATAAGAATTCTTGGTATATCATCTGATGATGCATATTATATGAACGAGTAAATACAGCTATAAAACTACAGAAAGAAAACTTAGTGAAGGCGAAACATCTCAAGGGCTACTGTAATTAATTGAAAGTACTGGTCAACAATAGCCCTCTTAATACTCTTTACTATTGAAGGGTTGCGAATTGTTACTAAAATCCAATAGGGCGTTCAGCAATGAGGATAAAATAAGGAGCGGATGGGAAAAAATATAGTTGCCCTAATCGAAATCTAACTGGTATTGAACAGAAAACTGTTGAGAAATTTTGTTCATGATACTGATATTTAAGGAGGAATCACTTGATTTTACTTCAGAGCGCGGATTGGTTCCGTTTTTCATTTTCCCGCGAAGCTCTTCTACGTTTATAAAGTCCATTTTTAAATCTTACTCTTCTGTGTATTGCTTCTATATTTTTTTTCTTTTAAGTTTCACTGAAGCTGACTATCCGTTTAGAAACTACAGGTTTGTTTATACTTTTTTACACAAGTCATACGCTGGTGTGTGATGACGAAAGTCTATTATTTAATTATTATTTCAGAAGGTCGTATGATTAATATAACAAAAAAAAAATTATATATAAATTATACGTCAACGCTTGAGTGTTCGGGCCAGCATTCTTATTGCATTTAAAGCAATGCTGCGCATTTTCGTTATCCTATACTCGCGAATATCGGTAAAACATTTTTTGTTGCGCAAAGTCGACTTATATACTCTGTACATGTTGCTTGGTTTACATTTCCGCAACGAAAATCAATTCATTTGCTTGTATATAGCTATACAATGTTAAAGTGTGTTTGATCATCACTCGTTATAGGGTATAAAGTTCATCCATAAAATAAAAGTTATTTGTATGTACTTAACAGAGAACCCTTATTGCAAAAAAGATGTTAATAAATGAATTACAAAAATAACACATTCAATATCTAATTCTAAAAGCCCCCATATCTATCATGCCAGAATGTTATTTTTTTTTTATAGCCAATAAAACTCGTTGTGCTTATTTTTTATTTTTGTTTTTTATCGTTCTTTTTCATTTCGCTTTCAATTTGTACCTCTTTATTTATTCAATTGCTGTTGAAATTGTTTTTCTACCTTGAAATTTCAAAAAACAATTCTGTAAATTTTAAATGAGGGAAATGTATAAAAAATGTGATGCCGGTTGTAATTTTTACATTCCAAAGTTAAATAGAAAACCAATCAATACCAACAACCCTCATAAATAAATGCTAAAGGGAAGGAGGGGAGAATTGTTGAGCTAAGTAGGCAAAACTAATCGGTTGCTGTTCAAATGAATATTTTGGTAAAATAAAATTTAAAATTCATGGAAATTTGTTTGTTGTTAACAAAAAGTAAATATTTAGACCTTTTAGTTGAAAAAAAAGTTAATAATTCAATTTGGTTCAACTCAATTCTATTCAGCTGCCTTTATGTTGAATTTTTTTTTTGTGATTACAGTTGTTGCTGTAATTATTATGTTATTTTTTTAATTTGTTTTATAATAAAAATCAGATGAAATTGCTTTTTGATTTATTTACAACAAATAGAATATAGAAAGGAAGAGTGACTTTGTTTCGGTGGTTTCACAAATTCGTTGATTTTTTTTTCAATATATAACACAGTGCAACACGGAAAAAAATAACCATATACGGACACCACTACGTGATAAAAGACCAAAAAAAAAGACCCCTGTCTCCCAGTTTTGCCCAAAGTCCTCCAGGTTTTTTTTATGGGCCCTCAAAGATGTGGGGCCTAGATGTCATTTTTGCAAAAAAATGATCATATACTCAAGCTAATGTTTTGCAAACCGTTTGGAATTTTGATATACTCTCTGAGGCAAAGTTGTAGCTCTTGTCATAAAGAACAAAAATTGTGAACATATAAAATCAAAAAAAAACTTCATCTTCAAGGTCAAAATCGCAAAAAACTTTAAAAAATTAAATTTTTTTTACCTTTTTTTCCCTGTTCAGGTCCATAGGTAGCAAACCGTTCAAAATTCAAGGAAACAATCAACTAAAAAAATGAACCTAATATCTCAGTAAATAACTTTCTAGAACATATGAACTTCCTCGGATTGATTCTTAACACCGTTTAGGTAGCGCTTAGGTAGCCGCAAAAGTTTTTCACTTTTATATGTTAACAATTTTTGTTCTTTATGACAAGAGCTACAACTTTGCTTTTATAAAAAGCGACTTTCTTTTTTGAAAAAAAGAACATCCTTAAGCGAAAAGTGACTTTACTCTGTAAAAAAATCGCTATTTTTTTAAAAAGTCTCTATGACTTTTTGGAAAACTCATAGTGGTATAACACAGTGCAACACGGAAAAAAATAACCATATACATCGGTACCTAAGTTTTTCACTTTTGCTTTTTTTTGCGCTTAAAAGTGAAAAACTTTTGCGGCTACCTAAGCGCTACCTAAACGGTGTTAAGAATCATTCATATGTTCTAGAAAGTTGTTTATCAAGATCTTAGGTTCATTTTTGTAGTTGATTGTTTCCTTGAATTTTGAACGGTTTGCTACCTATGGACCTGAACAGGGGAAAAAAGGTAAACAAATTTTAATTTTTTAAATTTTATTGCGATTTTGACCTTGAAGATTAAGTTGTTTTTGATTTTATATGTTAACAATTTTTGTTCTTTATGACAAGAGCGAAATATGAGCTTGAGGAAACGATAATTTTTTTGCAAAAATGACATCGAAGCCTCACGTCTTTGAGGGCCCATAAAAAAAACCTGGAGGACTTTTGGCAAAACTGGGACACAGGGGTCTTTTTTTTTGGTCTTTTATGCCGTAGTGGTGTCCGTATATGGTTATTTTGCCATGACTTAAAAAATTACACAGTGTGTAGTTCACTTGTTGTGAAAAAGTATTTTTTTTTTTAAAGTCTCTTTTTACAAAAAGGTAACTTTTGGTGAGAATATACTTTAAAAAAAAAAAAAATAATTTTTGGGAAATAGTTACATTTTGTGAAAAATCAATTTTTGGGAAAAACCCACGTTTTTGGAAAAAAAAACTTTTTAGAAAGAAAAAAAAAATATTTTTTCATAGGTAAAAATACATTTAGGAAAAAGGTCACTCAAAAATTTCTTTTTAGTTTAGGTAAGAGTCACTTTTTGAAAAAAATCCATTGTGACGTATTTAGGGAAAAAGTCTCTTTTGGAA
This sequence comes from Phasia obesa, assembly GCA_949628195.1. NCBI lineage: Eukaryota > Metazoa > Arthropoda > Insecta > Diptera > Tachinidae > Phasia > Phasia obesa. Next base: position 131,288,311 of record OX451218.1, on the reverse strand, counting down.
TGCACTTTTTTTAAAGTTAATTTCTGTGAAAAGCTTTGTTTTCTGGTAAAATACAAACCTTATGGAAGCTCATCCCTAAAAAAAAAATTATTTTATTAAAGCATTTTTATGAGAAAAAGTCAGTTTTTGTAAGTTTTAAAAGTGACGTTTGGTGAAAAACTTAAAACCTTAATATGAGCTTTTATGAGCACAATTTACTTTTTGTGAAAAATATGAATAAAGTGCACAAAAAATTATAAATAGAATTTTTGTAAAAATACAGCAACATAAATAAACAAATATAAAAAATAAATGAGAAATATAAAATAAATATAAAAAGCAAAAGTATTAATAAAAATTCTGCAAAAAGTCAATTTTTCATTAAGAAATAATTCCATCAAGGGTGATTCACACTCGTAGGGTTGAATAATAAACTCTAAAAATATATATAAAATTTTAATTTTTTCACGTCATTTATAAAGGGTGTTTTATATAGAGGTATAGAAATAAAACAACGATGGATTATTCGATTGACATTAATTTTATTTATCCCAAAGATTATCTTGTGGCATTACATTTTTAATATGATTTCTGGCATATGACCGTCACAGCTGGCGCGGATGTAGTCCAATCTGGACGTCCAATTTTCGATGACTTTTTCCAACATTTGTGGCCGTATATCGGCAATAAAACGGCGAATGTTGTCTTCCAAATGGTCAAGCGTTTGTGGCTTATCCGCATAGACCAATGACTTTACATAGCCCCACAGAAAATAGTCTAGCGGTGTTAAATCACAAGATCTTGAAGTCCAATTCACAGGTCCAAAACATGAAATTAGGCGGGCACTAAGCATGTCTTTCAATAAATCTATTGTGGCACAAGACATCATGGTTATTCAATTCAGGAATGATAAAGTTAGTAATCATGGCTCTATACCGATCACCATTGACTGTAACGTTCTGGCCACCATCGTTTTTGAAAAAGTACGGACCAATGAAAAGCGCACCCAACAGTCAGTTTTTCTGGATTTAACGGTGTTTCGACATACACTTGAGGATTCAATTCACTCCAAATGCGGCAGTTTTGTTTGTTGACGTAGCCATTCAACCAGAAGTGTGCTTTATCGCTAAACAAAATTCACTTATGAAAATCGGGAACAACGGTAATCTCGTTTTGGGTACTATTTGCAAGCGTTGTTCAGGCGTGAGACTATTCATGATGAATTGCCAAACCAAACTTAGAATAAATCACTTGACTGTTAAATCGGTCACCATTTTTAAAAGTAATGGCAACTTAAAGTTCTATACCTCCATAAAAAACACTCTTTATAACACCATTTAGCGTTTAATTAAAGCGAGACTGGCACTACATTCCCTGTCTAAGTTTCAATTGTTTGCCTATAAGTTTTGTAAAATAAAAAATAAAATAAAAATTCGTCAAAATCGCGACTCCAAGGGAATACCGATTCAATTTTATTAATTTTGTTTTGAATATTTATTGTAATAGAAGACATTGTAAAACATACCCTGTGTAAATTTTCCCTGTGTTAAGTGTTAGCCTGTTTAAAACTGTAGTCAGTAAAATCTCCTTTAATATTTAGTTTTAATATATTTTTTTTCAAAGCGCGTTTATTTGTACATTGTTTGAGTTGGGTGGTTAAATTGTAAGGGCCGATGTTGAATGTGAACCACACCTAAACGTCAAGTTTTTTTCTGCAATGGTCGACAGAATGGTGGCAAGAAATGGAAATAGTGGATGATAAATTTTCGAATAAAATCATCTTCAGTGATGAGGCACATTTTCACCTCAGTGGATTCGTCAATAAGCAGAATTGCCGCATTTGGGCGAATATTAATCTAAGAGTGATTGTCGAAAAACCAATGCACCCACAAAGAGCGGTTTATGGGTATTTTTTCCAAAATGAAGCCGGTCAGGCGGTTACTGTGAATGGTGTTCGCTATCGTAAGATGAGAACAAACTTTTCATGGCCCGAATTGAAAGATATTGCTGTGGTCGATATGTGGTAGGACGGTACCACTTGCCACACAGCTAACGAAACAATGGCTCTTTTTCGTGACAAATTCAATGGCCGTATTATCTCACGTGGTGGCGATGTCAATTAGCCGCCAAGATCACGTGATTTGACACCGTTGGACTTCTTTATTTGGGGTTATTTGAAAGAAAAGGTGTACGTCGATAAGCCAGCAACAATTCAAGAGCTAAAGGATGAGATATGCCTCAGCGTCATCGAAAATTTGGAGCATCGGATGGAGGTGTGCCGCCGAGGTCACGGCGGGTATTTGGCCGATATTTTGTTCCATACATAATTTAACCATACCAATATTATCAAAATAAAAAGAAATTACAATAATTTCCTAAATAATTTGTATTTTTATTCAAAATCAACATCGGCCCTTTCAAACTTTAATTTATGGTGTCTGCTTATTGCGGTTCAAAAAATAAGACAATATATCATGAAAATGACGTCACCTGTCGGAACACCCTCTATTTTTTACACCATCTACATTATTGCCAAAAAAATTTAAGCGGTACCACCTAGTATGAAGGTCCCACAGATTTTCATAATCTTTTGACTGCCATAGGTAAAAATTGGTTACCAAATTCGCCAAACTGAGTATATATTGGGAGATCTATTTCGAGGTTCCCTACTTCAAATTTAATGGAGAATGTTTATTGTGATTTGAAAGAACATTCTTTGGCATTTTTTTTTTTGAAGATTATGTCTATCAAATGTTGGCCGTCGCTTCGTCGCAGATGGTCCATCCGTTGAGTCCAACTTTCGATGACTCGTTCGAGCATTTCGACGGGTAACTGGCGAACACGCGTGATGTCTTCCTCCAAGGCCTGAATCGAAGCGCGTTTGTCCGCATAAACTTTAGACTTTACATATCCCCACGGGAAAAAGTTTAACGGTGTGATATCCCATGATCTTGGTGGCCAATCGACTGGCCCAAAACGTGAAATGTCGCCGAGATCACGAGATTCAATTTCAGGCATCAAATAGTCGGTTATGATGGCACGATAACGGTCGCCAATGACGGTTACGATCGTACCAGAATCATCTTTAAACATATATATACCGATCATTCCACCGGGCCACAAATCATACCAAACCGTTATTTTTTCTGGATGAAGTGGCAGCTCTTGAATCTTTTGAGGTTGCTCTTCGTCCCTAATGCGGCAATTTTGTTTGTTTAACAAAATTTGCCTCGAAAACGTCGGATCTTCTTGGAACTTTTCAAGAGCCCATAGAGCGAAGTGATTCAGGCCTAAGTATTTACATTATGAAATGCCAAACAATACTAGAAAAAAATAACATGACAGCATGACACGACTCACACGTGATGTGTAAAAAAGGCTATTGAAAAAAGTACCTCGAAATGGATCACCCTTTAATTTTGCTACCCTTTGGTAGTGGAATCGAAGTTTTACTATGAAATCCGTGTATTTTTTGAAAAGTTATTATTTGTTGCACTACGTAGTTTTTATCGCGAATTTTTTAAGTAGAATTCTAATTTTTAAATAAAATCCATTTAAACCCTTTTGTGATCGTTTTTTTAATGTTTCACATTTTCCATTTAAGCCATTTTAATATAAAAAACTTCGTGATTAATTTAACAAAAACTTCATTATACTTTTTTTATTTTACCCCAACTAATGAATTTGTTCGAATTACCTTGAAACGGTTTTTATTTTATTTTTGAATATTGATTAAATTGAAAAAAAAAGTTTAAATGCTTTTCAATTATTCACTAAACTGGAATCTATTGGTTGTGCGGATGTAGTGATGTTGTTGTTTTTAAAAATTTAATATTACCTGCCTTCAACAAATAACAGCAGTCATTGGCTTCATATTTTAATTTTATTTCAATTGAATTTTCAACAGCAAATTTCGTTTGCTTAATTAATGAAGTTGCAATAGTAAAAACAGTTTTGTATTTTAGCGTATCGTTTGTTATATTTTCTATTTTAATTGCAAAAATATGATGTATTTATTGGTTTTAATTGGAATTAGTTTGCCACTGTTTATATTATTTTTCTTATATATAATTTATTATTTTATGAATGTTGTATTTTTAACCTGCATTTATAACCATTTAATAGTATGGATTTGATGCTTTAGTTGCATGGCTGAGGCTGATGATAATTTTTATGCTTAAAATGCTTTAATAAGATGAGAATATTTTAATTTAGAAATACTAATGATTTTTCTTGTTAAGTGCGATTAAAAAGCTGTAGTGGAAGAAGAGCCTGATTAAAAAGTTATGTTCGCTTAAGCCGGGTCTATAATTATACATTTTTATTCTATTATTATTTTTTATTTCTTCTGATTTTTTAGTTAACTTGGTATTCTGGAGTTGATAATACTAATTTTAAAATAATAACAATTATATTCTGCAGTTGAATGGTGATATTGAAGTTTATAAATGTGATGAACTTATGGCATAAAAAGTATTCTTATGATTTTATTAAAATTTTTTGAAATATTTAACAATATACAAACGTATTAATAGGCTTCCTCAATTTTGTAAGTGGATTAAAAAATAATAATATTGAAAGTTATTTAATATTATGCTAATTACCCATAACGTTTTATAATAAAAATGCAATTTATTTGTTGGGGGAAAAGAGCTATTCCCTATACGTATTTCACTGGTTGTTCAGGCCAGATCATCAGGAAACCTTTTTCCTAATGAGAATTATGCATGGTAATAGAATAATATTACAGATTATTAAAGCTTTAATAAAACACCAACAAACAAACCACGTTTTTATTTTTCCTTACTGTCCTTCTACAATTGGATGGTTTTTTGCCATCATTTAATGCAGACGTAAGGTGTGATGAAAAAAAATGTTATTAATAATATTGAAAGTTTTAAAAAAAATATATGTAATTTTATATGAATTTTATTTGAAGTATTCCTAAATAGAAAATTAATAACAATTGAAACTACCTAATAGGTAGATACGAAGAATGCTGATGACGGGCGTAGCTGTCTAGAAAATGCATTCCGCTCTGCTGGTGTCTAAATTTTTTCTTTATCTCTTTATAATTAAGAACTTAAGCTTATAATTAAGAGTCTAAGCGTAATAAATTAATTATATTTATTTATTAATATTATTATTATATTTTTCGCGAACACAACAAACATAACCTGGTTTTATTATTTAACAAGTTTTTTGCTTGAAATACATGAGGGAGCAGATGTAAGAACATGTTTATATTTTTTCTATTGCTAGATGCATAAAAATAGTAATATCGAATATCTTTTTTGTATTCTTTTCTATTTAGTTCTTAACAAAATTGCTCTTAAAATGACAACAAAATAACTCCTAACTCAACTAAATTAGTAGAAAAATTTCAAATTTATTGTTATTTTAAATTCAGTTTTCGATTGGTTGCTATAATCTTGAGTTTTGTTAATATACATCCTATTTTTAAATTTTAAATAATAATAAATAAATCAGTGAAGTGCGAGTTAGTCTCACACATGTAGGGTTCCTACATGTGTAGGAACCCTACATGTGTTAATTTTTTCATGTTAAGTTGTTAATTTTTTCATGTCTTATGGACTCCCTTTATTTTTAAAATCAAAGTCATATTCGCGAAAATTGAATCACTACTAAAACACCCTTTAAATTTTAGGAATTGTTGTTATAGCGGCCATGGTAATACACTTTTTATAAAAATATCAGGCCTACCTATTGCAGTTAAAAAAATAAGGTAATATACGTGAAAAACATGTCACTGATGGATCACCCTTGAGTAATTAGCAATTGTTACAGCGGCCGAAGTACAACATCTACTGTAAATAATTCAAGAGTCTACCTAATACGATTCAAAAAATAAGGCTAAGTAAAAATCATATCTATGTCGGAACACCCTTTAATTTTGTTATTTGTTATAACGGCCGTGGAAATTCTCTTTCTATGAATATATCAAGAGTTTACCTATTACGATTAAAAAAATAAATCACTATACGTGAAAAACATGTCATTGTCGGAACACCCTTTAATTTTAATATCGGCCTTGGCAACATATCTCCTGTACAAAATTTTAAGAATCTACCTATTACGATTCAAGAAATAAGGCGTTATACATGAGAATCACGACACTGTCGGAACACCCTTTAATTTTTATGATTTGTTATAGTTTCCAAAGTAATAAACCTCCTGCAAAAACGTCAAGAGTCTACTTATTATCGTTCAAAACTTAGGCCATATGCACGCAAAGCACGTCACTCTCGGAACACCCTATAATTTTAAGGTTTAATTTTATATACTTATTTAGAAAGCGAACATAGTGTTAATTACTGTCAGCAAATTTTAAGTGGTTGCCTCCTATAGCTCAAGAAATAAAGAAATAAAGGCAAATAACACCTCACTTTCGGCACACCCGATAAGTTTTAGTATTTATTGCTATAGTGGCCACAGTTATACACCTTCTGTGAAAATTTCAAGAGTCTACCTATTAAGGTTCAAAACTTAAGCCTTAAGCGTGCCTATCGGGACACCCTTTAATTTTTAGGTTTATTTTTTATACTTGTTTATATAGCGAACTAAGTTTTAATTACTGTTTTTAAATCTTGAGTCTATGCCTCCTACAGTTCAAGAAATAAACAGACGGCCAGACGGACAGACATTGTAGCGAAAACAATAGGGTTTCGTTTTTACCCTTTGGGTACGGAACCCTAAAAATTCACTGAGTCATAATCTACCACCAGCCTTTAGTGATTTCAGACTGTCGACTGGTAACTTTCGGGCTTCTTTCTCACCAAGGAGGCTAGCATTTGTCCATGACATATACATATCTGCCCATGGTCCTACGTCTTTCACTATCCAGTGCTGGACATTCACACAAAATGTGAGCTATAGTCTTAGCCTCTTCCAGGCTAAGTCTAAAAGTATTTTCATCTTGGCTACGTGACACTTAAAGTTTCCATGACCTGTCACTAATGCTAATGGGCTGTTCAAAAGGTCTTATGGTCTATGACTTAATAATGATCATTTGTTAAGCTACATAATAATTGTATGTAAATTGTTGTTAAAGTGGCCATAGGCAAAAATACTCCGGGAAAAATTTAATCTGCATATGTATGAATGTACATATACGTGAAGAACTTTTTTTTTGTGGGAGAATCCTTTAATTTTAAACCGTTTTTACTGTTTTGATTGCTTGTTGTCATAGAGGTCATAGTAATATAAATTTTGCATTATTGCAAAATGTTGACTTTGTTTTTTTTTACTTTTCGTTATTAGGAGACATTACGTGAAAATTTTAAATGCCTGCTTATTCCAGTTAATATCACTTGTTTTGAATGGGGACACCTGTAAGCATAATCTTCCAAATAAAAAATATCTATTAAGATGTGAGTTCTTCTTCTTCGTTTTAAAGTCGGTTAAAACGCATTTTTTGTTTGTTGTATATACCGGCCTCGCTTACTTAGTGTGTAAAAAACATTTGAAATAATTTAATAAACATAATTCTTGCAAAAAAACCGACTACAAAACAAATATATGTGCATCAATTCTAAACTAAAAATTTAAAAGGAAGTAATCTGTAAGAAATAGTACTCAAATCAAATACTTCTATACTTGTTGCTCTAACGGACAAGTAATATACGTTCTGTACAATCAAATGTCTATCCATAACTACAAATTACGTCAGATATGAGGACACCCTTTATTTTTTTACAGTTATTAATACTGACACAGTAATAAAAAGTAACGGTTCCAAACATATGGGCAAAGATAGCTTAAACAATATCATCTAGGTGACACACTTTAATGTAAACTTTTAAATTAAACACTTATTTTAAAGGACAGATTCTTTGTAAATTTCAAATATCTGTCTAAAACGGTTCAAAAGTTTGGCCATATGCATCAATTTACATCAACTATTGAGACACCCTTTAAAAATTTAAATATTTATAAATGTTATTATACGGGACATAGTAGTGGAGATTCTGTCTAATTTTCAAGAGTTTGTCTATAACGGTTTAAAAGATAGGGCTAGATAGGTTAAGTTATATCAATTATGGGGACACCCTTTAGTATCCAAATTTAAATTATATACTTGATGTTATAAAGGACTTGAATATACAGGTTCTTTGTAAATTTCAACCGTCTCTCTGTTACGGTTCAAAAGTTTGGCAATATACATCAAATTATATCAACTATTGGGACACCCTTTAACTTCTAATTATAAATATTTAATTTCTGATTATAAATATTGGATATTCTGTCCAATTTTCAAGTGATTGTCTACAATGGTTCAAATGGTTCATATATTTAAATTGACGTCACATATGGGGACACCCTTTAATATTTAAGTTTATTTTTTTTTATTAATTTTTGTTATTGGCAGCTATAGTGATATGCAGTTTTTTTAAATTTTAAAAGGGTGCCCTTTACGGTTCATAATACACGTAAAAAACACTTATGTTGTATGGGGACACTCTTTAATTTTAAAAATTCTGAACTTCTTTTAAAATCGGACCAATCTGTAAGCATTTCCTTTCTAATAAAGAAAAAAATTTTAAAATCTGTTCAGAAATGACTGAGTTCTGCGGGTACAAACATAAAAAAGCAACATTCGAATTGATAACCTCCTTCTTTTTTTGAAATCGGTCGGCAGTTGGTGTGTTAAAGTCTATCAGTCTGAACGTTTTGGGATCGACTCCCACTAAAAATTCGGGGTGTTTCACTTAAACGAGTAAAGGTATTCGTTTCTGTGATCGGTAAAATAATTTTTAATATAATTTTCATTGCATTGTAACATTTAATAAATAATAATAAAAAATTGAAAAAATTCCAATTCCTTGAATGGTCGGTCGGAAAATTAAAAAGCCAAAGTCTAGTCATATTTTGTCAATTTCACGGGAAGATAAGCAAAAACAAAATTTAAGTTTAATTAACCTTTGATAAATTACATATTTGAAAATAAGGTACATATGTACGTAGCATAATAATAGATTATAAATTAAATAACTATTAGTCCTTGATACCAAATTAAATATTTTATTTAAGTAACGTCCAGTATCTCCACGTAGTATTTTAGTATTTTTACGTCTTTCTGACAGATCGAACGTCTAAGTATGATACTTAATCACGGCCTTAAGGGCCAGGATACACTATCCTACAGATCGAACGTTTAAGTATGATAGGACAGGATACACTATCATACACAATCGTTCGATTCAATCAGAAAATTCTGTCAAAATTCTATCCCACTTAAAAAATCCAGTTATCCAGTTTAAGGTACTTCTAAAAGCTGTTGCAAATAATTTATATTAATCTCTATTTAATTCCTAGCGATTTTAATTAGTTTCTTGTTTATTTTTAATCAAATAAAACCATATTTTATTTTAAACTAATTAATATTTAATTGCAAAAATTATACATAATTATCATTTTACCATAATAAAACACATTTCTATTATTATTTTTTTTTTATTAAATTAATTTTTATTTTATAATTAAAGAAGACTGGATTTGGGTTAAAGGGCGATTGCTGGCTTGGGAAAATGATTACAGGATTAAGGGAATTATGGTTTTGTTGTGTTACTCCATAAATTTATTTCTTTAATTTTTATCATTTTAATGTATTAATAATAATAATAATTTTAATATTTATAGATAATAATGGGACTGTGCAATTAAATTGTAATGTTTTTTTTTTAATTCATATTTGTAGTTTTTCATATTAAAATTTAAATTTATAGTAAATTTAAAACAAGTTTAAAATAAATTTTGATGTCAATTAAAAAATTACAAAATTATTTAAAATAATAAATTCAAGATTTTTTTTATGGATTTCAGTTTGGAGCTGTAAATAATTGCTTTGCAATTTATATGCAACTAGATTTAAATATTTTTTTGTTTTGTTTTAATTTAAAAATTATTTTATGCTAAATTTAACATTTAATATTATTTTTTTTTTTAACCAAAATTCTTTGTCCTTAATTTATGTTTTATTTTATTTTGTTTTATTTTATTTTATTTTATTCATATTTAATAAATATTTTATTTGTTTGTTTTATTTATTTCCTTTTAAATAATTTAAACTTTTGTGTTTTATTTTTAATATTTTGTTTATATTTGGCATTTTTTCTTGTTTCATGACTTCCGTTGTTTGTTTTGTGCTTTTTGGGTGAAACAACACTGTTTGTTTTAACATCCGGTTTGATTTTTTTTGTGTTTCATTTCTGTTTAATAAAAATTGACTTTATAATGTTTTTATTTTTCGCAGTTGTATGTGTTTTTTTTTGCAAGTGTGTGTGCGTTACGGTTTTTTTTAATAAATTATGTTACAAACTCTGGGTTCTCTTTGTATTTTTTTATTTCGTATATTTTTACATTTTACATAATACACAATTTTTTTTTCTTGTATTTCCTTTTTTGTAAAATTTAATTTAATTTATTTTCTGTTGTTTTTCCTTAATCCTTGAGGAAGATTTTAATGAATGTTGTAATTAATGATGAACATTAATTGAACTTTGAATAATAGAACGAATGGTAATGAGCACTGCAGACAGTGATGAATCTAAATTATTTATTTAAAAAGTTTTTTTCTTCCCAATTAACAATAAATTTAAAAGGGTTGTTTGATTGAAAAAATATTGTTGCAGCAATTAAAGGTTTTAGTTTTAAATAAAAGTTCAATTAAGTTTTTAATTGATTCAAATATATAAATATATATTTGTTTAAAACAGAAGGAAAAAAAAAAAATTCTTAATTAAACAAATAATTAAATCAATTTATTTAATTTATTTTTTTATATATTTATTTATTTATTCTGATTACAAGCCTTAAAGGCCAAATTAATCTAGATTTATATGGCTTTATAAATTTTATAACTAAAATAATTATACAGAAATTATAAAAAAAAATTTATTACTTTTTCAAATTGCACACATGATGAAGCCAAACCAACATTAAAACATGTTATTAATACCAGTCCTTTATGTGATAACAGCTAAAATTATGCATTTTTATATGTATTGTTTTAGGATGCTTTTAAATTCCTTAATGGGTTTAGTAAAATGTCGTTCGTCGTTTGGAAGAAAGTTGTTCCATAATCTTGAAACTCTAACCACAAATGATCTAGTCATATAAAGAGTTGAATGATTTGGACATACAATAGTGTTAGTTCTTGATGACCTTCCAAAGTTGAATTTCTATAAAAGATATGGGGGCATACCAAATTTAATTATCTTATAAAATTGAAGAAGCAATCTTTGGTTAACAAAACTATGAAAATCCGAATCTTATATGCTAATTAAATGACCAGACACATGTTCCCTTAATTTGAGATTACAAATATATCTCACAACTCTATTAAAGCATAATCTTAGCTTCGTCATATTTTGTTGGGACGTTCCTGAGAATACTTCCATCCCATAGAGAAATAAAGGAAGGCATAATGAAAGAGCTACTCTTTTTCTTACCCACATAGGTAAGTATATCCTAAGGGAATACAGTTGCCTTAGTGTAAATGAAACTCGAGATATAATAAAATTAACGTGGAAAGTGAAATCTAATTTTGTGTCAATATAAAAACCCAAAATCTTATGATGAGATACAAAATCCAAACTTTTGTTCATTAAGTATATATTTGGAAGCACAGGATTATGAGAAAAATACAAGGCTTTACTTTTAGTATCATTTAAATCCAAAAAGTTAAGTTTAGACCACTCTACAATGGGTTCTAAATCGTCATTGACTTTACCTTCTAGAAATCTGATACCAAAACCATAATCATTAGCTAGCAACTGTATATCATCCGCATATGTGTAACAGTTGCAAAATTTTAATATATTATAAATATCATTAATATATATTGAAAACAATAGAGGGCCCAATATAGAACCTTGCGGCACACCTCTAAAAACTTCTCTGGTAGAAGATCTTTCGCCACTCAACTCAACTCTTGAACTCTTTTATGAAGAAATGACCATATTAAACGAGCAGAGGAGGAACTAAAATCAAAGTTCTTTTGAAGTTTTTCACACAAAGTTTTGTGACATAAGGAATCGAATGCTTTAGTAAAATCAAGTGCAACCACTAGTGAGTTTAATGATTTATCCATGTTGGCCCTTATATTTTCTGAAATATCCAGTACTAAACCTGTAGTATTGTACCCCGCCCTGAACCCAGATTGAAAAGGATTAATCAATCTTCAATTTAACAAAATTAATAAATTTAACGATTTAATTAAATTTTAATCTGAAACTAATTAAAACCTTTAATTGGTGAAAATATTTTTTTCTCTGTGTCTGCTATTAATATCGTTACCTTCCAATAGTTTGAAAATTTTTACAAAAATTGCCATTAAGCAATTGTTTTAAGGCATATACAAGTCTCGTCCTGTTTAGGTCTTAGTATTATAATGGCATCTTTTTTCTTAGAAATTCACTGGCACACAAAATTGCCAATGTATTTCCTTTACTTTTAGAATTTCATGTCTAAAAATTGTTTTAATTTAAAATTAGCTTTTGCTTGAAACCATATCGTTCAAAAAACTACTTGTCATTGCAATTCTCTGCATTTGCAGAACAATAAGAGAGCATCAGACTGTTATTTTGGCCTTGAGTATATGGCGTTCGTTTAAGCAGTAGCTATAGTTATGAGTCATAGCATAGTCGTACATTTAGGGCGGGCCATATTTATAAAAATTGTTTTCGGTTTAAAAGTGATTTTATTAAACAAATTCAGAAAAATATGGCTCTTAATTGTTTAAACTCTTAGCTTAAACATTTGTTAATGCTTTGTTTGAATTTAAGTTTTAAAAAAATATTTTTTTATTTATGTTGTCGCTTTGTGTAAATTGCTACCCTCAAGGAATATTCAAAAAATAAAGACTTGTTGGTGTTAAATCAACACTGGTATTTTTAAAAATTAATATCATTAGTTTTATTTATTTTTTCAAGTGTTTTATCTGAACAAATGAATAAAAGTCATCTTCACTTTGCATTTCGCCCTTTCACGTACACAATAGTAGCAAATAAATAAGGTCCTTTGTACAAGCTTCTTGCTCACTGCACAAGGTATAAGTTGCCAATAAATTAACTCATCCTGTTTAAAGTGAATCATCGCTCCGATTATGAATTTTTACTTTACAAGGACCAACGCTATATCACCTGAATACGGCATGATATTAGCGTTTCCAGTATTTATGGTATTTAAGACTACGATAACCAATAAACCATCCCACAGGTAGCTTCCGGTCACTCTTATTAAAGGCCATGATTCGCTATCCTGTCCTGTCGTACTCAAAAAAGTGTTTAATAATGGCGTTGTGAGTGTAGCGCTATTATACAAAACTAAGATTTTGAAAGTTGTGTATAGAGAAAAATATTTTATGAATTCTTTTAAAAGATCATTAAATCGTACAGACCTGCGAAAAAGTCTGCCACATACATACACTTCCAATCCTCACTATCATATTTTTTTAATACACATGTCAGATGACATGACATGACAGATCGAACGAGTGATAGAGAAAGATAGGGAATCATGGTCTTAAGTTATAGCAGTATTTGTGATGTATCCTGCAATAAATTGTGCGAAGATCCTAGCTCTGCTAGAACCTACCAACCTTCTTCTTAGTATGAATGTTATTTATCACAAAGAAAGAGAGTAATCTTCTTCTGCGAAGTGTGCCAACAATAACCAATACACGCTCATTACTTCTTTACATGGCTATTAGTACAGAATTAGGCTGATGTTAAGTTCAAGTTCATTCAGAGATGTCACACATCCGTGCATTTTTTTTTTTTAAGATAACTCTACCTGTGGAAAACACATAGAGTCTTTGGTGGGAATTGAACCAGCAACCTCCAGACTGGTTAGACTAGCGCTCTACCAATCAGTATATCGAGGCACCTCTCCCAAAATTTTTTAATTAATTAAGTATTTTAGCGTATTTGGCTATTTAACATCATTTAAAGTTTTATAGCCATTGGCCTTGTCCCAAATAATCCCTAGCACTTATAAGACTAGCATATCATTATTTTCTAACAAATTTTAGCCAATGGAAGGAATATAAAGTTTCTCTACAAAAAATATATGTATGTACCACTGTGAAAAAATATTTTTTCTCAAATACGAAGTAAATGCAAGCATCCAACTATGCTGCCCCTTTTCATTGCCGAAATTTCAGGCAACAGAAATGCGTTTATGTGAAGATTTGCAGACAGAGACACAAACAGAGTGTGAGGCCTTGATAAATGGAGCCTCTGTCAGGGACTGCCTAGTCGTTGCCTTTCACACTAGGGTATCGTAAGATAGTATTGATATTAAATAATATATTATTTTTAGTATCAAGCCGCACGTTTTACAGAAAACCTGTGGCAGCTATGGCCTAATTGGAAGTATAAAATATATGTTTGTTCACAGTGTCCATTCGGTTGAGAATGATTCAAGATATCTGACTTCATCAAGTCTCCATAAAATGTCACTGCTTCCGACATAAGCCCATCCCTTATGCCTTTACAGAAATAATAAAATCGTAAGCTAAGGCTTAAGTTAAAAAAAACCGAGATTGTTATTCAGGGACCATACTAGCAGTTAAACACCCCAACTTGTTGATAAACTGAGGTTAGCTTTACCTTAAATTGAACTTCTCATTCCTGGATAACAACAAATCTATCGATCAGTTTATTATTATTATTATTGTATTTATTATACTGGAACGACTCTTTTATCCATTGTCCTACCAAGCTACTGATTGTTAGTGATCTGGTCTAGCAGTCTGAAATAAATGGATCACATTTATCAACACAATGTTGAAACAAATTTGTAAAAAACAAAACATTTTTGACATCATTTGAATAAACGATTACAGAAACATCTTATTACGGGGAAAAGTAAAATTAAAAGAACTACCAGTTGTAGACAGGATTTTCGAACGCTGTCGCAATGAAATTCGGGATATTATTGCGCCTCTCATAGACCGAGTGGCCATTGCAGACGCCCAAATGCGATTACATCAGCAGACGGTTCTACGAGCAATGTATGCCTATAGATGTAATAGAGTCCTATATGAACTCCCCAAGCGATTGCGGATAATGTGAAGCTTTGTCCCAGGCGATTATGATCAATCTCAGCCTAATTAAAAGATTGGTGCAGTATTCTTAACTGCTACCGTGAGAGTATAGTTCCCGGCAATTTAAATCGCTGCTCAGCCTGTCTACAAAGCTCTAATGACATGGTACATTTGTTTTAATGCTTAAAGGCCTACGATTTGCACCCCAAAGACCTATGGTTACGCAATGTATCCAGCTTCAAATACCACCAAATGACACCACTATTATACAATATATTAATCTGTATACACATAATAAAATAGTAACTCATTTCCGTCTGCCTGTCTGTCTGTTTGCTTTTCGTTTGTGTTCGCATCACGTAAAAACTACTGGATGGATTTTAACAAAATTTTGTGAAGAGGTACCCTTGCATCCTGATACCAATATAGGATAGTTTTTTTTAGTTAAATATCTCTTTTGCAAGACAAAGTGGGGAAAATGGTACTGAAATTTTCGGTATATAACTGGAATATTTTAAACACGGTTGAAAGTGGTATATTTTCATCACTATTGTGCAACAGATAGCGCCAGTTAAATAAAATTTGTATTTGATTTGTATTTTTACTTTGTCGAATTACATTGTTATTAAAATATTTTAAACAACTCTTACAGAGTTTTACAAAAATTTTTAGAATTATAGAATTTGTTATAAATTTTAGAATTTTATCCAGGGGTGGGTACCTTTATATAAAGTAAATACATAAACCATAACTGAAGAACTACAAATGTAAGAGTCTTACAATTGGTGTGGAGGTACTTTTAAGGCAAAATCGTGCAAAATATTGTCAGGACGCCCACGACATGGAGGGCACAGCTAGTATATAATATATATTATATATTAAATTTTAATATCTTTCAGGGAAAAACTCTCTACAACAGAGCTGTTACAAACACAACCAGTAAAAGAAAGGGCGATATTAGATGTGTTATGATTACGGAACCGATTTCAAAATTCTTTTTTAGTGATGTATAATTTTAGCCTCACGAAATAAAAACAATTTTTATTTTTAACCGACTTCAAAAAAAGAAGGAGGTTATCAATTCGTCTGTGTGTTTTTTTTTTTTGTATGTTTCTGCCTTCATAACTCGGTAATTTTTGAACCGATTTTAAAAATTTTTGCACTATTAGAAAGGTTATGGCAACAGATTGGTCCCATTTTAAAAGAAGTTCAAGAAGTTCAAAATTAAAGGGTGTCGCCATACAACATACATGTTTTTTACGTGTATTATGAACATTATAGGTCACCAATTTAAAATTAAAAAAAGTGCGTATCACTGTAGCTCCCAATAACAAAAAGTAATTAAAAAGTAAAATTAAAAATTAAAGGGTGACCCCATAGGTGACTTAATTTCACCTTTATTCTCCTATCTTTTGAACCGTTATAGACAAACACTTGAAAGTTGAACAGATTGTTCGTTACTATGTCTGTTATAATAAGTATAAATATTTAAAATTAGAAATTAAAGGGTGTCCCATTAGTTGGTTTATTTTGATATATATGGCCAAACTTTTGAACCGTTATAGACAGACAGTTGAAATTTACAAAGAACTTGTATTGATAAGTCCGCTAAAATAACAAGTGTAAAATTTGAATTTGGAAATCAAAGGGTGTCCCAATAGTTAATGTAAAAGTAATATATATGGCCAAACTTTTCAACTGTTATAGATAGACAGTTGAAATTTACAAAGAACCTATATTGCTTAGTCCGCTATTAAAACAAGTATAAAAGTTGGATCTATAAATTAAAGGGTGTCCCCATTATTGATGTTATTTGACCATTATGTCCTCATCTTTGGAACCGTTATAGACAAACACTTGAAAAATAGACAGAATGTTCACTACTATGTCTGGTATAACAACAAGTATAAATATTTAAAATTGGAAATTAAAGGGTGTCCCAATAGTTGATGTAATTTGATGTATATGGACACAAAGTTAAAATTTAAAAAGAATCTGTATTACAAAGTGTTCTTTAAAAAGTATTTATATTAAAATTTGAATTTAAAGGGTGTCCCAATAGGTGACGTCATTTGATATATATGACCCTATCTTTTAAACAGTTATTGATAAGCACTTAACAATTAGACAGAATTTCCATTACTATATCTGTTATAATAAGTATAATTATTTAAAATTATAAATTACAGGGTGTCGCAATAGTTTATGTAATTTGATGTATATGACCAAACTTTTAAACCGTTACAGACAGACGGTTGAAATTTACAATGAACCTGTATTGCTACGACCACTATAACTAGTATACAATTTTAATTCGGAAATTAAAGGGTGTCTCAATATTTACCGTCTTAAAGAAACATGATTTTAAGTTTGTCTGTTTTGAAGTCGGTTTTTTTGCAAGAATTATTAATTATTTATTTGTAAGAAAGTTAACCAATATAACTTAAAATTTTCCCGAGAACTCAATACCATATTCAACACAATTCGAATTTCTTTTTTAGTATTTTTAGAGAACGACAGTTATTGAAAGGTCAAAGGAGCAAAGTGTCGATGACTTTTGTTCGTTTGTAATTAAATATTGTGCACAACAGATTTAACCTTTTTCTGCTTCTCTTTCTTTTTTATCTCTGTAAAATAATCCGCTCTTTTATTCTTTAATTTCTTTTTTTCATTTCCCCTTTTTTTTGTTTTGTATTTAATTGCATTTGGGTTTTGTTTAATGTTTTGTTACTTGTATTTATTTGTTTTATTTTGTATAAATGTATATTTTTTGTTTTTAATGGGAATTTTTTGTTGTTGTTAAAATTTCTTATTTCTTAACCTAAAATTTTTTTCATATAACTCACGGTTTCCGGTTTGGTAAGAGTGCGTCGACGATTTGGTTTAAATGGCATTTCAGTGGTGACTTTTAAAAAGTTGCGAGTAGTTTCAGGTGATGGTGGTGGTGGTGGTGGTGATGTTTGTGTGGATGTTACTGCTCTAGCTCTAGCTCTTGCTGCTGCTGTTGCTGTTGCTGTTGCTGATTCAGCTTTCGCTTCTATCGTAGTTACTCGTATTGTTGCTGGTGATGATACTAGCAGTGGTGTTGAAGTTGTAGCATTGAGTGGCATTATGGTGGTAGTTGTAGCAGTGTTTCTGGCGTTGTCTTCGGCTGGAGATGTTCGAATATTTATTGTAGTGCTGATACTGCTGCTCGTAGAGGAAAAGGAAGTTTCAGTTGATTTTAGTTCATTTTGTGGCAAAGTTGTAGTAATCGGTTTAACAGTTGTAGATGCGGTTATTGTTGTGCTTATTGTTGGTGTGTAAATTGTAGATATTGTTGCTGGAGCATCGTATTCTTGTTGTTTTGTTAAAGCTGATGATGTTTGTAGCATTTCCGTTGTTTTTACAATTGTTTCCTTTTTCTCTGGCTCTATGGCTTTGTTTTCCTCTATTTTTTCTTTATTTTCTAGATCTTTTGCCATTTGCTGGAAATTTTGTGTTTGGATTTCTGCTGCCGTTTGTGGAGTTTGTTGTGTTACTGGTGCTGAAACTGTTGTTGAAGTTGTTATTATTTCTGCTAGTTTTTCTGTGGTTCCAGTTGTTGTTAGCAAATGTTCTTTATTTTCCTCATTTTTTATTGCTGTCAGTTTTTCTTCTATTGTTAGCACATGTTGTTGTTGCTGCTGCTGTAGTTGTTGCTGTTGGTGTGTTTGTGTCAGTGCCTCTACTGTTTTTGTATCAGTAATTGCTTCGGTTCTTTCTCTATTGTCCGTTGTTGTCTCCAAATCGTAAAGTTTTTCTGTGGATTTTAAGGATTTTTCTGTTGTTTCTACAAGTTTTGTGGCTTGTTTCATCTCATCATCATCTGTTTGTGTTTTCTGTGGTTGTTTAACTTTTTCTGTCTCATCCTTATCAATTTCGGGGTCATTTATATTTTTATAAATTTTTTCAGACTTGGTTGCCTGTAAAGTCATTTCTTCGTTGGCAATATTTCTTGCTGTAGTGGAGGCAGCTGGCTGTAAAGTTATTGCTGTCATTGTGGCTTGTAGTTCCACGAAATTTAAATTTTTGGAATTTTTACGTTGTTCCGTTTCCGTTGTATGTTGTTCGGTAATTGGTTTCATGCTGCTGTCTACTTCTGTGGTTGTTAATGTCTGATGTTGTTCTTGTGGTCCTGTTGCAACAAATTGTTTCTTATTTTCTTGACTGCTTATTAAGGCGTCCAAGGTCTTTAATGTTGTTTTCTGTGCATCCAACACTTTAGGAGTTGTCACCGCCATTATCATCGTATCTGTGGCTTGATGTTGTTCTTGTTTTATTGTAGTCTCAGCTTGTTCGGTTGTTGTGTTTTCTAGATGCAACTTTTCATCTTCATGCTGTTGCTGTTGGTTATGTTGATTGTAATGGTGATGATCATGTTCATGTTCAGTATGACCGTGTTTGCTGGCTGGTGGTATATAATGAGATTTAACCATCAGCATGGGTGGTATAAAATGTGAACTGTCTGTGACTTCCTTTGTGTGAGGATGTTGGCTTTCTTCGGCTTTTACATTGCTGTGAGGTTGTTGGGGATGTATCGGATGACTAATGGTGGGTGAAGATATTGTTGTGGTTAAATGTCCCCAGGAATTGTCCAATTCTTGATTTTGTTTCTGCGTGTGTTCTGCACTAGGATTTGGCCTTCCCTCCTCCTTGTTTGTAGGGTCAGCTGGTATTGTAATGGAGGATATTTCTGTGGTAGATGTGGTTGTAGAAATTGGACTGTTCGCAGTGGCAGATTCTGTTGTTACCGGTGTTGTTGTTGTTGTTGTAATTGGTACACTCTTCATAAGCAGTTTCTTGCTTTCCATTCCCTTAGATTTTTGCATAGTTTTCTTCAGGGCTATAGCTTCCTTTTCCATTTTCTCAAAACCATCTTCATTGTGTATATTTGTTTTCTTAATGTGAGGCAAAGGTTCTAATATTTCATTTGAAACTTCTTCATTGAGAAACTGTTCCGGCATTTCAGGTTCTCCTTGCAATGGTTGGTCACCCATCATCATTTCTTCCATTTCTATTGGCAGCCTCTTTTTATCCCTTTGCGATTGTTCTATAGATATGCCACTAATAGTTTGTTTGCCATTATCTTTTTTAGGATTCTCCAAAACTTTTTTAGCCGATTTCTTCACAGGTTTGGGTATAAGACCGGGTATTTTATAAAAAGAACTGACTGTTTCCATATTGGAGGGCTCATCGGCCTGCATTAGCTCATCTACATTGAATTGTTCTATAAGACGTTGTACGGTATTCTTTTCAGTTTGTAATTCCTCGGGAAAATGAGGTCCATAGTTGACCTCCATGGGCAGAAGTTCTATATCGTTGTTTTCATTATTGTCCGAGGGTATTGAATTAATTATTTGCAGTGACTTGAAATGGGAATTTGTTATGTCGTTAATGCGTTGGGCCTCTAAACGTTCTCTAGGGCAAATCAAATCCTGTAAAGCTCTTTCACGATCCTATAATTGAAATAAAAGAAAGCATATACATTGTTTCGTTTAAATAAATCTTAAGCTAAATACGAGTATTAAATTTTCGTCTCTATTATTAACCCACCTGCTTGCCTCTGCACATTGTCCTTAACAAGCCCTCTTCTTGACAATTTCGTATTAACTCAATACTGGCTGTATCAGCCATATACTGCAGGGTTAAATTTGGCATATCCTTTAAATTGCAAGCATCTGCCCAGCTGGGTACTATAAAAATAAATCAAAATGAAGACAACAAGAAATAAGTGAACAGGAAATTATGTTAACTAAATTAAGTTTAAAATAAAATCTGATTATACTTGACATTGTTGGATTTAAATTGCAGTTTAATTAGGTTACGTGGAAATTTCTTTTCTTCTATTGCAAACACATACATACCGGGCATTTCACATAAAAAGGATGCTGTCTCTGGACCACCACATCGCAAGGCATGCCAACGATAATCACGTATGGGATCAATTACAGCACACAATGGTGCATCCATTAAGGGCAAAGATTCCGCCCAATAGCCAGTATCAGCCACCAAAGGTCTAGAATTGCTACTTGATATTGAAAAGCAATAAAAATGGAAGAGAGCAAATTGGTAATATAAATGACATGAGGTGGTAGGGAGGAAGTAGAGCCAAATGTGATGATAAAAGAAAATAAATTAAATTTGTAAAGAGATTTTGTGAGCAAATTGCTAAGGTAAATAAATTAATGTGTAGTGGATACATGTAAAAGAAAATTTAAAATTAATTAATTTTAACTTAAGCAGCTACAAAGTTGCATAAAAGTTTTGGTTTTAATACTCAGTGATTTTTTGTTGAAAACTAAAGCTTTTTTTTTATTTTTAATTCAAAATATCACCAAAAGTTTATTTATCATTCAAGTGTTATAAAATTTTTAATTTTTGATAGTCCTTGAAATTATCTATCTCTCATTCCTGTTTGGGACAATTTTAATTAATATTTTTATCCCAGCTTTTAAGTGGTTTGAAGTGATGGTTTTATATATGACCGGGTTGCTATTTTAAGATACTTGTCATACTTCTGACAAAAGATATTAAGTTTTACCATATATTCCGCAACGTTTAATAGTTATGGATTTATTTATCTATTTAATTTGTATAAAACACGATTTAATCGTAAAGGGTGTTTTTCACAGAGGTATAGAACTTTAAGTTGACATTGCTTTTTAAGATGGCGACCGATTTAACAGCTGTCAAGTGATTTATTCTCATTTTGGTTTGCCAATTCATCATGAATAGGCTCACGCCTGAACAACGCTTGCAAGTAGTGCAATTTTAGATAGATTTATTGAAAGATAATTTCACGTTTTGGACCTGTGAATTGGCCTCTAAGATCTTGTGATTTAACACCGCTAGACTACTTTCTGTGGGACTATGTAAAATCATTGGTCTATGCGGATAAGCCACAAACGCTTGACCATTTGGAAGACAACATTCGCCGTTTTATTGCCGATATACGGCCACAAATGTTGGAAAAAGTCATCGAAAATTGGACGTCCAGATTGGACTACATCCGCGCCAGCCATGGCGGTCATATGCCAGAAATCATATTTAAAATGTAATGCCACAAGATTATCATTCGGATAAATAAAATTCATGTCAATCGAATAATCCATCGTTGTTTTATTGCAACTTAAAGCTCTTTACCTCTATAAAAAAAAACACCCTTTAAATTAAAAGCAGTCTTAGGGAATGTCAATTTCAGCTTGTAATTAATTACACATCAAATTACGCAATTATATGTATGTTAAAACCCCGTGAAGCTACTGGTTCCCATGATACCAATTTTTTGGACTCTGGTCAGCCTTTGGTCTTTCTTATCTTCCAGTTTCAGGCTCCGTGCAATCCTCAGTGACTGGTATACAGTCATCAAGACTATATACCATACGGGGAGTTTGGAAAATAGATATAACGAATTGCTAACATACTGTGTAATTTTTTAAGTCATGGCGAAATAACCATATACGGATACCACTACGTCATAAAAGACCAAAAAAAATTTCCCCTGTCTCCCAGCTTTGCCCAAAAGTCCTCCAGGTTTTTTTTATGGGCCCTCAAAGATGTGGGGCCTCGATGTCATTTTTGCAAAAAAATGATCATTTCCTCAAGCTTATATTTTGCAAACCGTTTGAATTTTTGATATACTCTCTGAGGCAAAGTTGTAGCTTTTGTCATAAGTAACAAAAATTGTTAACATAAAATCAAAAAAGCTTCATCTTTAAGGTCTAAATCGCAAAAAACTTTAAAAAATTCAATTTTTTTTACCTTTTTTCCCCTGTTCAGGTCCATACGTAGCAAACCGTTCAAAATTAAAGTAAACAATCAACTACAAAAATGAACCTAAGATCTCAATAAACAACTTTCTAGAACATATGAACTTCCTAGGAATGATTCTTAACACCGTTTAGGTAACGCACTCCATTCAAATTTAAGCTGGGTTTCTCTACACAATGCAGCTTAATATGGGGGTTACTGATGCAAAATTCCAAGACGATAATAATTTTTCACTTTGTATGGACGGTACCACTCCAACTATTCCGGCTATAACTCATAAACCAATACACATACACAGACCCTTTGTACATAAAAACCTTGGTATTGACGTCACCTTTTATATAAAATTTGCAAAAAACAAAAAAATCGGTTCACGCATTCCAGAGAACATCAATTACTAACACAATGCAACTTTTTTTTATATATAAAGATTATAATCAAACGAAAAAAATTCCTCTTTTAATATTCAGTCCTTTATTAAAAATTTAAATTACTCAATTATGTGCCAAAAACTATGTAATCGAAACAGTTTAGATCAATGCAACACCTAACATTTTTAGTACAGCTGATTTTTTCATATTTTACAATTTCTTACTTATACCTCTTCTGCTCTAAGGCGCTCACTTGTCTGGTATAATTTGTCTTAAAAGCCTTCAGAATTTTGTGGAATTTGAGTACAAAAATTATAAAATAATTTAAATAAATATAAAATGTAAAGTTCCTTTTATTTAAATGGCTCTTGCTATAAATAAAACAAACAATTTTTCCTCGTAGTTAAAACCCCTATTTGCAAGGCTATTTAGGGACCCTCATTTTATGTAGTACTCGTATGTTGAAGTTCCTACTGCTGATGCTGCAAATCTGCTGTTACAAATAAAAAATCAATAAATATTTAGTCACATGTAAACAAATATTTTAATAATTTCTCTCACATCCTATTAAATCCTTAAACAAGCTACTCATATTTATTCTAAACATACATATTCTAAACAGTTTTTATTTTTATATCTTCTCAAACAAAAATGTGGAAACTATAACAAATTTAAAAAAAAAAAATTTATAAATAATAAAAATATACAAGATTTATTCTTCAAACACACACAAAAACACTCACATAAAGAGTTGTCAAACAGGAGTTGTATTTAACTATTGTCTAGTAATAATATTAAAATATAATAGTATCCCAGCCAGCAAAATTGTCTGGCATCCATAAGATATCTGACAGAAACTTCTAAAAAAAAACTCAGAATCGTAACGAATTGTATCAGAGTTCTGACCTAAAAATATATGAAGTGGTTGACACGAAATCTGACAGACATGTCGTGGGAAATTCTAAGTTTCTTGCCGATACTTCTGATAGAAATCTAACAGAATTCTAAACAAAAAGTTCTGTTATAACATCAGACGTATCGTTGATCGTATCGATTTCTGAAAGATATCTGAGAGAATGTCTAAAGAAATTCTTCTTTTTGAATTTTCCCTTAATACATTTGAAGTCGTTGTCTCGCAGTTATTTATTAGATCTTGTTATCTAAAAAGCACAACCAGTTTTTTTAATTAAATGTGACAAGATACATATATATTCATTAAAAAACATAAACAAAAAATGAAACAATTTATATCTGTACGAAAACTCAGATATCTATCAGACATGTCGATATTTAGAACAAATAAAATCATTCCGGCATATTTATACGAAATCTCACAGTTAGCTATCAGACATGTCGAAAATAAAATTTCCCAGACACGTCTGACAGAAATGTGTACGAAATATCTGAAAATAAAGTTAGAAATTTATCAGAGTTGTCTGATTCCGACAATGTCGGAACATTTTGCTGGCTGGGATGTGTATTATTAAATATGTATGTAATTTATAAATATATTTAAACATCGCTGTAGTTGTAAAATAATACTGACATATAAAAAAAAAACATATAAAATAACATAGTAATTCATGGTAGAGTGAAGTGAAGTGAAGTGTAGCTTTATTCACATTTTATACTTACGACCACATAAAACGATCAGAGCTTTGGGGTCTCATAAGACCAATCCAAACAATGTCGTTAACATCTAATTCTCTTAAAAGGTCTCTGGTTGCATCAAATTGAAAACTGTTGTCGACTATGAATACATAGATAGAATAGAAAGAAAAATAAAATGTTTAAAAATCAGTAAATATTTATTAAACTTAAATTTTGAAAATTTAACTTTAAATTATACTGTTTAAGTCGAAAAATATATTAAACATAATTCGCAATTATTTTAAATTTTTATTGCACAGAAAAAATTATTACCAAAATATTTCCAAACAGTTGGTTTTTTTTAAATGTTTATTGATTTTCAAAAACTCATTTATTTGAATCTAGTAATACTTTTGTTTGATTTTTAGTTTGCTGCTAAGAGTATTGCCGTAATAAAAATAATTGTTCAAACTATATATATTAATATGGAAATGTTGTTCTTCTGTAAAAATTAAATTTAAAATACTTTTAAATTTTGAATTCTAATTATATTTTAGTAGGAGAACCTTATGAAATTAAACAGCAAAAAAGTATATATTTATTTTTTTCTTAATAAAATTTAAGTTTGGTATTTATACATAGACAGAAATATATTTTCGCACTGTTTTTTTTTTAAATCTTTTATTGTTTATATTGGACTTCTTAAAGTGTTATCATTATTTTTATAAATAATTTTCTCTATTCTTAAAATGTGGGTAAAACTATCCTTGCTTATATTTTTAAATAATAAATTGGTTTATTATAAAATAGTATAGGCTATTAGCATTATATTATTAAAATTATAGTTGAATTTCCAAAACATTTAATTTCAATGTTTGCTATTATAGCATACACAGCCATACAAATACTATATAATTTTTAAGTTTTATTTATTATTCCGGTTATAGCAATATGAATACTGTGTAAATATCAAGTGTCTGACTATAACGGTTCAAAAGAGAAGGCCATATACATAAAATTATTTTGGGACACTGTTTAATTTCTAATTTGAAATATTTATACTTACGGTCATAACGTACTATCTGAAATTATACCTAATTTTCAAGTTACATCAACTATAAGGCATTATTCTGTAAGTTAATTTTGTTATTAGTTTGTTAAAATAAGAAATTGATGCACTTTAGGTTTCAAAATACACGTAAAAATCATACATGATTTTCCCGATGCACAACGTTTATTTTTAAAGTTATGAACTTTTTTGAATGGAACTAATCTATAAGCAATACCTTTCCAATAAAAATAAATACAAATCGGTTCAGAATTAAATGATTTCTAGGAGTTAACTAAGACGATTTGATAAGCTTCACCTTATATAAAGTCGGTTAATTACAATTTTGAAGATATTATCCAAGAAATTTTATTTTGGCCCATTCATTAATAATTACTCATTTGCAAAAAACGGCAACACTTTCTGTCATGCATTGAAAAAGGAAATTTATTTTAATAAAAAAATATTTAAAGCACAAAGAAATATTCAAAAGCCATTAGCTGCAGAGAAAAAGGTTAAAATGTACACATATGTTATTAAAGATATTGCTACATATTCATATATAATTTTTGATTTTTATTCACAGTTTTTCAGGTGGCGGCAATGGCCAACTTTGTGTAAAGACCAGCAAACAATTCCCATACCAATAATTTAGATGAATCAAATACAAGGTTTTGCCCCAATTGTGGTCAAGAGGAAACGCTTTGTGCCTAATATATAAAGTAACTAGTCGCTAAAGTTTGACCGAAGTGAAAAGAAAAACATTATTTTCACTGTTGTTCAAGATGTCAAATTCCATATATAGATAACATTTTTTAATATATAGAACTTGATATTTTCAGAAACAGCGAAATTGAATGAATTTGCCATTGCCATCCTGTAAAGTGATTCGTCTTGGCCTTTTTTTTTAATATGGTGAAATTTTACCCAGTAGTTATTTAAATTAGTCACAAAAATTGTTTTTGTTTTAGCTAAATTATTTTTTTGAATATTGTTTTTTATTTCAGTAAAGTTTTTTATTAGTTTCAGATAAATTATTTGTTTCATTTTTTTTTTAATTTCAGTAAACTTTTTTTCTGATTCAGACAATATTTTTTTTTTTTTAATTTTTTATAATTTTCAGTAAACTTTTTTGTCTGATTCAGACAAATGTTTTGTTTGAAATTTTTTTCTAAAGTCAATAAATTTTTTTTACCAAATATTACAATTATTTATTTAAAAAAAAAATCGGGGAATATTTTCAATAAACTAATTTAAAAATTAATTGTCTGAATTTACAATTTTGTTTGTAGGACCATATTCAAAAAAATGTTCTATTTATGCGAATTAATTGTTTGAAACAGAAAAATATTTTTTTCTGTGTGAGGTTTTCGTTTTTAAGTTTCCTAGAAGATTTGATTGCTAGATCATTCTTATCGTATTCTGTAGTTTAAATTATACTTTTAAAAGGAGATTATATTAGTATGAGTATTTAGTAATTTGTTAAGGTCTATGTCGATTCAGTATTTCAAATATGGCGTTTTCATCTAATAAAAACGTCAAAAATTATCTTATAGTTTTTATAGAGGTAAAGACATACAGAGCCATCACAAACACAACACAAAAACGAGTCAGACTCATACAAGTAGGATTCCGTACTACGTTCAATATATAACTTGAAGATACAACATTTAAATTTTTTTACGCCTTATACACAGAAAAAAATATTTTCACCAATTAAGGGTTTTAATTGGTTTCCGATTAAAATTTAATGAAATAATTAACTAAATCAATTATTTGTTTAATAAGGAAAAGAAATTTTCTGTTTTTTTTAACAAATTTATATTTGAATCAATTAAAAAATTAATTGAACTTTAATTTAAAACTAATTAAAAGCTTCAATTAGTGCAAATTTTTCGTATTGTATGTGACCCGGCCTATGAAAAGGTGGCGTATGACTCCAAAAAAATTTTTCCACTTTTTTTTTGGTTCGATAGTTTTTGAGACGCTCTTTCACGTGGTAAAAACTAGAAAGTCCTAACTTGCTTAGAAGTTATGGTAAGTCAAACTCGATTTGGGGATTTTTTTTGGGGATAATGATAATCAGAAACTGGTTTGTGTTTTGCATTGAAAAAAAACATTGCTCATGATATACAGAAACTGGTTTGTGTTTTGCATTGAAAAAAAAACATCGCTCATGATATACACACACGAACTTATCTCATTTATGCTCTTTTGCATTTTTTGGTTGCCTTTTGGGCATGGCTGTTCATAATGCAAAAGAAAAACTGCTAAAAAACTGACGAAATGCATTGTTTATCTTTAACAGCTAATTTTTCGAAATTTTGTTTTTGAGTCATAAGCCACCTTTTCATAGATCGGGTCACATATATTTTTATTACATACTTTTACGATTCAAAAGATAAGCAAAAATATGTAACAATCACGTATGCTATGGGACTCCCTTAATTATTTAAATACTTGTTTGTACTTGTTATTATAGCAAGTATAGTGCTACATACCCTGCCTGTTTAAAATTCAAGTGTCTGCCTATAACGTTGATAAGATATATGGTAAAATTCCTCGAAAATGCGCCTTATAGGGAACACCCTTTTATTTTTATTAATTTTATTTTTGATAATTCTTGTATTAGCAGACATTGTAGAACATAATCTGCGAACATTTCAGGTGTCTGCCTATTACAGTTCAAAAAAGAAAATCATATATAGATAAAAATCAAACCTCTTTCGGAAAACTTTTTAATTTTAGATCAAATTAAATGTTATAGAGGTCATAGTAATATGACCTCTATAACATTGCTAGTATTTGTTATTAGAACAGCCATAATAGTACAACTTTTTTGATAATCTACATATTACGATTCCAGAGATGAAAGGCCTTGACAAAGGGATACATATTGCAGCGAAAACATAATGGGACTCATGCATAAAAACGAGTAAAAGCGCTGAGTTGAAGCAGATGAGCAATTGCTCGTAAGTCGAGTTCAATCAAACAGCAACAGCTTTTGCTCAATTTTGTATGCATAAAAATGAGTTCAAACCAATTGCAATTACTTGAGCAAAGCGAGATCAAACGTCTAATTGTTATTGAAGTGCAAACATGCCGTCAAGTGAAAGTGAAGTAGAATCAGAATTTCTTGCTGTTTGTTGTTCGATATCGTTTCCTAATTGCCATATATCAATATTGTTGTAATCGTCATTAATAAGGATATAATCGTCTTTTAAAAATTTAGCTATGTTATGCAAAATTAAACAACTGGCTTTTACGTGGGGTGAAAACTCTGTCGATACCAGAATTTTGTATTGAAGTATCGAAAATATTTGCTTCAATTGACCAAAACACCATTCTATAATGACACGTTCTCTTGTAAACACTTTGTTGAATGTTTTTTCTATGTCAGTTGTTGGGTTTCGGAATGGTGTCATTAGCCATGGGCATATTCCACACCCCTCATCCCCGAGAAGTAATGCATCGTTCGTTGCATTTTGCATTATTCTATAGACCTCGCTGTTTCGTAAGATGCCTGAGTCATGAACTGAACCAACGCTTGTAAAAAGTTCTTTTCCATTACAAGTTGCCTGCACATTTATAGAGTGGAAGCCTTTTCTATAAATATACTCATCGCTTTGATTTGTTGGTTTTTTTAATTTTTATATGAGTACAATCAATCACTCCAATTGCAAATCGAAAGCACTCGCTTGCTTTGGCAGCTATAAGTTTCACAACTTCCGCAATAGTTCGCGACACAGTTGATTGATGGACTCCAATATCTGTGGCTATACCATTTTGGAATCCAGGATCTGCACAAAATCTTAAAAGCAGTCCAATTTTATCAATGTTGCGTCTTCTGAACCCTCAAAAAAATAATTAGCCAACCAGCAACTACTATCGTCAAACCTATGTATTTATCATTTTATTATTAATTATATAAAAAAATTAATAATTAAGAATACAAACCTGTATAATTTTTTATCCTCACTTGCTAAATTTGTTTTACGCTGTTGATAACATTTTGTATTTCTTTGTGGCACAAAATATTCAGCCATGATTCCTTTTTAGTGTACGCGAGTTAACTTTAAGGCAGACTCAACAAAATTTTAGCAAGAGCTCACAAAAGAAAGCAAAAGCTTGTTTTTATGCATATGAAAATAAGCTCAAGCTCATCTCACTTAGTTCAAACTGAGCACGACGAGATCAAACGTGAGCCGTGAGTAAAAGCAAATACTTAAAATTTTATTATGCATACGTCAAGCACCTTTTACTCAAAAAATCGAGTCCGAGCTCAATCTCACGTTTTATGCATGAGACCCAATGGCTTCTGCCCTATTGATTGGTACCGATTTACGTATATATATATGTAAAATATATATCAATTCCCTTCTTGCTCTTAGCAATTCAATGTTCAATATAGTTGAAGACCATCTTAACTCCTAAAAAGCCATTCGTGCCTCTGTTGAAGTTTAACAGAATACCAAACTGAATCACTCTTCCTGCGATATAGGTCTAATCCACAGTCACCACAATACTACCAAAAGAATCCAACCAAAAACTGTTCACAAGGACTGGGGAAATTACTGTGGATCTACCTGTTTCCGTGGTACCAGCTGTTTGGTACATATCCCGTAAGTAGTGGCATCAAGGTGTTTGAAACCTACAATCAAATATGCTCGCAGTGGCCCTAATATGATATATTCATTCG
This sequence comes from Phasia obesa, assembly GCA_949628195.1. NCBI lineage: Eukaryota > Metazoa > Arthropoda > Insecta > Diptera > Tachinidae > Phasia > Phasia obesa. Next base: position 131,257,763 of record OX451218.1, on the reverse strand, counting down.
GCTGTTTCATTTTAGCATACTATATGCCAAAGTCAGAAACGGAATTTTCTCATTTAGAAATGTTCAATTTTAAATTAGATTGGTAGATCTTAGATTTAGATGAATACGATATTTTAGACTGTAAATACCCAGGATGGATGAGAACAAACTGAACAATAATCACGTGACTGGTACCTGAGCAATAGGGACCGGTTGCATTTCTAACACTTTATATTTTAAGAACCTATCAGTTTAGCATGATTTTGATATACAAGGCGGTTAATTGGTACCATATAGATACTATGTGACCGGTTTCACATGTACGATTAAGAAGTTTGATCAGTGAAAGTCAGTAATATTTTTGCCTTTTCTATTATTTGAAGCAAAAAGTCCTATAACTAACTTTAATAAGCCAGCCTGTAAATAGCCCAAAAAAGTAGTCACAAAAATTAACAATGTTATTACAACATTAGTTTAACTGAGGGACACAAAAAAAACCGTAAAAAACAATTTCCAAAATCTTACATATAATAGATATACTAATAAAATACTAACTCATTTCCATCTGTCTGTCTTTCTGCTTCTCATTTGTGTTCGCATCACGTAAAATCTACTGGATGGATATTAACAAAATTTTGTGAGAAGGTACCATAGCATCTTGTTTCCAATATACGATACTTTTTTCCGCAAAAATATCTCATTTTCAAGAAAAAGTGGAGAAAAAGCATTGATAGACGCAATTTCTGGTTTAATGGTTCTGATATTTTCGGTTTAAAACTGGGATATTTTCAACACGGTTATATTTTCAATACATCTTTTATTGTTGAAAGTGGGTTATTTTAAAAACTATTGTGCAACATTAGGCGCCAGTTGAATAAAATTTGTATTTGATATGTATTTTTACTTTGTGGAATTACATTGCTATTAAACTATTTTACATAGCTTTACAATAATTTTGAGAATTTGTTGTAAATTTTACAATTTTATCCATGGATGGGTATCTTTATAGCAAGTAAATACTTAAACCATAACTAAAGCACTATAAAAGTAAGAGTCTTACAATTGGTGTGGAATACTTTCAAAGCAAAATCGAGAAAAATATTGTAAGGACGCCCACGAAGTGGCGGGCACAGCTGGTCAATGTATACATTTGCTGTTAACACTTTGACTAGTTACGTGATGTGTCCTGTTTTTACTAGTCACTACAGTACCTGGCAGTACTTTTATATTACGAACCTTTTGAATAGGAATTTGGGCTTATTTTCGAAATTATAATTTTGTGCGGAAACTCTTTTAATACTTGTACTCGTATTAAATTCTAATGGTAGGCTATGTGATGCTACTTTCTTTATTTGTGGGCACGTGGCAGAAAAGGTTGCCTTATACCTCAAACATAAATTATTCTGTTGTCTCTTTGTCAATAAAGAAAAGGAAAATGAACTCAGGCCTGACAAAAATAATTATATTTCTTTAATGATTATAAAGGTTTCCCTATTCTATTTACAATTCCATTAAAAAATTCCTGACAGCACTTTCTAGTCAATTATCTTTTTGCAAAAGGCCATAAATATTACAAACAATGATAAAAAAATCTAAATTGTCGATTTTAGTTTAGCAACAATAAAATAAGAAACAAACAAAAAATACAATTGACATGAAAAATGTGTTGAGAAACGTATGTTTACTAGCTCCTCTACTCTTCAACACTAATACTAGGAAAACAGCATAGAAGTTGCTACAAAAGCAGTACAGAAATAAAAATAGATTCATTTTATATTAATGTACAAGTGTCTGAGTGTATCATGTCAGTGCAACTGTGACACCTTGTCGCAACAAAATACTAGAAATCACATAAAATCCCTTTTGTGTCATTCATTCATTCATTCATCCATTCAGCCAGCCAGTCATTCTTTCAGTTATTTATTCATTCAGTTTTACAGCTCTTCATTCATACGTTTATTCATTGAATCAATTTTTTTTTCATGTTTGTATTGGCTGCTGCTGTTAGAGAGTCTTTATTTAATTTTATGTCTTTCCCATCTTTTATCTTTGAAAATGTTTTTTTTTTGTCAAGAAAAGCTGTTTACTTGTTTGTAATTGTTATGTATGTCGTTGGGTTGTCTATGCCTGAATGAACTGGAAAATAGTAGACTTTTTTTTAAAGGATTTTAACAAAAAGAAAATCTTTTTCTAAAACTTTTATAATCAGCAATATTTAACAGATCAGAGGTTTCAGTTCATATTGCAAACGTGTTGATTTTGGTACTACAACTTTTATAATTTTAATTTTTAATTAATAGCGTGCTAATAATCCAAATTATAAATTCACTAAAATTGATTACTATAGGGTAAGCTAGACTCATTGGCTATTTCGCAAAGTGCTGAATGTAGCTCATCAGGTTACCAAATTTTAGAAGAGCTAAATTTACTCTTAACTTGATAGGCGAAAATTCAAAAAATTGGTGTTTTGTATCTCATAGCGATTGCTATCTACAGTATAGGACCAGAATTTTTCTTTGCCATGTTTAATGGTTATGCTAAAAAAAACAGATTCTTGATCCAAAACAAAATTCTCTCATCATTGTGATACTTTGACAGTGCTCAGACGTTTTATCACTTTACCTCCGTGTACAGCCCAAAGGCTTCTATAACTCAATAAGAGTGCTTAGAAGCCTTCGTTGCCATCAAATTAATTTCGGAAATATTGAAATCAAAATTTGCAGGTACTGTAAGGTGAATGAAGAGACTTCGGAATATGTAATTAAGTCATATCCTGCCTTGCGTCTCGTAGAACAAAATTCCTAGGAGGCTCACAATTGTCTTCTTGAAATAAGAACCATCTCTCACCGTATAAGATTGTTGGCTTTATCAATAGCCTAGACTGTGCCTGCAGGAGGCTGAGACGGTAGCGCACATTATTTGTGAATATCCGGCATTGGCTATCATAAGACTGAGGACCACTGGTAGAAGCTTGTTAAATGTGGATGCCATGGGGGACTTGAGCTTTGAACATATGTTAGCAATTACCAGAGACTGGGTAACTGCAAAAACATTGTTTGTATGTCGTAATTTTAGTGAGTATTTTACTTAACCAAATAAAGTTAATCGTCATCGCAGGTGCTATGCACGCTATAACAAATATAAAAAATTAAATTATAAATTTAAAGGTGTCTAAATTAAGATTTTTTCACATATATTGCCTATTATTTATAAACTATATACAGAGTAATTAAAGCTATATGATTTTTTTTAAACCTTTAAGGGCAGACACTTTCTAAAAGGAATAAAGTTACTTCAAGTCTTGTTTATGACAAATTTTATCTGAAAACTTTGTCTATATTTCTTTTGCATAAAGGGATTCAAATTTGCACAGAACTTATATACTAAACAGTTGCATGAGCTCATTAGCTCATAAGCAAGTGGTCATACTCGAACCCAAAGTATCTTACTGAACATATGCCTACTCATACCATGGGCAAACCTCTGTTCGTATCGTAAACGCTGATCGAGTAAAAACGCCTAACTTCATTATTATGTTCAATATTTACTCACGCTTATGTAAATTTTCTTATAGATACTCTGCAAGCTCATCGCATTTGGCTCGTTGGTATTCAGAGCCTATTATTAACCACACTCACCGTTACTCGTGTTCGTTTTTTGCGCTCATGCAGTTTTTTATTGTATATATCCGATATAACAATTATAAAATTATTATATTTAATAAATTAATTATTTAGGCTTAAGTTCTTAATTATAAGGAGATAAAGAAAAATTAGATACCAGCAAAGCAGAATGTTTACTTTTATATATTTATATAAATTATTTACCACTGGGATTTCAAAATCAAATCAGTTTTTTTTTTAAATTACACTTAAAAAAAATATTGCAAAAAAATTATTATTTAAAGGGATTAATAATTCGAATGATATACATACATTATTAAAATTAGGTGTGTTCAAGTGCTTTAATACAAATACGATGTTCATAAACTGAATAAAAAAAATTAGGCAAAAAGAAATTTTATATTCATACTGTTTATGAAAAAAATCATTTGTTGTAGCTTTTAATTGTTTTTCTATGCACTGGCACAATTATTTAAATTATCTTTAAAATTGACTTACTACTAAACTTAATTTATTAATATAAAAAAACTTGAAAAGCTTGAAGGCTATAGCAATAAATATAACCTCTTTAACTTATTTGCAATTATAATTTTCTGGCCTTTTTTAGAAGTCAATTAAACTTTCTGCTGTTTTGGCACATCATATTAAAAACCAATTAAAAGTTCTTAAACAAAATTTAAAATTTATTTTTTATAACTCAATTTAATATAGCCGTCGTAGCATATTTAGATGGCTGTTATGGTATATATTTTTTCCCATTTTTTTTTTTCTTAAATTTGTTTAATATTATTTTTTGTAGCCTCGAACTAAAGTAAAAATTGCTTTATTTTTTTAAACATTTTTTTCTTGAGGTCTGACTATTTGTTTATAAAACAGTTTTTATTATATAAATTTTTCTCAAGTTTTGCAGCTGCAGGGCACTTAATATGGTTGGTCACTTTTTTATTTTCACTTGGCAAACTTTAACTTTTCCTTACTGGTCTCACTGGTTATTGACATCTTGCCTCTACCTGCTGCATGTCTTTTGCAGTCTAGTTGGTGCCGTGTTTGTCTGTCATTTTGCTGCCAATCGGCCGTAGTAATGTTTTAAATAAGGAATTGCTTATTTTTTATTGTTTCCTTATACAACATTTTCTAACAGTGTTTGTAAATAACAGTAAAAACAAAAAAAAATGCCTAAAGATAAAAATATTTTTGTTCAAGTTTCTTTTATTATTTTTCCTTGCTTTATCTCTGCTCTGTGATATTTATTCGTATGTTGGAAATTTAGTAAATGACCATATTTTACCTGTCACCAGATTGGCATGATGGAATTGACAAACAGCATCGGCTTCAAACCATGATATTCGATCACGAAAGAAACGATAAAAAACATTCAGACCCTCTTGCGGCATTGTCCAAGTGTTACTAACATTAACCTGTAAATATATGAAAAAGAGAAAACGAATGATAATAGATAAATTTTGTGAATGGGAAATATTTCAAAAATGTTGGAACACTATGCGTATGAGTGATATTAATGGCATTATTTATTGCTCAAATGCACTTGTTTTTCAATCCTACAGCATATGATGAACATAGTAAAGGTATAATAAATATATGCATACATTGATAGACCTAGGTTTTTGTCATTTAATTTAAAAATTAGTGGGTTTAACCTTAGGCAGGCAACAAAGATAAGAATAATAAAAATAAATATAAAAAGTTATTGTGCCCTTTTTGGCAAACATTTTCGAAACATTTTTATTTTTCCTTTAAAATTTCTTTAAGAACTTAAAGACAAAAATAACTGATTGTATAAAGTATTACTTGATTAAAATACACATTAAAATTGCAATCAAACTGCATCATAGTTAGAATAAAATTTAAATTTCTGCGGATTCCTATTGACTAATAAGTCTAACTGAAATAATAAATATAAATTAACAGAGTTTTATTTGCAGGGTTGCCAATTTTGGCTATTACGTAGATTTATGTGTACGTACGTATTTATTCAAATTTGTTGATTACAGACCTTACAGTAGCCGAACTACGTCATCTAAGGAGAAAACATGCTCATGGCGTAATCTTTCCTTCTATCATTCTTGGATCTCATATTAATAGCAACTACATACTGACTCACTTCGATCGATTATATTAATTAACTGGTACTAAATAGAAGGAAACAAGAAAGTGAACTTTTAAAATTCAAACGTACTGAATTGTATTGAATTGCTGTGCCTTTAAAGTATAATTTAAAACTCATATTCTCATATACCATGGCGTAAAATAAGTATAGAAAGTGTAAATTAATCATGTTTAACTTTTTTAAAGATATTAATTTTGTTTAATAAAATATTTAAACGACTATAGACTAAAGGATTTAAATAAACAATGTTCATGGATTTAGCTTTTTATATTCATTTAACATTTTGCAAGATGTATTGTTTGAAGGATAAAATGAAAAATTATTTTCAATGAAAAATTCTTTTCTTAATTTTGCGTTTCATTATGTCTGTTTTGCTGGAGTATTATTTATTCAGGCATTTTATATTTTTTTTTTTTTCATTGTATAGCTTGACATTCAAATATTACCAGACATTTTTCTCATCAAAATGCAAATTTTTTATTTAGTTTTCTAGGAAGCTTTGGACCACCCAAAACAAAAAGCATGCAGAAGAAAATCTAAATTGAATAAAATAAAAATAAAAAAAAAAATTATAAGAGAAAAAATAAAAAAGGATGTTATATGTGTGTGATTGGTTGATTTTTAACACTCTATGCTATAAATTTTTTGTTGGCATTTTTTTAAAAATAACAGATATTTATATGCTGTAACAAGTAAAAAAGTTAAAATTACTAAAATAAAATATATATTATATATTATTATATATAAAAATAAAATATATATCATATTTTGTTATTAAGTTTCTGATATAATACAATTCGTAAAATTTTTTTGTTGTATAGACTGTTTAAAGTAGCTGCTACGCAGAAGCCACCACTACAGAAAAACTCAATTTTAAAATATCAAGTTTTGATATTAATTATAGAATGAGCGCAACATAACTCAAGTCAAATTTCAAAATAATATTTTTAAAAAGAAGTGGTTATTTATTCGTACTTTGTCTTTACCATCGCTGGATAAAATTATAAAATTTATATAAAATTCTAAAAATTATTGTAAAGCTCGGTAAGCTACAGACAAGTAATGAGTTACGCATTATTTTAAAACAGATCTATCTTCCGCGCAAGATTGCTTAAAGAATACTGCTTTCAAAAATAGAAGATTGCAGTACCTTTAAATCGGTAAAAAATTGGCGTACTTTCCTTCCTTTTCTCCATTTTCTCGAAAAGAAAGTATCCTATATTGTAATCAGGATACTAAGGTACCTCCTCACAAAATTTTGTTAAAATCCATCCAGAAGTTTTTAGGTGATGCCAACACAAAAAAAGAAGGACAGATAGGCAGGAAATGAGTTACTATTTTATTATATGGACAGTTGTATAGATAGCAACCTCTTAGAAGCTAATTCATGTTTTCTAACAACAAAAAAAGACTTCTGGCTATTAAACCTTAATAAAAAATGTTTTCAAAAATTATCATTGATATTAAATAAATTAGTCAAGTGCGAGTTAGACTCACACACTTAGGGTTCCGTACTATGTTTAGTACAACTTTAAAATTTCAAGTTGTTAATTTTTTCATGTCTTATGAGTCACCCTTTAATTTTAAAATTAAAGTCATAATTGCATCACTGTTGGAACACCCTTTAAATTTTAGCAATTTTGTTATCGCGGCCATGGTAATACACTATCTATAGAAATATACATGAGGCTACCTATTGCGGTTCTAAAAATAAGGTAATATACGTGAAAAACATGTCACTGATGGAACACCCTTTAGATATTAGTAATTGTTACAGCGGCCGAAGTACGACATCTACTGTGAACATTTAAAGAGTCTACCTATTACGGTTCAAAAAATAAGGCTATTTACGTACAAATCATGTCTCTGTCGGAACACCCTTTAATTTTGTTATTTTCTATGGCGACCATAGCAATTCTCTTTCTATCAATATATCAAGAGTCTACCTATTAGTATTAAAAAAAATAAGTTACTATATGTGAAAAACATGTCACTGTTAGAACACCCTTTAATTTTTAGTAATTGTCATAACGGCCATGGCATCACATCTTCTATACAAACTGGAAGAGTCTACTTATTACGGTTCAAAAAATATGTCGTTATACATGCAAAACACGTCACTGTCGACAAAACCCTTAAAATTTTTATTGTTTTTATAGGGGTCATAGTAATACACCATTTGTGAAAATTTCAAGAGTCTATCTATTATGGTTAAAAAATTAGTCAATCTGCGTGTAAATTACGTCACTGTCGGTACACCCTTTAATTTTTACTATTTGTTATAGTGATACTTATAGTAATACTCATCCTATAATAACTTCAAGAGTCTACCTATTAACGTTCAAAACCTATGCCATATACACATACAAATCACGTCACTAACGGAACACCCGTTAATTTTTAGGTTTAATATGTATACTTTCTTAAAACGCGAACATAGTTTAAATCACTGCAAATTTTAAGTGGTTGCTTCCTATAGCTCAAGAAATAAAGATATACAGGCAAATTACACGTCACTTTCGGAACACCCTATAAGTTTTAGTATTTGTTGCTATAGTGGCCACAGTTATACGCCTTTTGTGAAAATTTAAAGAGTCTACCTATTATGGATCAAAACTTAGTACTTATACATGCAAATCACACCACTATCGGAACACCCTTTAATTTTTAGTTTTATTTTTTGATAGTTGTTTATATAGTGAACTAAGTTATAATTACTGTTTGTAACTTTCAAGTGTATCCCACCTACAGTTTACGAAATATGCACATATTCGTGAGTAACACCTCTTTATCGGCACACCCTATAAAATTTAGTATTTGCTACTATAGCGGCCACAGCTATACACCTTCTGTAAAAATTTCAAGCATCTACCTATTATGGTTCAAAACTTAGGCCTTATACATGCAAATTACACCACTATCGGAACACCCTTTAATTTTTAGGTTTATTTTTTTAGACTTGTTTATAAAGCGAACTAAGTTTTAATTACTGTTTGTAAATCACAAGCAATCACATTAAATTATAGAAAATTTATTTTCTTTGAGTCTCGTGCTGCCATCAGGCCTTCTGTGCGTGGGCTTTTGGAACACCAACTTTTCAGGTTTAATGAGTTCACCCATTCCAGGACCTTCGCTCACATACGCCATTACCCAACACTACTCTGGGTTCTGCTACGTTACAGTCGTTTAAAAATTGTTTTATTTTGGAAATCATTTGATAGTTCATGTATCATGTTTCACAAGCAATAACTTTAAATTATGGAAACCTTATTTTTAGCCTTTACTCTTGACTTTAGTGATTTCAGACTGTCGACTGGTAATTGTCGGCTTTCTTTCTCATCACGCAGTCTTCAGTAATTAAAGCATTCGTTTAGATCTCCCGTGGAATCCAGATTTAACAAACTTCTGCCTGAGGTTCTAAGATAGCCAGTGTTGCAGATTAACAGACAATGTACACTGCCTTCTTAGCTCCTTTTTAGGCACAGTCTGCAAGTATCATCTTCTTTGAATTTCATATTATCAAAATGATACTTCAAGTTTCCATGACATGTCACCAATGCAGTTATACAGCTTAAGGTACTTCTATTATAATTGATCGCCTTCCTTATATTTAGTGGCCTTCCGCCAACTTTTCATGTGTAACACAGTTCAGCCATTGCAGGACCTTCGCTCATATTCGCCATTACCCAGCGCTACTCTGGGTTCTGCTACGTCACAGTAGTTTAAAAACTGTTTTATTTTTGAAATCATTTTATAGCTTATGTATCATGTTTTCGAGTGGAAAGGGAGAAGGTTAAAATAGAAAATAGAAAAGATGAGAATCTAAAAGAAAAGTGAAAATAAGGAGCTGTCATGAATCAGGTAAATATCTACATATGTTGCACTAACTAACAGTGGGATAAAAACCAACCACTACTTCTCAAAAAGGAATTGATCCAACTTAGTTTCAGTGATGAGACAATTTGAGATCAAATAGAATTTAAAGTACCGGCATCCAAGACACTAATGACGTCGGTATTCTTGCAATCAAAAAGATTCAACTCATGGGACCTTCTAATCTGGGCCATATTATAGGAAGGAGGACGAAAAGAGAATGCCACAATAAATGTCAATGTCCCTTTTTTACCATTTTATCCGCAATTGTGGGGAGGGGCCCTCCCTAAAGTGGAAGTACAAACTTCATGTGAAACAGAGTCTACAGGTGCAATAATCAATGAGTCCAGGGATAATATTCGTGATAATCATAATGTTAATATGGCCCCATAACCGATGGTTTCATGCAACCTATAATAATTAGTGTTAATCTTTTTCTTTTTTTTTAATCTTTTTTTATAACTATGCAATTTTGCATTAATAGTCTTCTCTATAAAACCTTTTATTTATTTTAACAATTTTTCCTATATATATATATATATATATATATATATATATATATATATATATATATTTTTTTTAATATTATGTTGTATCTTTACCATTCAGTAAATTATATATTCTAAGGGAAAAAGCTGGAACAAATACAGAGATGAATGTCATTATACTTAATTTGAAATCATGGCGTAAATTAATGGTTCGTTTGTTGTGAACACAAAATTATGAGAAACAAAAAAAAAACGAAATCAGCAAAAATATATAAAAAGTGCAACGAAGAAAAATCAGAAATAAAAACTAGAATAAGAACACAAATGATAAAACATTAAACAAAATTCCCTACTCATTCTAAGGAAATTAATATACAAAAAGTAAATGTAAAAACTAAAAGTTCTGGTAGAAAAAAAAAATTAAAAATAAAAAAATGCAAAAACTAGAAAAAATATAAATTAAATATTATCACTCAAGGGTAATTTCAATTGAATATACAGCATTTTTTATTATTCCTCCAGCAGCATTGCGAATGCCGAAAAGAAAATGCTGCATAAAACCTGTTAAAATTAAAGGAAATGAAAAGAAAAAAGAATTGTAATGCGACCAAAAGGGAGTTTGTGTTGAGATTAAGTTTTAAACATTAAATATGCTTAATTTCTTTTGAAATAACCTAGTGGGCTAGTCGGTGGGTGGTCTGCTAGTCCATTAGTGTAGTGGAATTTAATTGCCGAAAGAGATTCTGGTCTGATTCACTATAATAAGAACATGTGTTTTGACTCTGTTACTCGGTATAGTTATAAAAATAATTTGTAATATTCAGGCCTTTTTACTAAAGTGATTTGAAATCACTTGAAAGGTATTCTACACACAAAAAAAATTAAATCAAATAATTTTAAATCGGTTAGGAAAAATGCCTCAATGCCTATTATTGTTTCTGTAGTGAAAATTTTGTCACTGGTCACACCCCACAGTTTTGTTAATTTTTTTGGTTCCTATAAAAAACTACAGTAAGGAGTAGGAAATCTTCATTTATACCAATCGCGTTACTCATTGCTGCATTTATAATGCAGATTTAGGTACATAAGTATCTGGGCTTGCTATTCCTAACCGATCAGTGATCTTATGACTTTGTATAAAATAAAAATTCGTCCATCAACGCCTCTTGCACCTTCCAACACCGACTTAGCAAATTTAGCTCCATACGTGCGAGGGCCACCTCAAATTATATTTATAAGACGGAGACATCTAAGCTCCAGCGCTTATTTTGCCATGGAACAATATATCGAAGAGTAATGCCCATTTCTCAAAAGTACGGTTTTGCCAAATATGTGGTCTGGAAGACCTCAAAACTTCTTATCTTCTAGTCTCTAGTTCTGATAGGGCTCAGGGACTAGCGCTTATATACAATATAACGTAAAGCAATTCACCATAGAGATCTATTCGACGTCTTATTATAAAGGCACTTATGTTCTCAAAACCATTTTCATCGCAAAACAGTACGTATTACAGTAAAGGGCTCCTCCTCCTCCTCAGGCAACATGCAAGCGATCGATTAATTAATCATCTAGCAGTGATCCGCCTTGCAGGCCAGTATGATACTGAAATATCTGGTTATTTCGTTCAGATCTACCCTGCATTAGCTGGTGATAAAAAATATAAAAAACACAATTTCAGAAGATAATTGGAACATTACAATCCGTAAACCTACGATTGCTCCTACCAAAAAATGCTTTCGAGCAATAGACTAAAATCCTTAAACATAAGACCTCAATGCTTTTCAGAAAAACGCCTAATGGTACTTTCTACGAAAAACATCTTACTAACCCCCATAAAGGGGTGCGTCGGTGGGCTGGTAGGCAGTGTGATAGTCTATCAGTCCGAGATTGTGGTATAGATTACCACCAAAGACTATAGAATTTTTCACTTAAAGTTGCCGGGAAGACCAAGAAGGAGCTAAGTGCATTAGTGACAGGTCACGGAGTCTCAAGTATTACCTGGTCAAGTTAAAAACCGAGGTAAGGCGATACTTGCAGACTGTGCCTAAAAAAATAGAGTAACATAAACAGGCTTTAGCCCTCGGGCAGACACATATTAAAGGGAGATGCTGTGGAGACCTTAGCCTTAAGCAAATGTTAGCAATCACCATAGACTCTGTGATGAGGAAGAATGCCGACATGCATCAGTCGTCAGTCTGAAATCACTACAGTCGAGAAATAGTGTCATTACACAAAAACTATACAGACTGTGTTCATACTAAACGCCTTGAAAGCTATGGTAACTATTTACCCACAAGTTTTCTGCTTGACCTGACGACATAATTGTTTATACATTTATCTCTTCTGTTTTCCTTGATATAAATAATGAACAGAATCAGGTGTAATTCATCTTATCGCTTTTTACTCTTTTCTAAACAAAAACAAAATAATGCATTATTTTCCCCTTAATCACCACTATTCTTAAGAATTGAATGACATGATAAAACAAATTAAGACAGAGGACATTATTTTATTGTCGAATAAATTACATGATAAGGACTATGCAAGGACACAACTCACTTTTTCTTATTTAATGCACTTAGTTGTACATTATTCTATTTCTGTGATATTTTTAAAGCTTCTGTTGGAAGCACAAAACAAACAATAGACGACAAATTTGTTGAAATAGAGAGAGGCGAAATAAAATACTGATAGAAATATTATGCAGTCAAATGCACAAAGAAAATGCATTGGAGACCAGCTGCGAAGTAAACTTTTTAACAGATCTTATTTAATTTTTAATTAGTTCATTTTTTTTTTTTGTTTGGTTTAAGCTGGAATGAAAAATAAAATGCAATAAAGACATTTGAAGCTTAAAGTCACTTTAATTGAAAATAATCTGATGACTCTTGTGAAATAAAATTTGAATAAGAATAAATTACGTATAAAATGAAAAATACAAATGTATTGTAAAGGGTGTTTTTTATAGAGGTATAGAACTTTAAGCTGGCATTACTTTTCAAGATGGTGACGGATTTAACAGCTGTCAAGTTATTTATTCTCAGTTTGGTTTGGCAATTCATCATAAATAGACTCACACCTGAAGAACAGTTTCAAATAGTGCAATTTTATTTCGAAACGAGAATACCGTCGTTCTCGATTTTCATAAGCGAATTTTGTTCAGCGATGAAGCGCACTTCTGGTTGAATGGCTACGTCAACAAACAAAACTGCCGCATTTGGAGTGAAGGTAATCCTAAAGTGTATGTCGAAACACCGTTACATCCAGAAAAACTGACTGTGGAATCATTGGTCCGCACTTTTTCAAAAACGATGGTGGCCAGAACGTTACAGTCAATGGTGATCGGTATAGAGCCATGATTACTAACTTTTTCATTCCTGAATTGCATAACCATGATGTCCAGGAGATGTGGTTTCAACAAGACGGCGCAACATGTCACACAGCTCGTGCCACAATAGATTTATTGAAAGACATGTTTGGTGAACGCCTAATTTCACCTTTTGGACCTGTGAGTTGGCCTCCAAGATCTTGTGATTTAACACCGCTAGACTACTTTCTATGGGGCTATGTAAATTCGTTGGTCTATGCGGATAAGCCACAAACGCTTGACCATTTGGAAGATAACATTCGCCGTGTTATTGCCGATATACAACCACAAATGTTGGAAAAATTCATAGAAAATCGGACGTCCAGATTGGACTACATCCGCGCCAGCCCTGGCGCTCATGTGCTAAAAATCATATTTAAAATGTAATGCCACAAGATTATCTTTCAGATAAATAAAATTTATGTCAATCGAATAATCCATCGTTGTTTTATTGCAACTTAAAGTTCTATACCTCTATAAAAAACACCCTGTATAATTATTATAGGGAATTTAAATTATTTTATCTGGTTTTTAAATTATTTAATTATTAAATGTTTCATTTTAAGCCTCTTCTGTCTGTTGGTAAAAGTTAGTATCACACATTTTGCGCTGAATCTAGAGAATATTTAAGTGCGAGTGCATTCCTTTCTCGGCCTTATGGTTTTTCAAACAACTAGTTTGCAGGCCAATTTAGACCAACAGTGAAAGTTCGACAACCACACACAAAGCAAAAACATAGTTGAGGTAATTATTATCTAGGAACAGCATTATATGGATTTAGTTGTATGGTTGTAGTCATACCATAATAATAAAAAAAATTATATTTATATAATTATATTATATGTTACAACCATATTATTGTCAAATCTAACAATAACATTGTAAAATATAACCATGATAATGGATAAGAGTTATATATTGACTTAAGATGTGACCACGATACAAGAAATATTATATGACTGCCAAACATAAACATTTGATTAAATTAAGTGATAAATATATGATACAAAAATTGCTACTAAATTATCATTTAGGCCACATCAATTAGGTATTAACTTACGGCTTATAAAAAGCAAATGACTTCGGCTGACTGTACCTACTGCGGCTTCGACTGACTGTTCCCACAGCGGTCTTCGGACTAAATGATCTCATAGCGACTTCGGGTTATGCTTCCCAAAGCAGCTTCGGCTTACTGTTTTCTACAGCGGTCTTCGGACCGGTGTTGGGATTTGACAATGTTTAAATTGTACCGGTATAATGATGAAATTGTACCAAATCGAGTAAAAAACAGGAAACAGCTCGAAATTAAAGTAGGACAAATCATAACTTTTATACTGGGGTAACGTTTTCTTGAATTTCTCTGATTGTGTTGCTAATTTACTAACAATTGGCAAAATACTTACCTATTCCAAAAGGAAAAGGCTTACTATGTATATTAAGAGCTTTTAACACTATAATTCCCATCAAGTGCTTGAAGTTACGCCAAAGTCACCTGATCTTAATCCGTTAGAGTATGCCTGCAGTCATTGGGAATAACAATTAAAGAGACCTTAAGAACATAAAATATACCAGCTGAATACTGCCCCAACTGATTAAGGCGATGCAAATACGTTCAAACGCTGTAGTTCAGCAAAAAGGTCTTGCAACGAAATTAATTATCACTTATACATAAAAGGTTTATCAAAGTAAATAATAAAAATAACGCTGAACTTAAATTAAGAATGTTGCTATTGAGTTGGTTCTATACAGGGTTGGAGAACCATGAAATTATAAATGTTTATTATGGTAAGAAAAAGTAAAAGAATTTTGATTGAATAACAAATATTTTATAAATAAATTTTATTTGGAATTGTACCAAAAAAGCATTAAGTGTACCAATGTACCACTGATGTATCGATTGTACTAAATTTGGTACAATTGTACCACAAATCCCAACACTGTTTCGGACTCAATGTTCTCACACCGACTTCGGTTTATTGTTCCCACAGCGGCTGACTGTTCCCACAACGGCTTCGATGACTGTTGCCACGGCGACTTTGCTGGATTGCTCCGTAGTTTAAGCTTTGCTGCATTGTAGAGTTTATCTTTAAGCAACCGTTTGATATATTCCCGAACTAGTCTTAGTCGTGCGAATCATTCGAATTATCTATTATCGCCCGAAATACTTATCAACTGAACCTGCGCATCACCGATCCAGTACACCCGAATCAGCTATTAGAAAAATACGTCCATCTCGCTTGAATCGATTTAAGTCGTTTATTCTAAATAAAGGATCAAGGTTCTTCATATTTACAAACAATCGTTAATTTATCATGATGCGGTAAAGAATCGATAAATTTTGATAATTCAGAGAGTATGTGCTGTGAAACCACAGTTCAAGATGAATGATTACGTGCGCCACAAAAATCAGGAAGACACCTATAAGTTGAGCGAATAGATGACTGATTGTCGTAGTAAATCTGGATAATTTGGTAGCGCTGTTAATCTATTCATGAAATTGTTTGCAATCTATTCATCAAATAATGCTAGTTCCTTTAACCCTTGAAGGCTTATCTATTGTGGTAATACATATAGCGTTAACATACGCCTGTGTGGTTTATACATATAAGTCGCTATATGTGGGCTGAAATAAGGGTGGTAGAGTCACATATTTTTTTACGAATTTAAGGTGATAATAAAAAACAGTTTAAGTAAAGAGAAATGAAATCACACTTATATATTTAATCAACATAGAGAGACATTTTCTATGACAAAAATTAAAAATTTAATTTCTTGCACGACTCGCAGGCGTAGATAAGCCTTCTAGGGTTAAAAGTTAACCCTTTGTTAAGTTCTATACGGCTTAAAAATACACCTGATATTTTCTCATTATACCTTAATTAACCAGAAAGCAGAAGAAACATTATTTTCAAATAAAATAAAATTTTTTTAAAACGAGTTGTGCACAACAATAAAGTTTTAATAAAAAATAAATCTCTAAATAAAATTTAATAACTTTTTATGATTACAACCCTTTAATCGTAGTTTTATACTTATAACAGCTCAAGCAACTCAACAGACCCACACAAACAGTTGCATGAAAACAACATAGGCCAAGTGTGAGGAAATATAAATAAATAACAAGAAAAGTATAAAAAACCCAGAGGCTTTTATAGCTTATTAAATTGTTATAGCAGCATATAAGCATAAAAATCTTTATAGCTTAATAAACCGTTATTAAAAATAAAACAAAAAATGGAAAAAGAACTGGCGGAAACTAAAGATGAGCAGAGAAAAGTTCATTGCATAATAAAGACTGGTGAAGCTGCAAAAGAAAAAAGGCTACAGGTTTTTTTTTCTCGTTTACTTGCTTTGCCAAGTAAACAAAAACAAAAATGAAGATACTTAATAATTTAAAAAGTTTATAATAGAATTATAAAAATGAGATAACAAACACAACATACAAATAAGCGCCAGAGTAGGAAGATGAGTTCGAAGCGAGTCAGAGCAACTTTGCTACTGCTTTGCAAATTAAAAACTTTACGAGAATAAACAATCAAACAATAACTAAAATTACAAAGTTCAACCAAAAAAGCAAGTATAAAGATTGCTAAAAAAAACAATGTTGGTTAAGAAGAACCTATTAAGAGTGCAATATTCGGCCAAGCCGAATCTTATATACTCTTCACCATAGTAATGTTAAATATTCTATGAATCTGTTGTATGAATAGTAACTCACTTCCGTCTGTCTGTCTGTCTGTCCGCTTTTCTTTTACGTTCGCACCACGTAAAAACTACTGGATGGATTTTAACAAAATGTTGTGAGGTGATATATCTAAGTATCCTGATCCCAATATAGTATACTTTTTTTGCAAAAATATCTTATTTTCAAAAGAAAGTGGAGAAGAAATAGCGAAAGTAGGCAGTTGAACTAACAGGATATGAATACTTTATTTTTTATAAATTAAAAGAATACATAAACTGAAATGCAGCATAGTTTAAGGCGGAACTAAAAACACCTTCGCCGGTATTACCACATATCACTAAATCGCCAGTGAATATAATCACAACGTGCAATTGCAGTGTTGACATAAGCGAAGCTTTACTATCCCACTAACCATCTGTCTTATCTACTACTATCCCTTTCTAAAGGAAGTAACACAGTTAATTGTCTGAGTGTTACTTCTCTTTGTATGAGTGTTTGGTGTGGATTGCTTTCAAAACAAAATCAAACAAAATATTGCAAGGACGCTGACGAAGTGGCGGGCACAGCTAGTATAATATAAAGATATAGATTTTTTTGTTAAAAAATTTTGTCAAAAATTTTTTGTAAAAATTTTATCGAAAATTTTTTGTAAAAATTTAATCGAAAATTTTTTGTAAAAATTTAATCGAAAATTTTTTGTAAAAATTTAATCGAAAATTTTTTGTAAAAATTTAATCGAAAATTTTTTGTAAAAATTTAATCGAAAATTTTTTGTAAAAATTTAATCGAAAATTTTTTGTAAAAATTTAATCGAAAATTTTTTGTGAAAATTTAATCGAAAATTTTTTGTAAAAATTTAATCGAAAATTTTTTGTAAAAATTTAATCGAACATTTTTTGTAAAAATTTAATCGAAAATTTTTTGCAAAAATTATATCAAAAATTTTTTGCAAAAATTTTATCGAAATCTTTTTGTAAAAATTATATCAAAAATTTTTTTTGAAAAATTTTATCGAAATCTTTTTGTAAAAATTTAATCGAAATTTTCTTGGAAAAATATAATCAAAATTTTCTTGCAAAAATTTTATCGAAAATTTTTTTTTTCAAAAAAATTTATCGAAATCTTTTTGTAAAAATTTTATCGAAAATATTTGTAAAAATTTATAGACAATTGTAAAGATTTTTTGAAATTTTTTTGTAAAAATGTTATCGAAAATTGTTTGTAAACATTTTATCGATAATTTTTTGTAAAAATTTTATCGAAATTTTTTTTCAAAAATTTTATCAAAAATTTTTTGTTATTATTTTATTTTATCCAAAATTTTATCTAAAAATTTTATAAAATTTTTTTCTAAAAATTTTATTCAAAATTTTTTCTAAAACTTTTATCGAAAATTTTTCTAAAACTTTTGTCGAAACTTATTTTTAAAACTTTTATCGAAAATTTTTTCTAAAAATTTTATCGATAATTTGTTCTAAAAATTTTATTTAAAATTAAAAGTTTTTTTTAAATTTTACAGAAAATTTTTTGTAGTTCCTTCACTACTTCGGCCGACCTCTGCGACGGTTGTCTTACGGGTTGAATGTCATTGCTGCCTTAGTTATGGTGATTGTCGACCTTAATGTGTGGCCTATCCAACCATATTTTCTTCTTTTGATGTCTATATGCACTGGATTTCGTTTGTCGTACGGTGAAAGTTTGTGTTTGATATTGTGTTGGAGCAAGAAACATTGCAGAATTTGTCTTAGGCACCTGTTTATGAACGTTTTCAGTTTGTGGATAGATGCTTTGCTTAAATTCCCACGTCTCACATTCGTAAATCAGGACAGGTTTAACATATTTACGTATTAAAAACTTTAATTTTCATGTTCGCTGTTCGCTGTTCATTTCTGTTTCTGTTTCTTTTTATTCGATTTGACTTCGTCTAATCCATTTGCCTTGGATATAGTACATCCCGGGTAACAAAAAAATTCTAACATCTTCGAATACGACGTTGTCCAGAGTTAGATTGCCACCACTATTCCTATTGATTCTTATTATTTTGGCCAAAGCTTTAAACTTTTGCGCTATGACTTGAATTGATGGGCAAGGAGGCATAGATCATCGGCGTATCCCAGATCCTTAAGTTTAGTAAATGGCGTCCATTTTCATCATATAGAATCTCCAATAGCTACAAATAAATTCGTCTAATATAAAAGTGTAAAAAAGTGTTAAGTGCAATAGTTAATATTGATGATATTCTTAGTATCGTTTTTTTACATACGCTTCAAATTTAGTTGCCTTAATTAATTTTTCTGTGTGTTTTTTTTTTTTTTTTTTTTTGCTTAAAATTTTCTAACATTCTGCTAAATTATTAATTTAATTTGTTCTATTAACTAACATTTAGACTAGGTGCTTGAGTACACTGAAACTCCTTATTTGCTTCTTTAGAAAGGAGGCACTAATTTTATAACTCTAAAAGAACTTAGTTTTTAAGAAAAATTAAACTTAAGTCTTTAAATACATAAGTTATTTAAAAATCACTTTGTTGAACATAATTAAGTCTCTTTTAAGACTTTTTTTCATAAGTTAAATAATGTTTTTGCATTATAAAACATACAATGTTAAGCACAATGAAAATGAGTTATAAAGTCAGCTTAAAAAAAAAAAACTAAAATAAGCAGCAACAAGTTTAAAGGAAAAAAGTAAACATTTCTATTTTTTCTTACTAATTGCCATGCAAAGAGAAGATACTTTTTAAGTTCTTTGCACTTATTAACTTTTTCTTTTCTGAAGAAAATTGTTTTTAGCGCATAAATTAATTAAGATAATTAGCTCTATTTAAATTTTTTTGTTGAAAACTTAAACACATAAATGTCTGTTCAAAAAAAGTGAAAAATACTTTAAAGAAACAAAGTTTAAAGTGAGAAAAAAAATAAAATAAAAAAAAAATTTTGTTATCTTAAAGACATTCAGAGTCTTTTCTCTCACTAGTGTTGGTTTTTAACAGTGTAAATTAATTGTTTAAAATAACATATTTTCTAACGTTAAAAGTTAAAAATTTTATATCGTTGCTAATTAATACAAGATTTATTTTCTACACAGAGCCAAAAATGCCTAATAGAATCAAAAAGATTTTCTCTGTAAAATGTTTTTAGGCTATGGGATCTGTGTGATGAGAAAGAAGGCCGACAGTTGCCAGTCAAAGTCTGAAATCGCTAAAGTCAAGACTAAAGGCTGGTTGAAGCACGCGACTCAATGAAAGTAGGTTGCCGTAAATTATACTTCAAAGAGGTCGGAAGGGGTCGAAAAGGGAACCATTATAGAAGTGGTCTGCTTCATTATTCCTCCTATATAATAGTAATAATAGACTATGGGTATTCAAGCAGAAAGAAGGAAATTTTTATTCGAAGAGATTCCTTATTGTTTTCATTTGGTAAATCTCTTAAATTTTATCAAGAAGTGATTCCCATTAAATCAATAAAAAAAAACTTGTTATTCACAATTTTTTTACTCATTTTTGCCACAAAAAAAAACAACCCATAGAGAAAAACTTTTTGATTCTATCTTCTGATTTGTATAAAAAAGAGATTTCTTATTAATTTCATTAGACTACCTAATTGAATTTTTTTAAAAAGATTTTTCTGATTGATTTCATTATGTTCCTATGTGATCATGTGTAAATCATGTTTTTAATTTTTTTAATCTTCTTGATTGCATTAGCTATCTTGTTATTTCGTTTAAATAAATCAACATAAAAACTGATTGTTGAAACATAAAATATACTCTGCTCTTTGGCAGAGGACGAAAAAAATTTCACCTTGTTTTTCGGGTTTTAAAATTTAAGTGGTTTCAACCCCCTCTAAACAATTCGTCAGAAGAAACCGCCCTGACCTTCCACCCCTGGAAAAATAAAGGATAATACGAAGACAAAATGTCAGACAGCCACCTCAAATCGGCGTACTTTCACTGCCTTTTCTCCACTTTCTGTTGAAAATAAGATATTTTTGCAAAAAAAAAAGTATCCTACATTGTACTTAAGGTACCTCCTCACAAAATTTTGTTAAAATCTGTCCAGTAGGTTTTAAGTGATGTGAACACAGACAGACACTAAGTTACTGTTTTATTATTTACTAGCTAATTCCCGGTCCGCTTCGCTACAACCATCCACATAAATACTATAAACACATGGAAGAAAAGTATGGCCAACTTTTAACTCGAAAACGCACGATATTCTCATGTCAAAAATGTTTTACTTTTTTCCGCCACCTGTGGGAAGTTAATCAAACCAATTTACAATCCTTCATCGGCTCATTCGCAACAACTTTGGTAAAGATCATATCATAGTTTACGATTTAATTCGTTTTGAGTAATTTTCTGTGGCGCCACCTGTCGGAAATTAACCCCACCAACTTAGGAACCTCCGTCGGCTCATGCGCAACAACTTTGCTAAAGATCATACCATCATCAAATGCACAGCTTACGATTTAATTAATTTTGAATAATTTTCCGTGGCGCCACCTGTCGGAAGCTTCGCCGGCTCATGATCAACAACTTTGCTTAAGATCATAACATGATCAGATGCATAGTTTACGATTCTATAAAGGACATACAAACATACCGACAAACATTCATTTTCATACATATAGACCAGCTGTGTCCGCCACGTCGTGGTCGTCCTGCTAATATTTCGCACGATTTTGCTTTGAAAGTATTCTATTCTACTATAAAAGAAAAATGAAACTAAACTAAGAAGAATTTTATAGCCGCACTCAAGTCGTAGTATTCTTACAAAACTTTAAAAATTAATGCTAAATCACAAAAATAATATAATCACAAATTAGCTAAGTCTGTATGTATTTCACAAAATAAGCAAATTATACAACAGATACGCGACTTAAAACAAAGACAAATTTTATTCAATTGGCTATTTATATTTTGTCAACGCCATCTGTGTTTAAATATCAAAATTAAAGGTGCCGTACCGTACTAAGCAGTACTTTTATATCGGTTTTTTCCACTTTCTCTTGAAAATAAGGAAAAAGGTATCCTATATTGTCATCAGGATGCTTGGGTACCTTCTCACAAAATTTTGTGAAAATCCATGCAGTAGTTTTTACGTGATGCGAACGTAAATCAAAAGCAGACAGACAGACAGAAATTAGTTACTACTTTATTATATGTATAAATATAGATTACAACTCATATTTAAAATTTGTTAGAAGAGCCCATGCTAAAAAACTTTGTTCATAACAATCTAATTCAAATAACATCATTTTTTTACATCATAAAAGACTCTTTTAGCCACATGTTTTTCTACCAGCTTCCACATTAAAAGCCTAATTTTTATGAATAGCTGTAGAATAAAATAATATTTTTATATTTAAATTTTTCCTTCTTTTTTTCAAAATAAATGCATTAAAATAACGAAATCATATTCAACATACAAAGGCTGGAAGCAGAAGAAAGCAATTCAAAAAAGGTTGCAGTGAATAATAAAAAAAATGTTTATAAAATAAGGTTGAGGGTAGACAGCATCAAAACACAGCTTGTTTTCAGTTTTCACATTTATAATAAAAATATAAAACGAAAAAAAAATGTTCTCTTTTAAGCAACGTAATTAGATAATTGAAATAATATTTTTTTATGGTTATACAATATCCTTAATATTTTTAAATATTTAAACGTATATGCGAAATGTGCATGTTTTAGCATTTCTAAGAGGGTTCTTTGGGTTTTTGCTAATGAAAGCTTAATTAAAACTTTCAATTTAAGCAAATTTTAAATTTTTTTCTCATTCATGTTTTTGGCAATTTAATGCTAAATAAATACTCAAAGCATTATAATGCAGGGCTTTTGAGTAGACATTAAGAAAACCCAAATTTTAGTTATACAAAATGTTAATCAGGCTTATTAAAATGATTAGATTTTTTGTATATATCGCACACTAAATCATAAACAAACTTAAATCAAAATTCATAAATGTATCGCATATTAAAACGTTATTCGTTGATTGCATGTTTAAAAGCAGTATTACAGAAGTGACGATATTGGAGATCCTGTGAAAGAGTAACTCTCGCTTTTGGTTCAACAGTAACAGAGCTACTGTATACTGTTGAATACTTTATTATACGGTGTAGTAATATCCAAAACTTTAGGAATAGATTGGTCATGGAAATTTTAGCGACATGCTTGAGGATTTTTTTTTTGTCGAATGTCCTACCGGACAAATTTGATGCCCCTTTTGTGGCCGATATTTCAGCTTAGTCTTTAAGGAACTAGATATAGATTGGGAGGAAGACAAATCCGTGTAAATAGAAATATTGTCTGATGATGCCGGGCACTAGCAGTGCTTTAGATCTTTCTGAAGAACCACTGATTACCTGTTAAAAATAATTCTTGCAAAAAAAACCGACTTCAAAACAGATAGAAGGGCACCAATTCTAAACTAAAAATGTAAGAAGTAATCTGTAAGATTTAGATTTAAACCAAATAAAATATGCGCCAAAATTAGAGGGAAAAGAAGTAAAGACTATGTGAATGTCAAGCCTCTCACTATTACTGTTCAGAAGTTAAGCTATTTTCACCACCGTCTTTTATCGGGACAGCATTCAAGCCTCTGTGTATAACGGTTTCAAAGATAGGGTTACATAGATCAAATAACATCTCATATTGGGACACCCTTTAATTTACAATTTTAAATTAAAGACCTGTTGTTATAAAGGACGTGGTCACAAAGATTCTTTGTAAATTTCAACTGTCTGTCTATTACGGTTCAAAAGTTTGGCCATATATATCAAATTACATGAACTATTGGGACACCCTTTACATTATAATTCCAAATATTTATACTTGTTATTATAGTGGTCATTCTGCCTAATTTTCAAGTGTTTGTGTTTTACGGTTCAAGAGATAGGTCCATATAGATCAAATTACATAATTTATGGGGACACCCTTTAATTTCCGAATTCAAATTGTATAGTTGCTATAGTGGACTTTGGAATACAGGTTCCTTGAAAATTTCAGCTGTCTGTCTATAACAGTTAAAAAGTTTAGCCACATACATGTAATTACATTGGCTATTGGGACACCCTTTTATTTCCAAATTAAAATTTTATACTTTTTCTTATAGCAGACTTAGCAATACAGGCTCTTTGTAAATATCAGAGGTCTGTGTACAACTGTTCAAAAGTATGGCCATATACATCAAATTAAATGAACTATTGGAGCACCCTTTAAAATTTTGAATATTTATTCATTTGATTATAACGGTCAGAGTAATCGACATTCTGTAAAATTATCAAGGTTTTGTCTATAACGGTTCAAAAGACAGGCATATATAGGTCAAATTACAGCACCTATGGGGTCACACTTTAAATTTTAAATTTATTTTTTTTATTAATTTCTGCCGTTGGGAGCTATAGCGGCACGCAATTTTTTAAAATTTTAATTTGGTGCCCTTTACGGTTCTTAATACACGTAAAAAACATGAATGTTGTATGGGGACACCCTTTAATTTTTAATATAATGAACTGTTTTTAAAATGGGACCAACCTGAAAGCATAACCTTTCAAATAAAGAAAAATTTTAAAATCGGTTCAGAAATGGCTGAGTTCTGCGATTACATACAGAAAAAAAAAACCTTCTTTTTTTAAGTCGGTTAAAAAGTAGTAATTGCCTTTAAGTGAGTTTGCGCTTTGTTTCTCTAATCAGAATTGTTCAGCTGTATACAATTTTTTTGGAGATAGAATAATATGTCTATAGCTTTTTACCAGATCAGAGCTTTATAATAAAATTATTTTGGTAGCCGGTTTATATAACTCTAGCAAGAACCACCACCATCTAAATACAGATTGTTGCTATCGCTTTCACTACTCTTAAATCGAAATTTCAGGATAGGGTTTTCGTCAACAAAATTTTTGCCACACGCTTGTCAGTGTTTGTGAGGATTTTTATTCGAATGTCCTACCGCATCATAGCAACTGGGCCGCTTCTTTTATGGCCGATATTTCGGCTTAGTTTTTAAGGAACCTTACCATCTACATACTGTATACTAAAGATGTAACCTTTTGGAGCCATCTGACTTTGTGACTTTGAAAGTTTTATAATCTGTCTGTATGTATGTCTGTGTTCGCATCACGTAAAAACTACTGGAAGGATTTTAATTAAAATTTTGTGAGGAGGTACCTTAGTATTTTGGTTCAAATATAGGGTACTACTTTTCCGCAAAAATTTCTCATTTTCAAGAGTAAATAAAGAAAAGGCAGTGAAAGTAGGCAATTTCTATATCTATAAGAAAATTGTTGGCTGGTTCCTCTTTGTTACTTTCTTTTTGATAAAATTTAAATATAATTGATAATAGGCCAATAGGATTTTCGATTACATTTAAATAAAATAAATAAATTTTTCAGAGATTCAGCGGTACTGCAAACTTACCAGCAACTTTTATTTTGGAAAAGGGGTTATTTTAAACACTATTTAAACATAAATAACACATACACATTTAAACACATATAAACACATATAACACTCTACAACTATTTTGGAATTTAGTATAAATTTTAGAATTTTATCCAGGGATGGGTACCTCTTATAAAGAAAATATATTAAAAATAACTGTAACACTATAAAATTAATAGTCTTAAAATTCGTTGTGGCTTTTAAAGCAAAATCGAACAAATAATTGTAAGGACGCTGACGAAGTGGCGGGTATAGCTAGTATATAATATAATACTGAGAACCTTGGCTTGTAAAGGAAAGTTGGCTTTTGCGGTCTCTTAGAGTTGAAGCCGTATCTTTTTAAAATGCGTAATGATTTCTATCGATTTGATTGCTAGTCCAAGGTAAAACAGCTTGGTTTAAAATATGTTTACCTTCGATTTTGCTGATTACCCTTAACCGCTACTCAATGAAAACGATCCTAGCTGCATGTGGCAGTTACCTTGGCCGAAATCACCACATTAGTGGTGGAGGTTTTAAGTCTTGCACTTTTTGTATTTTGTAGGATTTTCAGTTTAGTTAAATTTGTAATATGCATTTCATGCTACAAGAAGAAACTATGAGATATTTTGCCATCTGATCTGCGTTTCGTCCAGGATTACATTATCCTTTATCTTTCCAAGTGTTTGCAGATTTTAAAGTCTTGCATAATTATTGTAACGTAGGATGGCCCAACACACAATTCTCCAACCATATTTAAAGCAATAATAGGCTGCTTTTAAATTCTATTTCGATAACCTTTTCTTTACTCCAATGATACGATTCCGTAGTCTTGTAAACAATATAACTGCGGATCCTTTTTAAAATAATGATAGCGTAGCTTGAAGTTCATAACAGATCAGCGCTTGTTCTGTTATGAACTTCAAGCTACGCTATCATTATTTTAAAAAGGATCCGCAGTTACTTTGTAAAATCTTGAAGTGTCAGATCGTAATTTGTATCGGTAATTTTTTACCTGAAATTATTTTATCTTCCTACTTTTTGTATAACAAAACCCACTGTGATGACTTTGCACTTAGAATATGATAAAAATGTTTTATAAAATATACAAAAACTAAAACAAAAAATAGCCAAAGGTGCTTGTATTTAAACAAATTTTTAAAATAAAAAAGCTCGTTAATAATTTAAAAACAAAGTTGGCGGTTGTCCATTCATAAAACTTTTTTTTTAGTTTTTGTAAAAAATATATTTGTAATAAAAAACCACACTAGCAACAACTAAAAGGAATATAAATAACCAATATATGTGGAGAAAAATGGAAGGAAGAATAAAGCCTTTAAATGAAATATTATAAAGGAAGTTACTGCAACAAAACCATAACAGGATGTACAAACACCATTTTTAATAAATAAGCCACCACAGCCCACCATATTCATGCTGCCAACTGCCACATTATAAAAGTACATAAAAACGTAAATATTTGCTACGGAATATAAGTAATGAGTGTGTGTTGGTTTTTTTTTCATCATGCCCTCAATAGAATAAACTTTTACGTTTTATTAGAAGGGGGAAAAATATAAAAATTATTTATTTTACTAAAACAAAATTGGCAACTATTCGTGTTTAAGTAAAAAAAAACTAAAAGGAAATTTAAATCAAAGTCCAAATATTTGTTTTAGTTTGTTACAGAAACAGCCAATGGACATTTGTTAGTTTAGAAAAAATTTGAAAACTAAGACTACCGCTATAATAAATCATTAACATAAAAGCATTACAAAAACATAAAAAGCAATATGAAACTAAGACACCGATTTAAAACATGTTAAAAGTAAAGGCAGTATATTAATTGCAATCTTGATTGAGCATGCAATGTCATGTTTACTTTCCTACATGACATACAGTATATGTATCGAAACCAGTTAAAAGGGACCTATTGATAAAAAATGAGTTTTGGAGAAACATCAAGTCAATTTTATAACGCCCGAACGGTTTAACAGCTCGGAACCCATCATAAGGGGATTTGGGGGTCGCTGATTACGACTCTCGTATTGGATTTTGAAAATTCAAAATGGCGTGTCCAATATGGGGGAATATGTTTTGTAATGTTATTGGATTTGTTTAAAACAAGTGAATATTGAAGGTTTTTATGGCTTGAAACTCTTTACCTAGTTGTTTCTGGGGTCGAAGATTACGAGTCTGGTATTACATTTTGAAAATTCAAAATGGCGGATTCAATATGGTGGTTTTTTTTTTAGTTTAAAGAGTTCATTTTGACACACCTGGACACTTTTATGGTTTCACACTTATCATCCGGCGGCTCTTGAGGTTGAAGATTAAAACTAGCCAATATGGCGGACTGTTAACAAATTCATAAGTTAACAAATTCATTGTGATACGCCTGAGCGCTTTCATATCTTAGAGTTTTCTACTCGCAGGTTTTCAGAGTCGTAGATTACGAATCTGATATTAGATTTTGAAAATTCCAAAAGGCGGATTCAATATGACGGATTATTTTTTACAACATTATTGTATTTGATGGCGTTTCGTCCCACAAGGGTTCTCTGGGCCACTGATTACGAATATGGTATTAGATTTTTAAAATTGAAAATGATAGATCCAATATGGCAGACTATTTTTCAGTAATATTATTGAGTTTGTTTGAAACTTTGTTAGTAAAATATAATTTAAATCAAGTCACTTTTGATTCGTAATCAGCGACCCCAACAAACTTTAAGTAACAAGTTTTAAGTAAATCCCATAATGTTACAAAGAATATTAAGCCATATTGGATTCGCCATTATGAATTTTCAAAATCTAGTAACAGATTCGTAATCTACAATCCCCCGGATAAAAAGTTTCAAGCCATAAAGGCAATCAGATGTATCGAAATCGAGTTGCTAATTTTACAAAATAAAGTCCGCCATATTGGATTTTGAATTTTTAAAATCTAATACCAGATTGCCGGTCCCGAAAACACCAGAAAGGTGAGCTTTAAGTAAATTAGATCAACTACAAAAAATTTTGTTACACCGGGTTTATTCTTTTTCTTTTCTTATCAAAGGTGTATTATAAAGCTCACTTATGACAAAAGTAATGCAATTAGAAATCTGGGATTTGCTCCATTAGAAAGAGCGTATTGTCTATTTTAAGAATCACCAAAAAAGTAAAAATCGATTTTTTTCATCAATAGGTCCCTTTTAACTGGATTCGACACATACATATGTATATAAGTTTGTTCGTTTTTTTTTTGTAACTGTGTGGTGTGTTACTCGGCATTCACAATCACGATCAGTTATTTTAATATTTTCTTTTCATTAAATTTTCAATATAGGCCAATGTCATTGATAATGCAAGTTAATATGATTCTCAAATTAAAAATCTGGAGTGGCCTATAATCAACTTTACCATACCTCAAGGTAACAGATTTCTTTTATGTAGATATTACATAAAGAATAGAGGTTAAAAGTATATTCGAATCGAAAAATTATTTATTTTCGGTTTGTGGTATTATTCAATTACCTCTTAGCCCTCCCTGATTATGCCCAAAAAGTATACAGGGGCTTATATTCGTATACCAAAGGCACATACTGAGTATCATTTTAATATGTCAAAAGATATAATCTGTAGAGCGTTCAAAAAATTGGTGTGTCAAGTGAACAACCCGTTGTACTCTCCCGATTATGCCCAAAATTTATGCAGTTATTCATCACCATATGTGACCCGGCTATTGGCAGCTATAGTGATATGCAGTTTTTTAAAATTTTAAAAGGGTGCCCTTTATGGTTCATAATACACGTAAAAAACCACGTATATTGTATGGGGACACCCTTTAATTTTCAAAATTCTGAACTTCTTTTAAAATGGGACCAATCTGTAAGCATTTTCTTTCTAATAAAGAAATGAAAATTTTTAAAATCAGTTCAGAAATGACTGAGTTCTGCGGGCACAAACATAAAAAAGCAACATCCAGACAAGTTGATAACCTTCTTCTTTTTTTGAAGTCAGTTAAAAAAGGATGTAAGGGTAAAGAACTACTTTTAAATATTGATTTCTGATATGCATTAGTTAATGCATCTTCCAAATGCTTTGCTTTACTTAATTACTTTTATATCAGCTATTGCTTATATCTCTTACATTGACTCTTTTCCGGGCTATTGCATTACTACAACAAGCTTAAGGGCAGTCTATTCATTGAACTCCAATTTTCAACAACATTATCATTCAATATATTACAAAACAAAATCTACGATTTTACTATGCAAAAACTATATTATGTAGCAACTCAGTTGAACATGGTTCGAACAAAAATTTAAATTAAACCAATTCAAGCTGAGAGTTGTCCGCACAAAATAACTTCTCTCATTCTCTGAGAGAAAAATAAAACTACATATTGAAATAATTTTGTGCGGACTAAAATTTTATCTGAAACAAATGGAAGAAGCCAGCTTAAGAGTTTCTTCTCAATATCTGACGACATTTAGTTTCTCTAGGAGGTGGGTATCGGTGGCTAAAGAGACAGTAGTTTTCGGACAAGTTTGCATAATTTTTGTCAACTCTCGGCCTGTGTAAACGATAAGTGAATACAACAGAGTTTAAGACGTTATAAAATATCCTTTTATAAACAATTTTTTTATTCTGTAAAGTTCACAAAACATTTTATTCTTTCTTTTCTTCGCACAAGCAAATATGAAATATTTACATAAAGAAAATTTTTTTTTTCGAACAAAAAAAGTTACAAATACATATTCGCTTTTTTTATTAACAAAAGACAGAATTTCTTGTAAAGAGAAACATTTAAATAAATTGCAAAAAATGTTGTTTTATTCATATTTCTGAACAAAAACTTTTGCTTTTGACTTTGATTTTATACAGAAAAATAAATAAAAGAAAAAGAACTCATTTACATAAATCTTTTTTGTTTTTTTTTTTTTTTTTTTTTTTATTAGAAAGAAACCATTGCAAATGGAGGCTTGTTGAGGTGTGCTTTTCTACGTTTGAAAAAAAAGAGGAAAAACTTTTCAATTTAAATTTCCTTCTTTACTTGCTTCTAACAGCTTTCTTGTTGTACCTTATACTTTTACATTTATATGATGAAAGAACGAACACTTTTTTCACTTTCACCCAACCTACAAAACTTTTTTAAATTTTTATTCTTAATTTTTTTTTATTTAATGTATGCAATTTAATTTTTATTTTTTTAACAATAACTTTGTGTTGTGACAGTAAGAAAACAGATATTTTTTTCATTTTAAGAGTAAAGTTTAAAAAAGGGAAACTCAATCAATTTACATACAATTTTTAATTTAATTAAAATTAGCAAAGTATTTAAATATTTTTGATTCAAATTAAATAAAAATAAATTAAATCTTAAATACCTAGAATAAAACATCAGTATGGCCGAAAAGGAATTATTATTAATCATCTGTAATGGGTTAAATTTTAAATAAAAAGCGTCACTACTAAGGCACATGGGTGTATGGCTCACCGAAACTAAGTGTATTGGCAGTTGTTTTAAATATAACTCCTCCCGGCGGCCAATAGCAGGCTCCCAGTTAGGATTTGTCTGTGATATGAGACTGCTAAAATTGAACCGAGTGGAGAGAGGTTGCAGTCACTTATAAAACATTAACCCTGATTCACAATGGAAGAGCATAGATGGTTGAATATGAGTCAGCTTAGTTGATAGTATATGAACTTGGAATACGTGTCTACCTACAATTTAAAAAAAATAAATCAGTCAAGTGCGAGTTAGTCTCACACATGTAGGGTTCCGTACTATGTTTAGTAGGCCTTTGTAAATTCAAGTTGTTAATTTTTTCATGTCTTATGAGGCACCCTTTAATTTTAAAATCAAAGTCATATTCGCGAAAATTGCATCGCTATTGGAACACCCTTTAAATTTTAGGAATTCTTGTTATAACGGCCATGGTAATACACTTTCTATAAAAATATCAGACCTATTGCGGTTCAAAAAATAAGGTGATAGACATGTTACTGATGGATCACCCTTTAATTTTTATGATTTTTTATAGTTTCCATAGTAATAAACCTCCTGTAAAAACTTCAATAGTCTACTTATTATCGTATACACGAAAAGCACGTCACTCACGGAACACCCTTTAATTTTAAGGTTTAATTTTATATACTTGTTTAGAAAGCGAACATAGAACATATTGTTAATTACTAAGTGGTTGCCTCCTATAGCTCAAGAAATAAAGACATAAAGGCAAATAACACCTCACTTTCGAAACACCCGATAAGTTTTAGTATTTGTTGCTATAGTGGCCACAGTTATACACCTTCTGTGGAAAGAGTCTACCTATTAAGGTTCAAAACTTAGGCCTTAAGCGTGCAAACCACACCACTATCTGGACACCCTTTAATTTTTAGGTTTATTTTTTTATACTTGTTTATATAGCGAACTAAGTTTTAATTACTGTTTTTAAATCTTGAGTCTATGCCTCCCACAGTTCAAGAAATAAACAGATATTCGTGAATAACACCTCTCTATCGGAACATCCCATAAGTTTTAGTATTTGTTGCTATAGCGGCAACAGTTATACATCATCTGTGAAAATTTCAAGAGTCTACCTCGTACGGTTCCAGAGATAAAAGGCGCTGTCAGACGGACAGACATTGTAGCGAAAACAATAGGGTTTCGTTAGTCTATGACGTACGTGTTAATCTCTAAAGCTCTTCTGAGAAACATTAAATCGATAGGAGGGCCAGATAATTGTTCGGATAGCATAGGGGTATCCTAAGTTTAATAACTTAAAATAAACTTCAAGTATTACCTGGGAAAGGCGAAAATTGAGGATTTAGATACTTGCCGATTGTGCGACTGAAATGGTGGTGTTGTCCGCTAAGGACAACATTATAATTGTGGAAGTTAAGGAAGACCTTAGCCCTAAGACTAAATATATGTTTATGAGTGATCCTGTCATAAGAAAGAAAATCGTCATTTGCCTATTGTCAGTCGGAAATCAATACATTGGAGAGCAAACGCTAGTGACAGCTCAAGACTTTATGACTTGGAGATTGTTGATCGCATATCTTCAATCATTCAGGGAGAAGGCAGGGTATGTAACATGGGCTAATAAAGTAAGTGGTCTGCTTTAGTATTGTGGTAACTAAAGAGAATTTGTGACATGTAGTACTTTTTGTTTAAATTGAAGGAAAAGTAAAAACTGAAGCGCAAAATCATTTAGAGTGACACAAGGAGCAATATAAAGCTAGAGTTATAAAAATAAAATACAAAATTTTAGAAAAAAACCGTGGATGCACTGTTTGACAGTTTACAACTCTAAAAGGATTGTGAAGTGAGTGAAACTAAACGAAATGACATTACATGTGTGGCCAGTAACCTATCACCGCTGGCATAAATGGGACAGAGAATTCCCTTCGGGCTAAAAATAAGTACTGTTACATATGGTCTTTAACTTCTTAATAAGGGGCGCATAAACATGTTTCTGGCAGCTATATATATTAAATGGTCGCAATGTGTTCAGCTATTAGGGAGATCGCTGTGTGGTGAGGCTCTTTAGAGCCAGACTGCTTTGCTTTGACTTTCGAAAATTATTGATCCTTCATTCCATTTTTATTGAAAACCAATATCAAATAAGAAGAGCATTAAATAGAAAGCATGGTTCTTCTCTTGAAGATATGTATATACATATAATAAATAGTAACTCATTTCCGTCTGTCTGTCTGCTTTTCTTTTGCGTTCGTATCACGAAAAAACTACTGTTTGGATTTTAACAAAATTTTGTGAGGAGGTATCTTAGTCTCCTGATCCCAATATTTTTTTTTTCCAAAAGAAAGTGGAGAAAAAGCAGTGAAAGTGCGCAGTTATTTCAATAGTAAAGTACGTACATAAACCTTGACTGAACTGAACTGAACTAACCGGATATGCATACTTATTTTGTATAGATAAAGTATGCATCATAGTTTAGGGCTGCACTAAAAACGTAAGGGTTTTTGGTGTGGATTACTTTCAAACTTTTTTTACTTTTTGGTAAAAAGAGAGTTATTTGAAAATTACTAAAGAAAAATACTAAATATCAATCTCAACGCCTTTCCAGGCCAATTGCCTCAAAAAGTTTGTTCGTGACAACCGGAAAAAATACATCTGGATATATTCAGACTTTAAAGGATTTACAGGATTGTCCTTCTCCAACTTTACAGGACCTTATAAATTAGAAAATTTTGATTTTGATAAATTTCTTACTTTTGTTCAACTTGTTTCTAATCCCTCAATTATTTTTATTTTTCTCTCCGTTTATTAGTGAAAACAGATTTGCGATATCTCTCACCTAAATTAACCTACAAGTTTAATAATGCAGTACTAATTTTAGATATTTTTTCACCATCCGACGTATTTAAATATTTTTCCTTTTATTACTATACCGATTTATGGTATAAAAATCGGTTTTCTTAAAAGTATTTGTGTGAACTACTTGCCACGCTGCATGACATTTTTGTTAAAGAGCATCCAAACGAAACATTATTACTTCTATTTCTGTCATTATGACTGTTATTCAAAAAAAAATTAAATTAAAACTTTAGGTCCGGTGGTTCAATATAATTGTATTGTTGTTTTATTATTTACGAAAGATTTTTGATGCGTAAAGGAATAAAATAAAAATATACTAACTAAAGGTATAAAACAGCTATAACTTTGCTAAAAGTTGAAAGTGCGCCAATATGAAAAAAAATTTGTATTGGATATTCACTAACACTTATTTGAGCCCTTGATTATGAAAGTGGTATAAGTTATATATTTCTTGTTTCGAGATATTAAGAGGTTTGCATTTTAAAGGATTAAAAAATATTTTTGTATTTTGGAATAAAATATTTTAACAATTAAATAGTGCCAAAAAACAAGTATTTATTATGATGGTGAAATTCATAACCATTTTTAAAAGTTAGTGTGGTTTGGAAAGGTTGAAATGACTTATATCATTTTCAAAATTAACTGCATAACTTTATAAATGACTTAAACCATCAAGGAAAAATTTTTATGAGAAATTAACATTTTATTCAAACTCATTACATTGTAATTAAGTAATTTATTTTTTAGTTTTTAGGGAAAATAAAGAGTTTGTGGAAAATTGGTGGGATATAGGGTGGTAACTCCATCATATCTTTTTTAACCGACTTCAAAAAAGAAGGAGGTTATCTATTCATCTGAATGCTGCATTTTTTTATGTATGTAACCGCAGAACTCAGCCATTTCTGAACCGATTTTAAAATTTTTTGTCTTTATTTGAAAGGTTATGCTTTCAGGTTGGTCTTATTTTATTAAAAATTAATAAAATATTATATTAAAAATTAAAGGGTGTCCCCATACAACATACATATTTTTTACGTGTATTAAGAACCTTAAAGGGCACCAAATTAAAATTTTAAAAAATTGCGTGTCGCTATAACTCCCAACAGCAGAAATTAATAAAAAAATATATTTAAAATTTAAAGGGTGTCCCCATAGGTGATGTAATTTGACTTATTTGAGCCTATCTTTTGAACCGTTATAGGCAAAACCTTGAAAATTGGACAGAATGTCGATTACTCTGACCGTTATAATAAAATAAAAAATATTCAAAATTTTAAAGGGTGCTCCAATAGTTCATTTAATTTGATGTATATGGCCATACTTTTGACCAGTAGTACACAGACCGCTGTTATTTATAAAGAACCTTTATTGCTAAGTCCGCTATAACAAAAAGTATAAAATTTGAATTTGGAAATAAAAGGGTGTCCCAATAGTTAATGTAATTCTATGTATGTGGCCAAACTTTTGAACTGTTATAGACAGACAGTTGTAATTTGCAATGAACCTGTATTGCAAAGTCCACTATAGCAAGTATAAAATTTGAATTTATAAACTAAAGGGTGTCCCCATAAATTATGTAATTTGATCTATATGGCCCTATCTTTGGAACCGTTAAACGAAAACACTTGACAATTAGGCAGAATATCCTCTACTTTCTCTGGTATGATATCAAGTATAAATATTTGGAATTATAATGTAAATGGTGTCCCAATAGTTCATGTAATTTGATATATATGGTTATACTTTTTAACCGTTATAGACAGATAGTTGAAATTTACAAAGAATCTTTGTGGCCAAGTCCTCTATAACAACAGGTCTTTAATTAAAAATTGTAAATGAAAAGGTGTCCCAATAGGTGATGTTATTTGATCTATGTGACCCTATCTTTGAAACCGTTATAGACAGAGGCTTGAATGGTGTCCCCATAAAAGACGGATGCTGGTGAAAATAGCTTAAATTATGAACAGTAATAGGTACATGCTTGACATTCACATAGCCTTTACTTTTTTCCGCTGATTTTGGCGCATCTATTATTTGGTTTAAATCTAATTCTTACAGATTACTTCTTACATTATTAGTTTATAATTGGGCACCAATTCTATCTTTTTTGAAGTCGGTTTTTTTTGCAAAAATTATTTCTTCTGTTATTGGTGTAATGGTTTTTTACTTCTGTTATTGGTCTAATGGTTGTGTTTACTTGAAGCAAATCAATGTTTTCGTATATTCTTGAACTTCTTCTTTTGGCTGAAACGTCTTTGAATTCGGAATTGTCATCCAAAGAAGTTTTATAAAATATCTTATATGTAGCATTTTTTAGAAATCTGATCCATTGTATTTTTAGCCAAGCGACAGCTTCTCCATTGGTGTTTCTCTTTCTATTAGTCGTTGATTTTCTCAGTTATTTCGTCGAAATGAAATCTTTCCAAGTCATTTGTTCTACCAAAAATGGGTTTCTCTTTTTACATATGTAGTTCTATTAAATAACTTATTCTTCTTCGCCGTATAATGTCAACAATTAATTATAAATAGTACATTTTTACATTTATGGACTTACCTAAGCATAACTACTGACCCGCTATCTGAAGACATGACAAAATTACTAATAATTATTTTGCCAAACTTAGAAAGCAGAGTGACTATACCACTATTAAAATATACAGTTACTGTATTTTGTTTACCAAACAAATAATAAACTCAATTTATCAACTTAATTTAATGGCATACTGCGAGTTACTTCAGATTATGTTACTTTATTAGGATTTGATATGTACTAGCTGATAAACTAGATTTTAAAAATTTTTGACTTATACCACTTTCAAAATCAATGGCTCATTTAAACACACCTTTGTTGTTTATATTCAGAAAACCATATATCATATATATATATATATATATATATATATATATATATATATATATATATATATATATATATATATATATATATATACATATACATATATATATATATATATATACATATATATATATATATATATATATATATATATAATTTGTAAATATTACATTTGTAATAAGTTTAATTAATTAATGAGTATAAAGCATTTTGTTATTTTGCTATTATTTCATGCTTGAGTTAATGATTTAACTGCAGTTGTTTGTAATTTATATGTTTGTAATTTAAGTGATTTGGCAAAAAAATATGGAAACAATTTAAATTGATTTATTAACTTGTAGTCATCATTAATGTATTTTGTTTGCTAATGACTAAAAGTAAATATTGTAAAAATTAATATTTTAACGAATTCAATAAAATGTTGATTAAATTTTAATCAATCATACGCCTCAGTAAACAAATGCAGATACGAATATTTATTCATTAATAATAACATTTTGAAAGGTTAATTCAAAAAATTATTAATAAGTAAATGAAGAATAAAAAGTATATATTTGGGAATTTGTAACAATAAGAACTTAGTAAATGATTATTATAAGCAAAAACTTATTTAATTCAATAAAAAACTGCTAATCTAATATTGTTACGTCTTTATGCACAATGTCTTAAAGAAGTAACACTATTAGGAAAACTTCTTCATATAATTTAAATAGTCGTCTTCTTTATAATTTAAATAGTTGGACAACTTCGTCCAATTTTTTTAAAAATTTGCATAGCTCGTGTACATCTATATATATATATATAAAGCACAAAATGTGTTTGTGTGTATGTTTGTTTGTTTGTCGGAAAGCTATAGCTGCCTACACCAATAAACCCATATTTCTGAAATTTTCACAGTTTGTTACTAGATACACGAATGGTAAAATAGAGTACGTATTTTTTTGGTATTCGACGTGGGTGTGGCATCTCCCATAAAAAGTAAATATTTATCATGGTGTTTCTTGCTAACAGTAATAGGTAGGACCTTGAAATTTTGCACCAGTAACCTCTATGTTAACGTACATAGTATGGAGAGAGATAGACTGGATTGGAATAGCGGGAGTGGTACCTCCAATACAAAGTGAAAAATTATTATCGTATTCTTGGCGAACTGCAATAGATAGCGCCTTGAAACTTTACAAGAGCAACCTTTGTACAAAGTGCATAGTCTGCCAAAATACAGAATGAATTGGGACAGTGGGTGTAGTACCTCCCATACAAAGTAAAAAAATTATTATTGTGTACATAGAGAACTATAATAGGTATGGTCTTCAAAGTAGGTACAAGTAAACCCTATACCCACGCGTATACTATAGAAAAACATAAGCTGAATTGGGACATTGAGCGTGGTACCCCCCATACAAAGTAAAAAATGATTATCCTGTTCTAGAGAACTGCAATAGGTAGCGCCTTGGAATTTTGCATCAGTAACCCCCTTAATAAGATACATTGTGGAGAAAAAACACAGACTGAATTTGAAAGGATGGCGTGATACCTCTTATGCAAAGTGAAAAATTGTTATCGTGTTAATACGTATAGACTATCAAAAAACAGGTTTGATGGGAAAATTTTTGACGAGTACGTTTTCATGTTAAACGTTGGTCATACTTTCCTTCCAAGTGTTTTTATTGTATTTTTTGTGGATGGGTGTAGCGAAGCGGACTAGCTAGTTATTTCAAATCAATGTATCGTTTCGAGAATAAGCACTGGTCTGAATAGGCTTGATCGAAATATTCTGTGAACATTATTTATTCATACGTAGAATTAATATGAAATTTTTATGAAAGTGACTATTTCGGCATCTTTTTGATTGTAGAGAGAGAGAGAGAGAGAAAGTTCTAAATAATGATAATTAGCTGTAGATTCATCTTTTTTAATGAATCTTTTTCATTAATTCTACGCATTAACGATGAATTAAAAACGTCTTTGACTACCCCCTTAATCGGGAATAGTGTTATGTTTTTCATAGTTTTTGTATACACCAAACATTTCAAGATATAACCCTAACAGATTCTTAATATATGTTAAACACTGGGGATGAGAAACGGTATTTTTATCTCAACAAACGTCAAATTCAGTCTCAGAGATAATTTTGATATATGGAGTCGTAAAATTAGTGACATTGCAGTGCCATTTAATTTATGATGGGATCGATTTCATGATAGATCTCATCAAAACCATTTTACGAATTTAGCTGTCTAATAAATTATCCTATTTATACACATAAACAATAAAGAAAATAGATGTAATAATTTTATTATATTTTAATTTATATAACACATTCGTGCATTGCTTGATATTCATAGTCAATTTCGTAGTCTGTCAGCGTTCTCTCAAATGTATCAAAGTTTATACCGGTTCTAGACAATACACAAACAAAAAATATGTTCACCAATCAAAGGATTTAAAAGGATTCACATACAAATGTAATTAAAGTTCTAATGGATTCAATTATTTATTAAATAAACATAGCAAGTTTTTCTTTTTTAATTAAGTATTTAATTGAATTAATTAAAAAATTAATTAAGTTTATATCAGAAACAAATTAAGACCTTTATTTGTGATTTACTGAAAGTTTCAAGGAATGATAAAATTTTTTTCTACAAATAAGGTTGTGACTAAATATTATTGATAAGAAGAAATATAAATGTAAAAACCGATCTGGAATGTCGCATTTAGGCACATTTTCATATAATTTACTTAAAATATACCACATTATTTTGTGTATATTTTCTCTTACCATTAATTACCTGCGTCAAATCACTGCTTAATTTACGGTTTGACATTTATGACTGCAAGGTAAAGCCAATACACATAAGAAAACTATTCAAAAGAATATTTCAAATGTGAATTCCAAGAAATGATACACGATATAAGAGGAGCTTGTGAATTGAACAAATATAAATAAATATGTTGTGTGAAGGGCAAAAAATATTAATTGTAAACTGTATCTTACAAAACTCGTAATATATCTAGACGATCCTAACTTTTCGATGGCTAATATAAATCGATCACCTGTTAGGAAGGCAACTAGGCTTTGGCATACACTCATATTCATATTAGCAAACCTAGTATTCATATAAAATTTTTTTTTTAGGTATAAAACAATAAGAATTGTTTATTGGTGCGAACACTAGACCACAACAATTTTTCTTTATCGTTCTCTCTACCGAAATGTTTTACATTGTTATTTATGTTGTCACCGTCAGTATTTCTTGCTGTTTCGTTTGATGTTATTAATGATTTTATTAAATTTTGGGGAAAACTGTTTGATATTAATTTTTTTTTTGATTTTTTGAAATTTTTGTTTGTGAAATTGTTTGTCGCTAATCTTTAGTACTTTCGTGATGAAATTCCTGGCTGTATTAATTATTTGACTTGTCGGTTGAGTAGCATTGAAATTAATAGCTCTACCTGACGATGTATTTTTAGCGTAC
Organism: Phasia obesa; assembly: GCA_949628195.1. Classification (NCBI taxonomy): domain Eukaryota; kingdom Metazoa; phylum Arthropoda; class Insecta; order Diptera; family Tachinidae; genus Phasia; species Phasia obesa. The sequence continues at coordinate 131,217,537 of OX451218.1, read as the reverse complement.
CAGTCAAATATTATTTGGTTGTCGCCTCTATACAATTTAGTATCCAGGTATGCTATTTCCCTTTTTTTCAACTTCCACTGTAAATTTGATTTTGGGGTGATATCCGTTTAAAGTTTTTAGAATCTCATCATTATCGTCCATGTGGATTACAGCTAAAATATCATCTAGGTACTTGGCTGCGTATTTTATAGGAATGTTTTTATTGTTAAGTTCAGTCAATTCTACGTCAAGTAAATTATCAAGTACGATGTCGGCAATCGTGGGAGGTAGCATACCAAAAATTTGGTTGTAAACCCTGCTGTTGAAGACGAAGTAGTTGTTGTCATATAAACAGAATTTTAATATATCTAAAAATTTGGATTTTGGGATTGTAGTGTTCAATTTTATTATACTCCACTTTTCCATTATGTTGTTGATGAAGTTTCTATAAAATGAATTTCAATAGTAGGAATTATAAACAAATAAAGAAAAATAATTTTAAATATAAAAATATTCTGCTCTTTTATCCCTTAATTACTTCAATTCATCAACAATAAAAATCCAAAGAAAAAATTTAATTAAGTGTAAAACTATAAGCTGTTACATTCATATGGATGTCTTATTTTCCATTTTCAACATTAAAATTAAAAATATTAATTATGGCTTCTTGTAGTATTTTTTTTTTAATGTTATATTCAATTCAGATTAAAATTAATTACTGCTCATATTTCTTTTGAATTCATGCCTTCAGTAAAATTAACTTTTGCTTGCACCAACAGTTCATTAGCAGAAATTTTTCACATATTTAAGTGGGTTTATATGTATATAAATATGAATATGTAAAGAAATGTTGCTACACATACTCATATTCATATAGGTAACACAAACATACACTGATAGAATAGTTAAAAGTCGAATTATTAATTCCGAATCGGAATTACGGCATGAATGCAATGACAAATGTCAGTAGCAATGTAAAAACTGGCATTAATATAATGACTGAAATAAATGTAATAATCAAAGAATTTTATTATATATAATAATGATGTTATGACTGCAATGTCATTAACTCGCTACCATATTATGTATATTATTAAGGGTTAAATATGTATTCAAGAAATAAAGGGTTCTATTACTTCCATTATCATTTTAATTTATATTTTTAAAAGCACTTTTATACAATTAAAAAATTTTAATTGCATTGATGTAAATTCATCATCATTATTATGCCAAAATTTATTTGTAGTTCACAGCTTTTTGTAAACAAAATCAAAAAAGTGTACATGCACTTACAAAATGACATGAGCAAATGACACCATGCCTACTTATTGATGACACTTAGACATTGTAAATTTATGGTATCAATATTAAACTACCAAATAAATAAGGCTGCTGTAGCTAAGCCAATAAGCACGTTGACTAATAAGCAAGAGCCCCCACGCCAACCCCTAAGGGTCAGTAAGCACATACACAATCTCAACCAGAATCTCACAAAGAGAACAAAACATGTAAAAATTTTAAATCATTAACATACCAGCTTTCAACAATGCAGGTTTGTGTCACTTTGCTAAATATTTAGCAAACCAATGCATTTTCATTGTAACCAATTTTTTTGGTTGGGGGCCTTTGCTAATAGGGATATAATCGATTTGACTACCGTGGCTACATATCTCAGCCCTTGCCAATTACCAATCTAAAATTTTTTCTGATTCATATACAAGCTGGTGTTAATTTAGGAGTTCCTGTTAAGTTATGCTAAAAAAATGACAAACGAAATATTTTTTTAATTTTCTTTTAAATAAAAGTGCAACAATAATTTATTTTTTTTTTACATAAAATAGTAATAACATTTATTTAATGAATCCTCATCTACATTATTCCCAAACATCCAGTACGAATGCGATATTAGACATAAACTGATGATATCTCTTTTGAAGGGCCCACTGGTATCCAGAATCTCTCGAGGTTAATGAATAAAAATTAATAAAAGTTGGTCATCAAAATCGATAAACTGAATATAGGCTTTCACCACCCTTGGTAGTACAATCGAACCTATACTGTCAAGTCCGTGTAGTTTTCGAAAATTTTTAATTTGTTGCACTGTGTTATTACTAAACTGACTATAAGTATTAAAATTGTTTGACTACTTAACACCAGAGGTAGTTCAAACTTTTCTCAAACAAAACAGAACTTTTAACAGTAAAGCTGTTTTACAAAATGAAGCTTACTCAACCTTATTGTGATTAAATTGAATTTTGTATTATGGAATTCAATTATAGTCTCAGCCAGCAATAAAATACAATGGCGCCAAAGTAAGATTTCAAAAATTATTAGAGTTTCTTCTTTACAAAGATGTAGACGTGACATCAGTTAAAGCAGAAATAGCGAAACATGGAGCAACGTAATTACTGAAGCTTGAAATGCATTAAAATCTGCTCGGCCTCCTAAGTGATCATGGTTACATTCGACTAAAATAAAACTATATTGCTTTTGCCGGCTGTACATTAGAAACCAAAAATTCTTTTGTCTAGTACTGGCTGGACTTAAGAGGTATTTATATTTTTAATCCAAAAACTAGAATTAAAAGATAAATATTTCCATTTTAGAAAAGCCAATAATATCTCCCCTGGAGTGTTTTTTTGTCTTGTTGACTGTGGAGAGTCGATTCGGCGCCTTTCGCAGCAACTCGGACTGACGTATGGAACGACTTGGCGCATTTTACGTCGAGATCTTAAATTGTGAGCATACAAAAAACAGCTTGTGCAATAATTGAAGCCGCTCGACCTTCCCAAGCGACATCGCTTCTCTCCATGGGCTCTTGAAAATTTTCAAGAAGATCCGAGGTTATCCAGGAAAATTTTGTTTAGCGATGAGGCCCATTTCTGGCTCAATGGGTATATAAACAAACAAAATTACCGAATTTGGGACGAAGAGCAACCTGAAGAGATTCAAGAGCTGCCACTTCATCCAGAAAAAGCAGCGGTTTGGTGTAGTTTGTGGGCCGGTGGAATCATCGGTCCATATTTCTTTAAAAATGATGCCGGTGCGAAAGTAACCGCCAATGGCAACATTTATAGTGTCATGATAACCGACTATTTGATGCCAGAAATTGAAGCTCGTGATCTCGGCGACATTTGGTTTCAGCAAGACGACGCCACTTGCCACACATCGCATCAATCAATGGATTTATTGAGAGAACATTTCCGTGAGCACATAATTTCACGTTTTGGGCTTGTCGATTGGCCAACAAGATCGTGTGATATCACACCGTTAGATTTTTTCCTGTGGGGATATGTAAAGTCTAAAGTTTATGCGGACAAACCAGCTGCGATGCAGGCCTTGGAGGAAATCTCATCACGCGTATCATTCGGCAGTTACCACTCGAAATGCTCGAACGAGTCATCGAAAATTGGACTCAACGGGTGGACCATCTGCGGTGTAGCAACGGCAAACATTTGATAGACGTAATCTTCAAAAAATAAATACCAAAGAATGTTCTTTCACATGATAATAAACATTCTCCATTTAGTTTGAATTTTCTTTGTTTTTTTCTTTAAAAAAGTAGGTAACATCGAAATGAATCACGAGTTATAATTCACTTCCCTCCTTTTGTATAATCTAGTTTGTTTATTTACCGTAAAAATATTGTTTAGCACAATATGGATTGTTTAAAAAACACTAATTCTTTTAAAGATAAATGCGAAAAGTATTATAAAATATTTATTAAAATAAACGCTTAAGCTCTGTACAGACGGTTGTCAGATCGTACAATATTGTCAGAAAAATATACAGAAAACGTCTAAGAATCGTGTGTGGTCGTACAATTGTTGTCTGGCAATATTGACGGAAAAAGCTTTGTCAGACTTCAAACTAACAATAACAATGCCAGATATGTGACAATTGTGTGTCAGCACAATGTTAGGTCTGGCAATATTGCATGATCTGACAACCGTCTGTACAGAGCTTTACTATATTTATTGTTATACTATATTTATTGTTTTAGAGATTTTCAGAGAATTTCGTTGTTAACCATTTTACGTTAATAAAAATGATTTAAAAAAAAAAATTATTGCTCATCAAGTAGCTTAGTGCGATTTGATATTTTCACAAGAAACTTCTTATTTAAACGATTTTTTTTAGAAATCACTGCATGAGTAATTGTAAAAATATCTTAATTAACCATCATGTATTTATAACTTCACGTATTTAATTCATTCATGAAATTGTCAAGACTTTAATTAATTTATGGAAATTAAAGTACACATCCTGATGCAAATAAGTAAATAATAATTGGATTTGATCTTTCTGACATTAATATTTACTTCTAGATTATGGTTTATTCAAACACATACTTATTTTCATGGATGGCGTATACGTAATAAATAGAATTTATATCTATACATTTAAACGTATAGAAAAACAGTAAACTTTTTTCCTGTTTGTCTGTCTGTCTGTCTGTCTGTCTGTCTGTCTGCCTTTTTTTGTGCTCGCATCACGGAAAAACGACTGGATGGATTTTAAATAAATTTTGTGAGGAGTTACCTTAGAATCCGGATTCCAATATATTTTATTCCCAAGGGAAAGTGGAGAAAAAGCAGTGAAAGTACTCCGATTTTTACACTGATTCAAAGGTACTGCATACTTAAAGGAATCTTGTATTTGTAAAACCGGGATATTTTAAACAAGGTTGTGCAATAGATGGCGCTCTTTCTAAATAATGAAAGCGGGATATTTTTAACACAGATGCGCAATAGATGGCGCTGTTTTAAAATTATCAAAAAATATTTAATCCTTCTGATTGGGGTTAAGGTGATTTGAATACTTCTTTTGTAAATCTTTGCAAAGTTTTCAATAAGTTTTATGTATGCGACAAAGTTCTGTGACTTCGCCTAGTATCCCTGGCAATGGACCGGCAGAAGTATCATTGCGAACGATAGATATCTCTTCACTTTATTTAAAATACTTTTCTAGAAAGTACTATTTATTTTCTACTAATAGTCAAACGTACATATAAAATGCATCGATCTGTAAAAAAATTTTTTTAAAAATGTGTTTCTGATTATATGAACGAAACAAATTAATTTTTTGTATTTTTTGGAAAATGATCTATTAAGTGCTATTGCAATAAACTTAAATATTTTTGTTGTTATTATTGTATTATTAAGAAAATGCCCATGGTAATAGGTCACTAAATATATACATTTAAGTGCTTCTAAACATATGAAAGGGAGTGTATACCTCTGATGTTCACACTAACCAAACTATTTACTTTAAATCTTTTGCTTTTGCTTTTGCTTTTTAATTTCTGACTGTGTTACCCTTGACACTTGGCTGTAACATAATAAGGAGAAAGGCAAAATTAAAAAATCTAATAGTAAATATTTTAATGTAAATTACGCTTTGAAATTTCTTGTAGCATTTTCTTTTAAATTTAATTGCTTATTTATTATTTATCCTCTTTAATTTTGAAGATAAGTTTCTAATGCACAATTACTTCGACCCCTCGCTCAATTATTTTTTTAATAAAAAATTGTCATGCATGTGGTTTGCCGCAATATTTACGCTTCTCTGAATTTCAACATTCAGTTGACATTGCGGTTATTTTTGTTTTGCAATATAAAATTAAAATTAATTAGTTTTTTTTTTTATTTTTTAATTTCTTTTATGCTCTTAATGAACAACTCTAAAAATGTTTTTATTATAATTCTAGTTTTAAATAAAAAGGTATGTATTTTGTGCAATTGAAATTAAATAACTCACCAAATGCCATCAAAAACACAATAACTGAATATATGAGTGTTACACACTTACCTGAAAATATAAGAAGTGATCAAAAATTATTTTCAGAATTTTTAAAGAATGTTAAAATATTTAACATTAAATTTATTTTTTATTATTCACTTAAAAATGAATTGTGAGGTAAGCTTAAGTTCCTTTTTCAATCCCATTGAGTACTTAGAGAAATAAACGAACTTGACCCTACTTAAGAAATCATTTGGATGTTCAAATATTTAATTTAAAAAAATTTTTATTAATGGATACAATAATTTGTACATAATTTGGCATTTTAACTATATTAATAGGGCTTTTAACTCTATTTTTTCTTTTAAAATATGTGAGACACAGTAAAGCAGAATGGTTGTAAATATGGGGTTTCTCGTACTCGTAAAGTTAATTATTTAGCCATTCGTAATCATCTGCATCTGAAGTTGGTGGCAACCAAAAATATTTGGCATGTAAAGCAAAAAATGCAAACGATTACACTTGAAACGATAAGTAGACGATAAGGCAACTTTAAGAGAGAATTATGAAGTTGAGCAACTAGAGTTGATGTATAAGACTAAGATAGAGTTAATTAGTTCCAGACAGTGAAGACAAAAAAATATTTATAAGATTCGTTAGAAACGGATTTTATATATGTTTTAGTAAAAACCCAGACCTACCTGTGGTCATGGAAATAAGTTTTTGCACCACTAAATGGTGGTTTTAATTAGTTTCAGATAATAATTTTATTATTTTTTTAATAATTTTATTTTAAATATATTTTTAATTAAGAGACTACGAAACTAAAGGGTGTTTTTTTATAGAGGTATGGAACTTTAAGTTGGCATTACTTTTCAAGATGGCGACCGATTTAACAGCTGTCAAGTGATTTATACTCAGTTTGGTTTGGCAATTCATCATGAATAGACTCACGCCTGAACAACGCTTGCAAATAGTGCAAATAGGGCCAAAAGAGATTACCGTTGTTCCCGATTTTGATAAGCGACTTTTGTTTAGCGATAAGGCGCACTTCTGGTTGAAGGGTTACATCGACAAACAAAACTGCCGCATTTGGAGTGAAGGCAATCCTCAAGTGTATGTCGAAACACCGTTACATCCAGAAAAACTGACTGTTTGGTGCGCTTTATGGGCTGGTGGAATCATTGGTCCGTACTTTTTCAAAAACGATACAATGGTGATCGGTATAGAGCTATGATTACTAACTTTTTCATTGCTGAATTGAATAACCATGATGTCCAGGAGATGTGGTTTCAACAAGGCGGCGCAACATGTCACACAGCTCGTTTATTGAAAGACACGTTTGGTGACCGCCTAATTTCACGTTTTGTACCTGTGAATTGGCCTCGAAGATCTTGTGAATTAACACCGCTAGACTACTTTCTGTGGGGCTATGTAAAGTCATTGGTCTATGCGCCTATAAGCCACAAACGCTTGACCATTTGGAAGACAATATTCGCCGTGTTATTGCCGATATACGGCCACAAATGTTGGAAAAATTCATCGAAAATTGGACGTCCAGATGGGACTACATCCACGCCAGCCTTGGCGGTCATAAGCCAGAAATCATATTTAAAATGTAATGCCACAAGATTATCTTTCGGATAAATAAAATTCATGTCAATCGAATAATCCATCCATAAAGCAATTAAGAATTTAAACAAGTTTTTATGTGGTACTACTTAAAACTCTTAATTGATGAACAAATTTTATTTTATACTAGCTACGTCGTGGGCGTTCTGATAATATTTTGCTCGATTTCGCTTTCAAAGTATTTCACACCTATTGTAAGCCTTACTTATACAGACCAGCACCTACATATAAGAGAAAAATGCAACTAAACTAAAAAGCAACTAACAATCACAAAATTTTATAGCCACACTCAAGTCGTAGTATTCTTAGCAAATTTTAAAAATTAACGCTAAATAACAAAAATAATGTAATCACATAATTACCTAAGTATGTATGTATTTCACAAAATAACCAAATTATATAACACGTACGCGACTTACAACAAATACAAATTTTATTCAATTGGCTAATTGACAGTAAGTAGTGCATATGTTTTAAGTGCCATCTGTGTTTAAATATCAAAAATTGAAGGTTCCGTGCCGTACTAAGTAGTTAAAACGATCTATGTTTTAAAATGTACAACTTTCAAAAATTAAAGGTGCCGTGCTGTACTAAGCAGTACTTAGTTCCTCCTTAAGATATGCTACATATCAGTTTATGTATTTTTTTACTTTATAAAAAATAAAGTATTCATACCCGGTTAGTTCAACTGCATACTTTCACTGCTTTTTCTCCACTTTCTCTTGGAAATGAGATATTTTTGCAGAAAAAAAATATCCTATATTGGGACCAGGATACTTAGATACCTTCTCACAAAATTTTGTTAAAATCCATCAAGTAGATTTTACGTGATGCGAAGGTAAATGAAAGGCAGACAAACAGACAGACGGAAATGAGTTACTACTTTATTATATGCATAGATATTAAATATTTCCTTCAGTTGTATTCTTTCAATAATTCTAGCTTAAGCTCTTAAGTTCTGTTATTCTTAATAACTCGTTTATTTGAACATATTATTTATGAGAATGTAGAGCGGCATATTTCTTAACTTATAAAGTCACTTGAGAAGGGAATATCCTTAACTATAATGGAAATAAATTAATCGAAACCAGCTGCTAAGTCTTAAATCATCTACTTTACGTTCTTTTAGCCACAGATTTAATTCAACACTTAATAATAAAATGTTTTTTAGTAATTTTTTAATATGAAGACTATCATTAATTTAATCACCTAATTTGTAAAAAATATTCTTTAAATGCTTCAAAAATTTTCTTTACTAACACACTGTGTAATTTTTTAAGTCATGGCAAAATAACCATATACGGACACCACTACGTCATAAAAGACCAAAAAAAAGACCCCTGTCTCCCAGTTTTGCCCAAAGTCCTCCAGGTTTTTTTTATGGGCCCTCAAAGATGTGGGGCCTCGATGTCATTTTTGCAAAATAATGATCATTTCCTCAAGCTCATATTTTGCAAACCGCTTAAAATTTTGATATACTCTCTGAGGCAAAGTTGAAGCTCTTGTCATAAAGAACAAAAATTGTGAACATATAAAATAAAAAAATAATTTCATCTTCAAGGTCAAAATCGCAAAAAACTTTAAAAAATTAAATTTTTTTTACCTTTTTTTCCCTGTTCAGGTCCATAGGTAGCAAACCGTTCAAAATTCAAGGAAACAATCAACTACAAAAATGAACCTTAGATCTCAATAAACAACTTTCTACAACATATGAACTTCCTAGGAATGATTCTTAACACCGTTTAGGTAGCCGGGAAATTTTTCACTTTTGCACTGTGTAATTAATCAAACTACGTTGGACTTGAAATTTGAATATGACATATGCATTTTTTTCTTCTCCGTTATTTAGCGCAATGTAAAATTTCCTAATTATTTTAAAAACGTTTTTATTTTTGCTCCAAATGCTTTCAACATTCATTTTATTTTTGTATACATCTTCAAATATTACCTGACTAATCAAAAGTACTATTCAAAAGCTCTTCTTTCATTATAAATTCATGCACTATTTGCGCACGGTCTACTTTAAGTTTTAAAAATAACTGCTTGATAACTTTTCTTTAGTTTTCATACACAAGAACCACCAAAAAACCTTTAAAATAATAAAAAAGCAAATAATCAAAAATAAAAACACTATGATCGAAGAAAAAATGGGGGAAACTTTTTGTGGTACAAAATAAATGTGGTCGATAATACAAAGAAATAAATAATAAAAATAGAAATAATTGGAAAAAACCACAATTTCTATTGTATGAAAAAATACTGTAGATAAAACTATGCAAACTTGCATTGTTATGAAACAAAAAAAAAAGAAGAATAAAAAGCAAATACAGAGATAACAAAAAATATCTTTATAACAAATTTTAGTCGATAAAAATTCCCTTGTTTTTGTTAAAAAAAAATCTTTTGGTTTCAATAAAACATAAAAGTCAAATTTTGATTTGTTACCAACCTCAACTACCTGAGCATGTTTATTCGAAATTTATTTCATCAGTCACACAGTGAGGAAATTACTTTGAGAATTAAAAAAAAAGAATTATAAAGGAGTTCGAAATGAACAATTATGGATATTTATAAAATTTTCCCACTAATTTGAAGTGCTTAACCGGTTTATTCATAGTCTATAAAAGTATAGTTGGAATTGTGTTTTTGTCCTGTTAAAATTTCATTGAATTTGGACTTAGTTCTTTTTCATGTATTTTTTGTTTGTTTTTTATTACTCTTCACCACAGGTGGATAGGGTATATATAAGTTTGTCATTCAGTGTGATTTCAACAATATGCATTTCCTACCCCATATACATAGAGAAGTTGTTTAAATGAAGTCCGTCTGTGTTCGGGTTCGAATCAACTTGGCAGAGGAGATACAAAACATTTAAGCCCACCAATCTGCCAGGAACAGTTTCGAAAAATACGCTACTGCAATTCAGCAACATCAGACCATTCCATTCGAGGCTGCAAGCAAAAACTACGTTGAGCTATATTTTTCACGATTTCTTTTTTTTTACTTTTTTGAGTTGTAATGATTCACTTTTGCTTTTTTTATGTTAAGTAAATATTAGATCGCATGGAGTGCATACAGATATTGGAAGATTAATAACCCCCTAAGAGGGGCGATTGTTCTTTCTTTTTAGGTTGATAGGATTTTTCTACTTTGATTTGTATTTAAGGCCTTTGTGGAAAGCACTACACATAGAGTTAGTAGATAGACCCACAGGGTGCCCAATCGGAACCAGGAGAAGTCAATAGGCACATTTACCATACTAAAGCAATATAGATTGCAGAAAGATCGATACTTTTACAAAAAATTACCGTAAAATTGTTGCAAAAAATTTTCGATTAAATTGTAACAAAAAATTTACGATTAAATTTTAACAAAAAATTGCGATTAAATTTTAACAAAAAATTTTCTATCAAATTTTTACAAATAAATTTCTATCAAATTTTTACAAAAAAATTTCGATAAAATTTTTGCAAATAAATTTTGATAAAATTTTTACAAAAAAATTGTCGATAAAATTTTTACAAAAAAATTCGAGAACATTTTTACAAAAAAGAGAAAATTTAAAAAAAAAATCGATAAAATTTTTACATAAAAGTTTTACAATAAAAATTCGATTAAATTTAAAAAAAAAAGAATTCAATATAATATTTATCAAAAAGAATTCGATATAATTTTCAATAAAATTTTTGCAAAAAAATTTTTACAAAAACAAATTCGATAAAATTTTTACAAAAACAAATTCAATAAAATTTAAAAAAAAAATTCGATAAAATTTTTACAAAAAAAATCGATAAAATTTTTACAAAAAAATTCGATAACATTTTTACAAAAAAAATTTTCAATAAAATTTTTACAAAAAAAATTTCTATAAAATTTTTAAAAATAAATTTCGATAAAATTAAAAAAAAAAATTATAAAATTTTTACAAAAAGTTTTCGATTAAATTTTTACAAAACATTTTCCATAAAATTAAAAAAAATTTTTTCTATATATTTATGTTATATTTGTAATAATGAAGTTGAAAATAATAAAAGTAAAAACCGAATGTATACGAATTTATAATATTGTTAAATTAGGAAACATAACAGAGTAAGGGAATATTTAACATTACTATGGTGAAGGGTATATAAGATACGCCATGATCGAATATAGCACTCTTAATTGTTAAAGTTTGTGATGTTAGATTACCCAACATTAAATTTTATTATATCTTCTGGAAAGGCAACTTTTCGTGTGGAAAAGCATCAAACAAGTTTTTTCGCACTTAAATTATATATCAGTTTTTATTTTAAGGAGAGTGATTTTTCGTTTTGATTTTTTTCCGAATCCCTTATTTGTGATTTCTTCGCATTTTATTTTTCAAATAATCTTCTTTAAGCTCGATATATTTGTTCTAATTTTTTATTCCCTCCAAAGATAAGGTTTACCAAGGCCTTGTTTCAATGACCCAAATCACTTACCACATAAGCATTGTATTAAAATTTTACACGGGGATAAATCTGGTAAATATGCTAGATGGAATAGAAGTTCGTAACATAATTCACGGATTATCTGTCTAAAGTGCAGGGGCTTCCAAAGAAATCCACTGTTTTGTTTAATATTGATTTTATTGTAAATAAATTTAACTTAAACTTGCCACACGTGTCCATCATTTTTGTAGGTTTATATATAAAATAACCTTGCTAGAATAAACTACCAAGAATTAAAGCTGCTATTTCAACCCTTTAGTAGCTTTATTCAATGTTGTTCGACTTAAATTTAAAAAACACGAAACAATTGTCTCAAGCTTTCTAAAAAAATATTATTTTTCCCTTCTACCTAACACATTCAGTTCTTCATGTCAATTGGACTTTGAAACAGTTGTTTTGATATATTTATAAAAATTATAATTAACTATTCCAAAATAATATATACATAAGTTAAATTAAAAATTTATTTGCAAATTAGTGCCCGTCCAGACGTGAAATTTTTTATTTAAATTCTCTTTTGAAATTGCATTCGTATTCATATGTTGAAATTTTTGTCTGTATACTTTTATACAGTTGTTATCAAGTCGAAAGAGAGCGAGTCGCAGCAGAGTTGCTTTTAAATGAGGCGTTCCTCTCTCTCCCCTAGAAACTCAATACTTGCAAAAACAATGTCTTAATATCTAGAATTCTGAAACTAAATTCCAAAACCAAAATTCCGAAACTAAATATTACAGCTTTTGGGTTTAAAGTTTAGCTTTTTAAGAAAAATTTAATTTTAGCATTTTTATCGTAATATTGTGTTGACAAGAGACGACGAAATTGTGGATTCATGTTATTGCATACACACGGTTCAGTAAATATATGAAAGTAAGGGGTTGTTGTATAGTTTTAGGAACCATATAATGTTCTCGGTAAAATTTTGTGGTTGCGGTAAATAAATTATATAAAATCCAAAGGCTGTCAAGTATTATCTGTCTAACCTAAAAATTGGGGTAATAGGCTAACATAAAAGGACCACCAAGTCACATATAAAATGGAGATGCCTGCGGAGACGTAAGCCTCCACAAATAATTCTATGGGACTCATACACATAAAAATTTTTGGCATAAATTAAAGATTTTAATTAGTTTTAAATTAAAGTTTTATTATTTTTTTAATTAATTCAAATAAATAATCGGACAAGAGTACTAAAAATAAAATATAATTTTTTATATTTTAAATAATAAATAATATTTTTTTTCGCTTACTGCATAATCGGCATAATGTTTGCAATGCTAAAAATTAACAGAAATGAAACAATCAATATTTAATTGCATATCCTTTATTATCCAGGACGGCCTATAAGCGTCTTGGAATCGACCAAATTATGGCATACTTCTGGCTCCATAGAATTCCAAGCTTCAAGTAGTACATCCAGAACAATAGTATTCAATTTATTTCAATACACCCTCCTAATAAAATTTTTATCTTTAGATAGAAAAGAATATAAATTGTTTAAAAAAAAAATATATAAAAAAAATATATACGAGTGTGTGGAATTTCTATTTGAGTTAGACCAAATTTACACAATACACACACTTGCCCGACTATGAGATTGAGCCACTGTATATCATATTTAAAACTGATTTTTTTTTGTCAAGCTGGATCGTATTGATTACCGTTATGTTATTAACTACAATACGTTTTATAGGTAATAACAAATGTTTACAATAGCTCATTAAATTAATCTCAGTTTTAATAATTGTGAACTTAAAAATTAATAACCATTTCGTTTTTAATTCATTCAAATTACTTGTCTACTTCACGCCCCTTTAGCTACAGGAAAATGTAAAAATTGCACAAATAACAAAAATGCATAAAATATATACACTCATACAGCAATTGCCAGATCTGGCAAAAACGATTGTAAAAATCACTATGAATGGATTAGAAACCCTACAACGTCTAAATACACAAACTTCCAGCAAAAAGAACAAAAAAAAAAATAAAACAAAATTTTACGAAAACCCCCAAAGAATTTGCAACAACGTTGTAGCAGTCGGTTGTCAAATGAATGCTGGCTATGCCTGGCTTAGCTAATTGAATAAAAAGGGTATTACAAGCACAAATACATAAAAACCAATTCAGATATATTTTTTTTCAGCTCAACTAGAGTCCTGATATTTTTTTCGTCTTCATTCTGTTTTTCAATTTAACAGTTCTTATTGAGAAAAAAAAAATATTGAATTAGAGATGAAAAAACGGCGCAATAATTGAAACAGTGTTTCACACATACATAAATACATACACACATTCATATGTACATACACACATACATACATACATACATACATGCATACATACATACATACATACATACATACATACATACATACATACATACATACATACATACATACATACATACATACATACATACATACATACATACATACATACATTTAAAAAAAGAAATTGCAAATATCCTGGGTGAATGCTAACCCCTTCAAATGAAAATCGAAAAAGAAGTACAGAAATTAATGATGTAAGGGACCAAAAAAATTGGTAAAAACAACTAGTTGTAATTGAACTTAAGGCTTCTCCTTAACACTGCTTTTTCCGTTTAAGTCTTATTGAATAAATTTTCTATATAAAAATAAATTAATAAAAATACAATCAATTTACTAAAATTAAGATGCTACAACTTGAAAAATTTTGTTGAAATTAGTTGCATTACTTTTGTTATAAACAACTTTTGAAAGTTTTAGTTGAGAAAAATATTATTTGTGTAACAATTTATTATTTTAGGTTCAACAAGAGGTTCTTTTTTCGGACACAAACATTATTTATTATGATGATTTTACTTAACATCAAAATAACAGCAGCAGTAATTGTCAAGCAACGTGAGTATACAATGGGTCAGCTCTAGTTGCGTGTTTTCGCCTAGCGGCATTATCTAAACCTTTATCCTCTTAATTGAGACTTAAGGACAGAAAAAATTATTAGTGCTACTTAAAACATCACGGCCTTCTTTTTTTTTGTGTTCCAAAGAGCCCAACATTTTCTTATTAAGTGCATTTGATTTTTAATGTAGGAGGATATCGAAGCAGATCACTTTCTTAATGTGTCCCTTTTCGACCCCCTACCATCCTCATTGTAATTTACGGCAACCTTACTTTCATAGAGTTACCAGTCTTTACTGTTAACTTTATTAATGTCAACTGGTAACTGTCAGCCTTCTTTCTTATCACGAAGTTTCTAGTAATTGCTAGGAATTGTCCAAGGCATATATATCCCACAAGTTTCTGCCCTCTTTCAGGCATAGTCTGCAAGTATCATCTTTGATTTTTATCTTAGCCAGATGATACTTAAAGCTTTCATGACCTAACACTAACGCTGTTATCCAGCTTAAGGTACTTCTATTATATCTCAACTCCTTACTGGCCTTCTTCTCTAGGAGCTCTTTCAGCACCATTCGAGTCTATCTATATGACATCCTCTTTAGGTTTAGCAAGTTCACCCATTGTAGGACCTTCGCTCTCATTATTTCCCAGTACTACTATAGCGTCTAATCCACAGAAATTTACAGCAGATTCATTTTTCGCTAGTTGGTGTGCAGATTTCTTCCCAGCTGTGGCTAACCAACATCAACATTACCTCATTAATCGAATTACATCTATTAAGTTCCAAAACACATTTCAGAACTAGATTATAATACACCTGCAATTGTCTCATGAGTATTATAACCGACTGGTAGTGAAGTGCAATGGGAACATTTCTTCCATGCACCCGACTTCCAAGAACGTGATCCAACCCATGCGAAAATGTAAGAAAATCAGCCTTGTAAAAGGAAACGTACTCCCCCACAAGGAAACTGCAGGACAGGTTTAACTCAGCTGAGTATACACCTACTCCTGCTCTACGGTCCATAAGAAACATCCGTAAAAATACTGATGTCGTTCACCTTACACTCATTGTGTATAACGCATTCCGCAATAAATTTCCGATGCATTCTTTCGACTATTTTTCTACTACATATGCGTTCCATCAGCATTTGAGCTTCCCTAACCTCCTTACTAACTAGGACCAGGGTACACTTATTCCCGATATTCGCCTCAATGCTGTGCCAAATGGCGTTGCTCTTCATACGAAAAAGCTGATATTGCAGCCGCCTACCTATATTCGATCTAGGTGCATTTATTATACAGAGAAACGGCTGGATAAAACACCTTCCTTGATTTCCGATCCGAAAAGCATTAAGAATACAACCTCTATACGCTTCCTCCTTCGAGTGAAGGAACGTCGGACTTGCTGCCATTTATGGTTTGCCCCTGTTCATTGCATAATGCCCCGGTTATTATCAGAGTCTGTCTTATTTATTCTTGGATGGTCTCAATAAACTTTCCACCAACCATAACCAGATCGTCGGCATATACAACCGTATGGATGCCTATTGAGTTCTGTCTCCAAAGAAGACCATCAATGGTAATGTTCCACAAAAGAGCTTTAGAACTAAGCATAGCGTTGATCCAATGGCTTCAATCCCACGCTCAGTCACAGCATTTCTGAACTTCGATACATTGAACATTGAACTTTAAGATTTTGTCAAAGGCATCTTCCTTAAGTGATGATGTTTGGTATTTTCTACGCGACTCAGTCCCGGTGGACTTCTTGAAGAAATTAAGTTAAATATCTTCGATTTTTAAATTTAGCGAAACAGTTGTGGAATTGTGACTTAAAACTTGCATATTCCAACAAAGCAATTGATTATTTTTTATGATTTATTTTTATATACTGACCCTCGAGAAAAACTCGTTATTACTTTTTGTAGGGATCATCAAAGCACTGTGTAATTGGTCGTAAGTCGGAGCGTATAAGAATCTCTCGTGGCGGTTGTTGCAGAAGCTGTTTGGATGAGTAGGAGGAGGAGTAATCAGTTCAACACTTTCTTTGTGACTGCCGGGTTCTTAAAAAATACAGGCTTAAATTTTTGGATCAAAGATTCTTTTAGCACCTGGTATTGGAGTTCTATAGGGAATAGTGGGGGTAGATGGACATCGGGGAATCAAAATGGGCCTTATTGGTCTTCGAATGAACTCACCTTGTGAGAGCGGCCTGCTTAACATAACCTAACTAAGTTCAAACATTTTTTATTGATATACGACAGCTTTAGCAATATCATCTCGATGATTGATTAAATTAAATATTTTGCAAGTAATATACATACATATATTTTAAATTCTACTTACTTATTATTTATAAGATGCAGTTAATGCTTTTAGTCTACTTTCTATTTGATTCCTATAAATTTCTTTTGCTTTTAAAGTCCAAATATACGAATGTATTTGTCTCTTTAAAACGAAAAGTTTTCATTTCATTCTGCTGCTAAAATTAAATGTAAAAAGAAACCCTCACACACACACATACTTACCATGTGGCATAAGTTTTTGCCAACGTAATTGAAAAGAAAAATTTTTCTTAGTCTACAAGTCTACAAATACCGAAAATAAAACAAACACTTTGAGAAAAACTTTCGAAAACAAATCATGTTCTTAACTGCCACTACAACGAAAGCTTATTTTTGTGGCTTAGTTTTACTATTTGGTTGTTTGCAGAAGTGGCGTGATTTGTTAAATTTGTATGGAAAATAAAAAACAAAGTGAAATAAAAGAATTACAACAGATACAAAGTATCACACAAAATGAAGAAACAAAAGAACTAAAGCAAATAAAAAGAACTTTAATAAAATGACCAAATATTGAAAACTTATTTGTTTATTTGCTTGTTTGTCTTAACCCACAGATTGTGAGAATAGAAGCCTACTAAGAGCTGCAAAAGATGTCCTTCGTTTAGAAAATTAATCACTAAAGTTTTTCTCTCATGCAACAACAAGTTGTGTTTGGTTTTTCTTTTTACTCTTGTTTATTTTGCTTGGCTTTGGGTGTTTTTTATCCAGTTTTTCTTGTCGTTTAACAGAAGTTTCTTTTTCAGTTTGTTATTTAATTCGTTTACTTTGAAAGCAGTTTCATTTAATATTTCTTAATGATTTTTTCGTAAGACATTTTTGCATAAAATATATTTGTTTAATAAAGTTTAAAAGAGTAGAAAATTTAAATTGCCTGTGATGACATGTTTGACATTTACAAATAATAAAAATTAAGATTTGTTTTATAAGTAGTTAGTTAATTAGAAAAAAAATACTGGAGTGGCCTACACTCAACTTTACCATACCCAATGAAAACAGTAAACTAACCCTTGCCACTTCCCTATTATTATCAAAATTGTATATGTCAAACGGTATGACCTATAGAGACTCCACAAAAATAGAGGCATACACACCCACCCACAGACATCAGCACGAAAATAGTCAAAATGGATTCAGGAGAGCTCAAAACGTATGAATCCGTCAAAATCCCGACCTCGATTTTTTCACGATTACTACTATACTACGTATGGTAAAGTAAAAACGTAGTATTGTTCTGACAATTACGGGCGAACTGTACAGTTTTGTTGTCATTCAATAGAAGAACTTGTATTTCATCTGGGATACTTATAGTGATACCAAACCAAGCATAACTTAAATAATTATTATCTCTTTTGTGTTTAGAATTTAAAAAAGTTGTTATAGAAAAATACATAAAACAGAGCTAATATACAGAGCATCGTAGTTTAAGAGTCCATTTTACAATATTGTTATGTTTTTACTTTACGTTGGGTTCGTTTAAAACTTATCTTAGACGTTTAAAATAATACTGCCATGCCGCCTGAAACCATGAATTCTATTTATAGGCGAGTAAATACGCCTAGATTGTTCTATACTAGAAAGATTTAGCAGGATTTTTTTATTATTGTTTTTTTATGTGTATGTATCTTTTATTATTTATTATTATTAATGTAGGGGGTATATCGAAGCAGACCACTTCCATAATGGATCCCTTTTTGACCCACTTCCGTCCTCTATGATTACAGGCAAGTTAAATATAATTTACGGCAACTTACCTACATTGAGTCACGTGCTACGACCAGACCTTAATCTTAACTTTAGTAATTTCAGACTGTCGACTGGAAACTGTCGGCCTTCTTTCTCATCGTGCAGTCTGTAAAGAAGTAATGTGATGTGTTTACTATTCCTATAGGATTCTTAGTTTATTTGAGAGCCTTAGAATCTTAGTCGCCTCTATAGTATGGCAAAGTTAATAGCCGAAGTTTTTCTTTGAGAAATAAGAACAACTATGTGAAAGTCAGAATTATTTCTAATTAACCGACTTCAAAAAAAAAGGAGGTTATCAATTCGTCTGAATGTTGCTTTTTTTATGTTTGTGCCCGCAGAACTCAGTCATTTCCGAACCGATTTTAAAAATTTTTTCCTTATTAGAAAGGAAATGCTTACAGATTGGTCCCATTTTAAAAGAAGTTCAGAATTTTGAAAATTAAAGGGTGTCCCCATACAACATACGTGTTTTTTACGTGTATTATGAACCGTAAAGGGCACCCTTTTAAAATTTAAAAAAACTGCTTATTACTATAGCTGCCAATAACAGAAATTAATAAAAAAAATAAACTTAAAAATTAAAGGGTGTCCCAATATGTGACGTCAATTTAAATATATGAACCATTTGAAGCATTGTAGACAATCACTTGAAAATTGGACAGAATGTCCAATATTTATAATCAGAAATTAAACATTTATAATTAGAAGTTAAAGGGTGTCCCAATAGTTGATGTAATTTGATGCATATTGCAAAACTTTTAAACCGTAGCAGAGAGACGGTTGAAATATTCAAAGAACCTGTATATCTAAGTCCTTTATAACATCAAGTATATAATTTAAATTTGGAAACTAAAGGGTGTCCCCATAATTGATATAATTTTACCTATCTAGCCCTATCTTTTGAACCGTTATAGAAAAACACTTGAAAATTAGACAGAATCTCCACTACTATGTCCCGTATAATAACATTAATAAATATTTAAAATTTTAAAGGGGGTCCCAATAGTTGATGTAAATTGATGCATATGGCCAAACTTTTGAGCTGTTTTAGACAGACATTAGAAATTTACAAAGAATCTGTCCTTTAAAATAAGTGTTTAATTTAAAATTGCACATTAAAAGGTGTCCCCTAGGTGATATTGTTTAAGCTATATGGCCATATCTTTGGAACCGTTACTTTTTATTACTGTGTCAATAATAATAAGTCTCAATGTCATATATTTATTTACCATGCATTCTAGTGACCCATATCAATTGACACCAGTCACTTGAAATGCAAGTCATACTTTTTTATTCGTATTTGTTTTATTTTGGTTTGTTTTCATTTTCATGTATGTATGTATGTTTGTGTATGCATGTTTATACTACATGCACTACAAGTCTCTAGTAATTGCTATCAAGGCCCAGGTACCCCATGGCATCCACATTTAGCAGGCTTCTACCAGTGGTCCTGAGCCTTATATTAGCCAGTGCTGGATATTCACACAAAATGTTCGATGCCGTCTCAGCCTATTTCCTTTCTCCATCACCTCTTTTGAGGTGTCTGCTTCCGAAAAGAATTTACCTAAGCGCAAACAGCCAGGTGCGACCAATTCATCCACATTTACCTCCATAGCCGCAGAAGTATCTTCATAGACTGACCAGTCCACCCCTTGCGAGGTTTCTTTGATATTCTCCCTTGGTCAGTGGCAATCGAAGTTCCTAAATTGACTAACCGCTCCACCTCTAACGAGGCTTCCTTAACAATCCCTATCGAAATATCCCGGTTCAACGCCATAGGAGAACCTTTAGAGATTAACCTGTTCACCCCTTGCGCGGCGTTCCTGTCCAACACGTCTGAATTCTTCCCTAGGCCTTTATATAAAGAGAAAACGATATCCACCCACAAAGGGCACCTCTTGTTTACAAAAAAAAATTAATCTCTAAACTAACTATGGGTACATGACATTTCATAGAAAAATGTCTTAATTCTACGGAAAAATAAAATAACAAATATATGAATTATTAAAGCAGATAACGGCAAAATGAAATGCAGTTTTCATTCGTTTTTATTAACCGACTTCAAAAAAGAAGGAGGTTATCTATTCGTCTGAATGTTGCTTTTTTCAGAACTCAACCATTTCTGAACCGATTTTAAAACTTTTTTCTTTATTTAAAAGGTTATGCTTTCAGGTTGGTCCCATACAACATACATGTTTTTTACGTGTATTAAGAACCGTAAAGGGCACCAAATTAAAATTTAAAAAAATTGCGTGTCGCTGTAGCTCCCAACAGCAGAAATTAATAAAAAAATAAATTTAAAATTTAAAGTGTGCCCCATAGGTGACGTAATTTGACCTATTTGAGCCTATCTTTTGAACCGTTATAGGCAAAACCTTGAAAGTTTGACAGAATGTCGATTACTATGACCGTTATAATAAAATGTATAAATATTCAAAATTTTAAAGGTTGCTCCAATAGTTCATTAAATTTGATGTATACTTTTGAACAGTTGTACACAGACCGCTGAAATTCACAAACCTGTATTGCTAAGTCCGCTATAATAAAAAGTATAAAATTTGAATTTGGAAATAAAAGGGTATCCCATGTAATGTCCCATTAATGTAATTCTATGTATGTGGCTAAACTTTTTAACTGTTATAGACAGACAGCTGAAATTTTCAAGGAACCTGTATTCAAAAGTCCACTATAGCAAGTATAGAATTTGAATTAAGAAACTAAAGGCTGTCCCCATAAATTAAGTAATTTGATCAATATGGCCCTATCTTTTGAGCCGTTAAACACAAACACTTGAAAATTAGGCAGAATATCCACAACTTTGTCTTGTATGATAACAAGTATAAATATTTGTAATTATAATGTAAAGGGTGCCCCAATAGTTCATGTAATTTGATATATATGGTTAAATTTTTTAACCGTTATAGACAGATAGTTGAAATTTACAAAGAATCTTTGTGGCCAAGTCCTTTATAACAACAGGTCTTTAATTTAAAATTGTAAATTAAAGGGTGTCCGAATAGGTGATGTTATTTGTTCTATGTTACCCTATCTTTGAAACCGTTATAGAAAGAGGCTTGAATGGTGTCCCCATAAAAGACGGATGCTGGTGAAAATAGCTTAAATTACAGTAATAGGTACATGCTTGATATTCACATAGTCTTTACTTTTTTCCGCTAATTTTAGCGCATATTTTATTTGGTTTAAATCTAATTCTTACAGATTACTTCTTATATTTTTAGTTTATAATTGATGCCCTTCTATCTGTTTTAAAGTCGGTTTTTTTTCCAAAAATTATCATTTATTTTGTTTTTTCCTTAAGTTCAAAATGTCTTCGGTCATTTGTCCTTGTTCTCAACCTTTCTCGTACTCAAGCTTTGTCTTATCCTGTTGTAATTTAATTTTTCATCTTTTAGTTTTTTTTTTTTTTTTTTTTTTGTAAAATCTTAATTATGCAAAAGTTTTTTGAAAGTTGTGACAAAGTTTATAAAACATTTTCTCGAGTTAGATAGTTTTTGCAAAATATTTTTTTTTCTTTTATCTATCAGTTAAAAAAGTATTATAGTTGGACATTGTTGCAAGATTGTTTGTAATAATACTTCACTTTTATATCCAATACAATACAGGCAGTACTTTCAAAGATGCTCAGTAAGTATTTTATGTGATGTGTTATGTGATGTAATGTTTAGCGAAAAAAGCTGTATTCAAGTCCGTTTCACAAACATTCCAGTGTAGTTGGTTAAGTTGAAAAATAAATACTGGATTTTCCTCAAAGAAATTTTAATATAATTTATTTTAACTTTTATTTTTATTTTAAAAAAAAACTTTTAAAAACTTTAAATTTTATGTTATTCGGTTTTAAGCAATTTACTTTTTAAATAATTTTATTATTTATTTTTTAGTATAGATGCGCTTTTAAAAATATTGATTATTGCTAATTAGTCATATTAAGGTTATTTGTAGCAATTTAGAAACATTAAAGTTTTATTTTATAAGTCCCGTTCCACACTTGCAATTTTTGATTCTGCAACACATGCATTTGTTGTTAGGAGATTAAATAAAATGTACATGAAACTCTGCTGCGACTATCTATTGTTGTTTGTTCTCTTCGACATGAAAGTGGCGGTATAAAAGTATACAGTCATCAGAAACACAATTTTGATAGTATGGAAAAAATGCTTCAGAAACAAAAATTGCAAGTGTGGAACGGGAATAATGAAACTAAAATAAGAGTTTCTAGTATCATTTGTAAAATTAAATAAATATACTAGGACGCATTATTATTATATTATAACTTGCCAATAGCTAAAGTTAGGATTTTGTTGGAGCGATAATTAGTTTTTCGTTATTTTAAATAAGTGCCCACACACGTTGTGCGCGTATTGACAATATTTTGTTCGATTTGTGGATTACTTTGAAAGTAATCCACAGAAAATTTTAAGACTCTTACGTATTTACTTTATATGAAGGTACCCTTCCCTAGATAAAATTCTAAAATTTATTGT
Source organism: Phasia obesa (assembly GCA_949628195.1). NCBI lineage: Eukaryota > Metazoa > Arthropoda > Insecta > Diptera > Tachinidae > Phasia > Phasia obesa. Next base: position 131,194,243 of record OX451218.1, on the reverse strand, counting down.
AAAGCTCTGTAAAAGACAGACATGAAGTGAGTTACTCATTATATTAAACAGCGCCATCTGTTGCGCAATACTGCTTAAAATATACTGTTTTCAAAAATAGAAGGTGCCTTGAAGTATGCAGTACATTTTAATCGGTAAAAAATCGGCTTACTATCACTGCTTTTTCTCCACTTTCTCTTGGAAATAAAATATTTAAGGGGGAAAAAAGTATCCTATATTGGAATCAGGATACTAAGGTACCTTCTCACAAATGGTAACAAATATTCTCACTACTTATGGAACCTGATTTAATTTATGTGGCTACTGCTGATGGTCTCGTAGCAGGTTATTCTCTCAGTAAAACTATCTGTGACATTATTAATAGTTTGTGGATCTATTTCACGAATGGCTTGGACGAGATTTGTTCTGAGTAATTGGATCGTTACTAGATTTTTCGCATAGGATTCATTAAAGGCACCCCAAAAGAAAAACTCTAAAGGAGTCAAATTGCAACCTTAATTCGGCGAATTGACATCGCCAGGATGGCTGATAATACGATTATCAAGCTAAATGAACAAATTATCGATTGCTTAATGAGCCGTGTGGGATGGTGTGCCACTCTAATAAAACTAAGGGTCGACTAAATTCACATCTTCCATTTTAGGTTTGGAAAAAGTCCATAACCATGGCTCTTAAATGGCGTTCCCTGAAGCATTTTCGAAAGAAAACACTGGACCAATAATACCTCCACTTTAAAATCCTTTTGGGTAGGAAAACTGACATGTCTTTGGTTGAATTGGCTGCTTTAAAGTATCGTACTGCTTTTCCAAAACACAGCTGCGCCAATTTTGGATGTTTACATGGTCGCCGAGATGATAATATGTTTCGTCAAAAAAGAGGAAATTCGATTTCCTCACTTTAGTATTTCTTTGCAATATTTCCCAAGAGCTATAGTATTCACTAATAGTAATTTTTTGGGGACAGAAAATTTCTATCAGTGTCAAGATAGCATATGATTCAATCTTAAATTTAATTTCCTATTTTTGTTATACAAAGGATTTTCAGCGGTCAGCCTGCCAAGGCTTCACGCGCTGCACGATTAATTGCTGATTATATTTGGTTCCATTCTCAGTGAAGAGTACTAAATAAGGCGTTCAACGTGTTAAGTTTTTCAGTTGATACTTGGGCCTCCACAATGGTCAATTTGGAAAATTATTTTTGGTTTATGACCGGAAAATATAACGGCTTTTGTGGTGAAGTAATTAAGCTGGGAGAGGGGTCCCAGCCTAATAACTGGAAAAAACGAGGAATTATTGATAGTCCCGACTCTTGTCTAACTTCCAATAATTTCTACACAGAAAAAAATTTTGGCACCAATTAAAGATTTTAATTTGTTAAAAATTAAAGTTCAATTAATTTTTTAATTGATTCAAATATATATTTATTTAAAACAGAACAAAAAAATGCTTAATTAAACAAATGATTAAATCAACTGATTATTTAATTAATTTTTAATTGGTATAAATATTTTTTCTGTGTACTGAACAGGTTTTGTGCAAAAGTTAAAAAAAAAAACATTCGAATTCTCTTGGCTGTAGACTTGTTGATTACCTTAACGTCCTGTTCAGTTTACGTCCAGTGGCAGTAACCATAACAAAACATATCACTGATGTAGGTGTTTGCTATTTGCTGGTCTAAGGTTAGGTTTGGAAGGGTTGTGCCAAACATGGCACATCCACTCGGAGACCTATTGTATTGATATTGTATTGCTGTTCTAAAATATAACTTGATTTACTACTGTAACCATCTACGATCGCCATCTATATATCGCTGAATCGGAAAAAAAACTTTCCATTATAAAAAACCTTTGTCCTTCATAAGCGTTCTGTGCCGGGGTAAAATCTTGCACTTTTTGTTTTGATTCACTTAAAAGCTTTACTAGATTAATGCTTATAAAATTTTCAACAATTTCTTTTTCATTTTGCCCACAGTTTAAGATAACATGTGCAAAAAATATGTTATTTTCAAATACGCATCCTGTTCCATTTCGTTTAAAAATAAATGGATTGAAAATTAAAAGAAAAGGAAATTTGTGCTGTCAGTCGTATGCCACACTTGAATAATTTTTCGCAATTTTTTTTAACTGAGTTTTTTTTTTTCAAATCTACATCTGTTGCAAACTTAAAATGATTGAAAGAATGAGGGAACTATACGATACAATGTGAAGTTGTGAAAGCAAAGTTGTTTATATTCAATTACGAGGATGTTTGCGATTGTTCTGTTTCACAATTCCACATTTCCATTAAGTTGAAAGCATTTTTTTTTATTTGAAATAATTTCGAAATTACGAAAAAGGAGTTAAAAAATAACTGTGGACAAAATTATCTTAAAATTGTGATCAATATTTGGCATCTTTATAAAAACCGTGCAATAGTAAACCTTCACCCATACACTTGTAGTCAGTATTAGAGAAAAATAACGTACAAACGTTTAATGACAAATTCATCAAGCTTTTTGATTAATGTTTGTTGGTAACTGTTGTTGTCATTTGGAGTTGATTGCTTGCGTCCGGACACTCGTTGTTGTCCCTAGTTCTACTTCTGTATTTTATGTGTCTTATTGTCACTGAAGGAGATGGTTTGAAATGAACAAATGTTTTTTTTTTCAGCTTTTCTCTAATGGTTTAAAGGAGTAAGATTGAAAAATTTGAAGACAAATTTAAAAAAATGTGATTATTTGAATTTAATTGTCTATATTTAATTTTAATTTATTTGTCGAACTATTTATTGGCATACAAATGAGTTTTTTTTAAGCTTACTTAGGCTTACTTAGGTGGTTAAAACTTGCATGTAATAAAAACACACATACAGCATACATACTGGCGCAAAAGTAATCCTCCTATCAGAAAATGCTATAATTTTTGCGATTGGCCCCTAATGTCAATTCTGTTATGACATTTGTGTAGTAAACACTTGCGAAATACACGTTAATAAACAATGTTACGCTACACTGCTCCAGAACGCGGAATATTGGTGACTATTTATTTGACCAATAATCGGTCGGTGACTTGATGATTTTTCATCAAAAATAATCATGAGTGATGAGGCCCATTTCCATCTTAGTGGGTACGTAAATAAGCAAAATTTACGCTTCTGGGGCACTGTAAATCCGCGTGTAACCCACGAAGAGCCATTACACCCGCTCAAAGTCACTGTATGGTGTGCTGTTTTCGCTGGAGGAGTCATCGGACCTTTTTTCTTCGAAGACTTCGCGGGCCAAACGGTTACTGTGAATGGTGAGCGCTACAGAGAAATGATTAACGAGTTCTTTTTGCCGAGAATTTTTGTCAAAGTTTTGGCCAAAATGATGGAAAATGCCATAAAAAGGGCTCAAATGACAATCAACTGTGGCGGTGGGCATTTACATGACATCATATTCTCGACTTGATGTAAAAAAATTAAAAGACCAAATAAAAATAATCCACAAGAAGAAACAAAGTTTTTATATTTTTTTTTTTAAATTACAGCCAAAAAACATCGGAAGGTTATTTTTGCGCCACCCTGTACATACATACATACGTATATGTCAAAATATAAGCATTTAGAAAAAAATACAAAAAAGAAAATTATTTTTTAGAAAACATAGAAAATGGATAATAATTTTCAATAAATAATATTAAATACTAACAACTTCTTCTTCTCCTTCTCGAGACAACACAGTGTTCTCTTGATAAAATGATAAGATTAAAAAAAATATTGCCATTTTTTTTTGTTTAGTATGGTAATACTACAAGGTTTAAACTACCACTTAAAACATCAACTTCAATTAATATTAGATTAAATTGAATATAAGATTAACTAATAAAAAAAAAAATGGGTTTAAACCCGCTGTTAGAAGTTAGAGAGAATATACGAACTTGAATCTACGTAAGAACAATTAAATTGTAAATTGTGTTCTTTATTTAGTTCGTAACTGCGAGTATTTATATTTTATAACTAGCAGTGCCCGCCACGTTGTGGGCGTCCTGACAATATTTTGCTCGATTTTGCTTTGAAAGTATTTCACACCAATTGAAAGACTCTTACTTTTATAGTGCTTCAGTTATGGTTTATGTATTTACTATATATATAAAGGTACCCATCCCTGGATAAAATTCTAAAATTTATAAAAAATTCTAAAATTCAAAAAATTTTTGTAAACCTCTGTAAGAGGCGTTTAAAATATTTTAATAACAATGTAATTCACAAAGTAAAAATGCAAATTAAATACAACATTTATTTCACTGGCGCCATCTGTTGCGCAGTAGTTTTTGTTAAATATCCCACTTTCTAAAATAAAAAGGTGTGTTGATAAAATAGCCGTGTAGAATATAAACGTGTTGAAAATATCTCAGTTTTAAACCGAGCATTTCAGTACTCTTTAAACGGAAATTGCGTTTTTCACTGTTTTTTCTCCACTTTCTCATGGAAATAAAATATTTTTGCGGGTATTCTATATTGGGGCCAGAATACTAAGGTACCTCCACAAATGAAAAGCGAATACATATGAAAAGCCGACAGACAGACGGAAATGAGTTACTATTTTAGTATATGTATAGATATAATAATTCTTCAGCTTTTGTTTCAGTTATCTAATAGCGTGAGTTTCTAAAAATATTTGGCAAACTTTTTTCAAAGTCTTTATATTTGAATGATTTTGGATCTCTATGTAAATAATAGTTGAAAATAAATATTTCAAACATATTTCAAGATTTTTGCTTGTCTGCAGAAAACTCCCAGTGTTTAGCGGGAATCGAACCTGCAACCTCTAGGCTGGTAGACTACCGCGCTACCCACCACATTTAGATTGATTGCTTAATTCAGCTTATCTTTAAGATAATAGGGGCACCAGACGCTAAGGTTCCTAGAGCCTAATTCTGGAAGAAAAGGTCTGTTGTTTTATAACACGGGTTCTCTTCGAGGCCCAACCAGTGCCCAAAGGACTGGTACCACGGGAATCGGTGGCCCCACAGAGAGCCTATCCTCTCTGTGACCGGTTATTGGTCAGGTCTCCTTCGGGGGTACACGTGGTGGTTGTGGTTTAAGATCGATTTATGTAGGTATGGTGCACGGTCGATCAAGTGTGCTGTTGCACTCTCAACAGACGGAGTTTGGATAGTCTCCAAACCCCTAAGCAAGAGGTTATAATGTGGATCTAGGCTTGCTTTGGAAAGGCTTGCCATATTATATAAATTGCTACTCATTGTGACTGTATCACACACAAAATGCGATTGGTGGCAATCGTAAAGTGTTGTTATACTACACAATGGGGTCGCTAGTCTACGCCTAAGTTTCACTCGGTGGTAAGACCACCGTGAGGTTAGGCCGATTAGGCAGGTGCTCACGTTAATCTTGTTCCACAATAATCATATGAGAGTTAAGACCAATACAGAAAATATTCAAGCTTACACAAAGCACACAATCATAAGCAATTTCTTTGTCCTAATTTTCTTCTATTTAAATATTAAAAAAAGAAAAGCCATTTTTTTAATTTGGAAGATTTATTTTTAGTTCATTTCATTTCCATATTTCTTTTCTTTTTTCATGTTATATATTTCAATATTTTTTCGATCACACTGCTTAAACGACCAGGAGGAAAGACACATAATTTTCGTTGGTCTTTTATCAAAGAGAGAGAAAAAAGTGGAAAAAACACACATACTAGTTTGTCAAAAAGGATATAACGAAAAATTAATGAATTTTTGCTACGAATTGGAAAACATGTTTTAGGTTGCAAAACTATGAAAAGTCTTATGTTTCATGTGTAGGTTTCATATACATATGTATATGTATATAACAAATTGCTAGCTTTAACATATATTTCATATTTTTTTAGCTTGGCTTATGTCCAAAATATAAAGGAAACAAATTGAAAGTTTTTTGCTACATACAAAAAAAAAAAAACTAAATAAAAAAATGTCAGTGCACCGCATTTAATATGATATTTTCTTGTGTTTAAAATATCGAAGAGATTGTACTATCTTTAACTGGAAATATACTAATGTACAACCCTATTGTTTTTGCTTTTCATTTAGAAATTTCAGAGTTGAACCCGCTTTCCCTGGAAGGATATACAGTCTGTCACCAGACTTGGGGATGTTAATTAGAGTTTGAAATTAATTACAAATGCAATTAGAATTTTTGTAATTCTCATTTAGTTTACATGAAATGCAAAATAGGCTACATGAGTATTCGCAATTACCGAAGGGATATAATTATAGAAGAAGTTAAGCTTAAAACTAAGAAAAAATAATATGTTTTCCCAGAAGTAAGATTGTTAGTTAAATTAAATTTAAATTTTAATTATAAATTATATTTATATTAATAAATTTTGTATTAAATTTAAAACCGTGTTGTTCCACAAGCAAAATTAATACAGTATGGAACCGAGTTGTCAAATATTAAATGTGATGGCAGATTTAGGAGTCAGTGAGATAGAGAAAATAATTGTTATTGTGCAATTAATATTATTAGCTTATCGACGTATTACGTTTGAACATATTGCAGAATCAAAAAATTGGTGATGGGCCTCTTGCTTCAAATTAGCAATAGATTTATTAAGAGCCTTTTTACCAAACAGACCTACTATCATAAACTACGATCATACCTTCATAAGTGTTCAGGCAAACAATTTTATCTCTAATATTTATATATTCGTACTTGTGTGCATGTTTTGAAATAGTTCAAGTGCTTGTACATGCAAGCAAGTACATGAACATACTCGCATGTTAGTTATCTTGAAAAAAAAAGACGACAGCAACGACTCACAATCTTATTGTTGCTGTTTTGTATAATTTAAATAAATTCATGCATATTCTAGTCAAAGTATCAAGTATCATCAGCATCGTCATCATCCATTTTAAAACTTTTTATAGCTTAAGCATACTTGTGCATAAATGCTGTCCTTTTTTCAAAATATTAAGGATTTTTTAGACAACAACTGGTTTGTTTCTATTAAAACTATAAATTTATAAATTTGCATACTAAATAACAAATGCTAAAGTTTGATATTAAATAAATGGCTTTATTTTAAAGTCCTTCAAAATAATAGTTGTGAAAGGGTTTTTGAAAAAGAGGTATATTTTTATGAACCTAAAGTAACTGAGATTATAACAATGAAAATGATACATAAAAATAAAAATCATGCAGGCATTTGAACTATTTAATATTTACTAAACAAACTTTTGTAAGTATGTAATTCCAGATAATATGGTATTTATAACCATAATATGTTATAAAATATAAGTTAAAGAATCCTATGCGGGTTAACTTAAAAAAATTAGTTAAGCTACACCAACAACGCCACAGAAAAAAATTGAAAACAATTTAATTTTATATTAAAACTTTTTTTTTTTTAATTAAAACTTACAAATGAATTATAATTAGATAAAGCAAACACGACTTTCCCGTTCTTGTCTCGACCTAACACTAACTTCAATTCTACATATGTATGTATCTCTTGGTTGTGCGATTTGTTGATCTCCTTGTATTAACATGTGCGAGTATGCAGACGCTGATCCAGTAAAATCAGTTTCCCATAGAATAATTGCAATGCAGTCATTTACAATTGGACCGGATGCGCGTGCGAGTTTTGTAAACATAAAAATTGCTTATACTGCCAAACTAATTTTATCGGCAGTGTCACAGCTGCCAGGTTGACTCGATTAGTTATTTTATGCCACAAAACCACAATGCAAATAGCCATCGCGATGGCAACACCAATATTTGTTCCAAGTGATAGGTTTAATTTCAAACCAAGATACTGAAGCTTGTCCACGTAATGCAAGTTAATATTGCGTACATGATCGATGTTACCCCCGGGGGTTCCAATTGTCACCGCAGTAATGGCAAATGCTTTGACGCGGTTCACTCGGGGAAAATAGGGGCACCAGACGCTAGGGTTCCTAGAGCCTAAATCTGGAAGAAAAGGTCAGCGATAAACATTGCGGGTCCTCTTCGAGGCCTGACGAGTGCCCAAAGGACTGGTACCATGGGAATCGCTGGCCCCACTGAGAGCCTATCCTCTCTGTGACCGTTTATTGGTGAGGTCCCCTTCGGGGGTACAAGTGGTGGTTGTGGTTTAAGATCGATTTATGTAGGTAAGGTGCACGGTCGATCAAGTGTGCTGTTGCACTCTCAACAGACGGAGTGTGGATAGTCTCCAAACCCCTAAGCAAGAGGCTATAATATGGATCTAGGCTAGCCTTGGATAAGGCTTGCCATATTATATAAATTGCTACTCATTGTGACTGTATCACACACAAATTGCGATTGGTGGCAATCGTAAAGTGTTATTATACTACACAAGGGGAGCGCTAGTCTACGCCTAAGTTTCACTCGGTGGTAAGACCACCGTGAGGTTAGGCCGAGTAGGCAGGTAGTAGTCTACTAGTAGTTTTTTAATAGCGATGCTCGTTAGGACAGGGGGAAATGGTTGTAGTCTCGAAACAGATTTACTAGAAAACGTGTCATTGTTGATCAGTATGCTCTCGTTGCATAGCTGTATCCGATAATCGTCATTAAGTGTTTCTGAATGCCTCTGGGTTGTCAGGACGCCTTCGAAATTTGTTAGAAAAATATTATCTGTTGTTATCATTTATATTATACGCGACTTAGTCGTCTTGCAGCGATAATTTACGTTCTCACCTTTGAGCAGGCGCGGTATACAGGTTTCTACAGGCAGTTGTGTTAAAGATGTCTGTTGACAAACTGTCATCTTGTTGATGCTTAGACATGGACTTTTTACATGAAATGTATAATCCTGGCTTATTAGTATTTCATTAAATGGTAGTTCAATTTGTTGGCCCATTGTGCTAACGATCAGTCGGTGATAAAAGTCTTTTTTCAGCTTTAGGATGAAAAGAACGTATAGCAATAATGAACTATTTGTATATATAGACGAATTCCCATATTCAGTAGCTTCCACAACGTTAGCGTAATGTAGTGTTTTCATTTCTGTAATAATCTCTTGTACCTCGGCTCTATTTAATAAATTAATATTTATAATTGCTCCTTTAGGTAGTTGGCAAGCTCTCACTACTTTAGTAATGGTTTACTTCACTACAATAACTTGATTCATAGTGTCCTGCCCTAATTCTCTCGACTTCTTTTCCATTGCTTATCTCATTCATTTTGATAATGAGCTCTTTTGTTCTTTAAACAACCTCATAAGTAATATTCAGAAGTTGCGCTTTGATCTTGCTTCCGGACTATAAGGGGGCACAGGTACCAGAGACTTGCATAGGGCTTGCAAACTTCGAAACCTCGCCAGTGTTCAAACGAATGCTACGAAGGGAACCGGTATACCCACGAAAATTTCCTCAGAGTTCCTGTGACGGCTTATTGGTCAGGACCTTCAGGGAGTTACCCATGGTATATGCGGTTTGTACTGAAATCAAATGGAATAGCGATTTAGTTCAATATGCTGTTGCAATCAAAAATACCACTAAAGGGCAGTTTAGACAGTAAGACTTTACGTACGTAAAATCTAAGAGAAAATAAAATGAAAATCAATCCGTATGAAAAAATAGAGATTAAAAATCGTATGGTTTTTTTCTTACGTTTACACCATTGGTGTTGAATAAAATGAAGTAAAATTGAAACAGCTGTTGTTAAAACAATATAAAAAAGTGAAAACAAATTAATAGTGCGCGTACTTGTTAAAAATATGCCAAATTTAAAAGCAACAAGGAAAAGGTTCTTGGTGTTGTACTAGCCACTGCCATAATAAAAAAAACTGGAAACCAACAATTAAAACAAAATTAAAAAAGTTTCACGTTCTTTTGCCAAAAATTTTAATTGTTTACAAACTTATTTGTGATGCCAACTGGATCTATTTTGCACTATATTCAGCGGTTTTCTGCTATTTTGACGAGTTTCGCCTTTGAAAAGTTAGCATTAATAAGAAAAACGCAACCCTGATCTAATGAAGTAGAATAGTTTTTGAAAAATTTCAAAACATAAAGTGAGCCGTAAGACTGTCAAATTTCCATCCGTATTTTCTCTCAATGTCGGATAGTTTCATTACATATTATGTTTAGACGATACTACTTGTACTCTTCTACACAAAAATTCGACATGTCGTATTACTTGTAGTATAATGTAAACCGCCCTTAATAGTGTGGCGGGAGTTTATATACATAGTCTCCAATACTTACACAAAGGTTATGAGCATGGTTCTTTCAGCCTTGTTTCAAAATTGTTATTTGTTGTATAGTTATTCGCAACAGGAGAATTGGTAGATGCATCATATTCAACGGTAATAAAAGCAACGTATAGTCAATGTGTCAAGCCAAAAACTGACATAAATCTGTATCAGCTTGAAGCTTGTTACGGCTAATTACGATTTTTTATACAAAGCATTTCAATAACTTGTAAGCAACATATCAAGCTGACGCTCTGTTATTAGCCTTACAAGAGCGTGATGCTACAAGAGCGTGAATATAATAACACTGCTGATTTCTATATAAATGTTTATTACGTCACTGGCTTTTATCTATAATCTAAAGCTCAGAATTTTATTATTCTGACACAAAAATAATAAAAAAAATTATAAATTTTGAAAATATGGCAAGTTAATATTTCAGATCTCATATCCAGAGAATTACAATTTTGATTTTAAAAACCAAATTGTAGTACTAAAGAAAATTTTAAAGAACCCTGTTTATTTAAATTTAAAGCTTTATTTAATTATTTTGTATTCCTTATAAATTCCCTTTACTACGTTACCCAATGTTGGGACATGAAGCGGAAAACGGAAATAGGATACAGGATGTACTAGTTGTTGTTATTTGTTATGTGACAACTAATCCATGTACTAGTTCTTGTTAAACCCAGTATTTATGTTTGTACTGCTACAAATCCTTTTACACGAACCACCCCCGTATGCCACCAACTCTCTTTGCCAGTTATGCCGTCTAAAAAGACTTTTAGTATATTGTGGTATAACTAAATTATGTACTTAAACACTACAAAGAAATGTTGTGCAAGTGTTAAAGTCTCTGCATTGAAATCCTTAATATTTGTTAATATAATGCACAATTTTGCATAAATTTTGCAATGTATTTTGGGTGGTGGCGAATCCATAAATATATGCAAGCAAGCCGAACTGCCAGATCTTTTGTTATAAAAAGCTTTCGGGTTTATTATATGGGAAAATTATGGGTTTTTAATGCATGAAAATTTATATTTGTTAGTTTTCAGCAAACTTGCATAAATTCATACAAATATCCTTTCACATGTTCTGCAAACACATTTGGAAAAGTTAGCAGATAATTATGGTTTCCTATAAATTTTCTTTGTGTTAAAGTCGTCTCTTAAGTTTTGTATAATGTATTTGGGATTTACTTACTTATATTTGTATATACACAAGCATAACTATTAGCATATGTATTCTTGGGTGTTTGTATGTGTGTGTGTGTGTACATCATTTTCTTAGTGCTCTTATACTCGTATGTGTATTAAAATATTTGTTAAACCTATTCATACCATATTGTGTATTTTTGCTCACTGTACATACAACTTTCAATTAAATTATAATGATGTGTAGATATTTGGCATCATGTGATGCCAAAACCAAATGTTGGTTTTGTTTCCATTTAAATTTTAATTAGAGCATACAATTTCTTAGTATATAATTTGTATATTTGCACATAATTTTAACATTTAGTAGGAACATTTTATAAGTCAAGAATTAATTGAATTAAATTATTAAGCCAACGTATAATTATTAAGTTTATATAAGTACACAGTTAAGGGCTTGTTTAAATTTTCTAAAGATATGTTAAACAAAATTATATAAAAATATTTTTTAAATACATTTATTTAATTCAATTATCTATACATATAATAAAATAGTAACTCATTTCCTGTCTCTCTGTCTTTCTTTTTTTTGTGTTCGCATCACTTAAAAACTACTTGTTGGATTTTAACTAAATTTTGTGAGGAGGTACCTAAGTATCCTGGTTCCAATATAGGATACTTTTTTACCATTCAAATATTTTATTTCCAAGAGGAAGTAGAGAAAAAGCAGTGAAAGTATGCTGATTTCTTTTTAACGATTTAAAGGTACTGCATACTTTAAGGCATATTTTATATTTAAAAGCGGGGTATTTTAAACACGGTTGCACAATAGATGGTGTTGTTTCGCAAAATATGAATTACTTGCTGCCAAATATCCAATAAAATTTGTATTTGATATGTATTTTTACTTTGTGGAATTATATTGTTATTAAAATATTTTAAACACCTTTTATAGAACTATGCAACACATTTTAGAATTTTATATAAATATTAGAATTTTATACAGAAATGGGTACCTTTATATAAAGTAAAAACATAAGAGTTTTAAAATTTGGAGCAAACTCGAACTATATATTGTCGGGACCCACAGAACGTGTGTGGGCACAGCTACTAATAAATAAAGCCTTTTAAAATTAATTAGGTGACTCAAATTATCGTTTTTAAAAAACTTCCAGAGTAACACTAAGCCATTCTAATATTGAAGTAAATTTTAGAAAGATTTAGTCATAAATATTTCGGATTACGATCTACAATAAAAAAAATTTTAAACAAGAGCAACAGAAACATAAAGCAAAACAGAGTTATTAATCTGCAAAAATAATAAAAATACTTCACTATTATCATTACATTTACATTATTACAATTACATTTACCATCATGCTTCAATAAAATTTCAATTTTCAACTAAACAGTGATGCTAACTTAGCCCCTTCCGACCTAAACGCGAAAAATAATTCACGCAACTGTTTTTTGGCCGTTTGTCCCCTTTTTCATTTCTTTAGGAATTGTTGTCATTCGATAAGTCCAACTATTGACTACCTTTTCGTACAAATCTAGACATATGGTATTACCCGTAGCTTGAATATTGTCTTCCCATGCTTCAATAATTACTGGTTATCGGCATAAACCAATAGAATAAAATAGTCTCAGAAAAAGTAGTCCAGATGCGTTAAATCACACGAAGGCGTGGGCCAGTAAACAGGAACACTTCTGGAAATAAAGTTGTCACCAAATTTATTTTGCATTAATCTCTTGTTTAGTGCGCTGGATGGCAAGTAACGCCGTCTTGTTGGTACCAAATGTCTTTGATGTTTAGATGATTAATTGCTGAAAAAAAAATTCAGTTGGCATGACTCTATAGCGCTCGAAAAAAATGATAAAGGCCGATAACGACGCCAGCGTAAAACACAAATTTTTAATGGATGTAATGGTAATTTGTTAACGGGGTGAGTATTGTGTTCGCTCCAAATATGATAATTTTAACTATTGAGGTAACCATTTAAACAGAAAATAGCTTCATCACTAGACACAATGATTTCATTAAACAAAAAAAACTCTATGAACTTCGCGAACAGATTTATTTGATCCAAAGTAAATTTATGTAAACCTTAGTGAACAGAAATGTAAATCCAGTTTGAGATTCTCAGCTGTCAAACCGTCAGCTGTCTCAGCTGTCATAGCGATAGTTCTCATGCAACTAAAAAAACACTCGATTTATACTGAAAAAGTATTTAGAACTGTGAATGCGTTTAGCCCATCAACAAATATTGTGTTTATTTTTGTTGCAAAATTCCCAAGTCCTTTTACATCTTCACTTAGGTAGGTTTAATAGTGATGATTATTTAGAGTCATAGATACGATTTTTTTGGCTTCAAATCACTCTAATTATTTCTGGAACAAACGAGAAATATTAAGATCTTTTTGTATGTTGAATCCTTTTCTAATTTGATTCAGTTCTATAGAATAGAGTAACTTAAATACACGCAATTCTGTTTTTATACGGTCTTTTTTACACGGTTTTGATTTAACACGATTTGAAAAAATTATTTTTTTTACACGATTTTATTCCATTTTACACGACTCAAAATCATTTTGGCTTAGATTTTATTTGTAAAATTTAAGTTTTGCGATATATTTTGATATCAAAAATTTAGAGGAATTCCCTTTTTGTGCATACAAGCATTTTTACTTGATAGAGCAATTGAAATATGTTAATATTTTGTGAACTATCAATGCATCTCGAAAACTACAAATATATTAATGAGCCAAGTGCGAGTTAGTCTCACACACGTAGGGTCCCGTACTATGTTTAGTACGCCTTTAAAAAATCAAGTTGTTATTTTTTTCATGTCTTATGGGGCACCCTTTATTTTTTAAAACAAATTCATATTCGCGAAAATTTCATCGCTATTGGAACACCCTTTAAATTTTAGGAATTCTTGTTGTATTACGGTTCAAAAAATAATACAACACCCTTTAATTTTGTTATTTGGTATAACGGCCATGGAAATTCTTTTTCTATGAATATATCAAGACTTTACCTATTACGATTAAAAAAATAAGTCACTGTACGTGAAAAACATGTCATTGTCGGAACACCCTTTAATTTTTAGTAATTGTCATATCGGCCGTGGCAACATATCTCCTGTACAAAATTTTAAGAAACTACCTATTACGGTTCAAGAAGTAAGGCGTTATAAATGAGAATCACGTCACTGTTGGAACACCCTTCAATTTTTATTATTTGTTAAATTTTCTATAGTAATAAACATAGTGTCTCTTATGGCTCCAGAAATAAAGACATAAATGCAAATAACACCCCACTTTCGGAACACCTGATAAGTTCTAGTATTCATTGCTATAGTGGCCACAGTTAGACACCTTCTGTGAAAATTTCAAGAGTCTACCTATTATCGTTATCGGAACACCCTATAAGTTTTAGAATTTGCCACTATAGCGACCACAGTTATACACCTTCTGTGAAAATTTTAAGCGTCTACCTATTATGGTTTAAAACTTAGGCCTTATACATGAACATCAAACCATTATCGGAACACCCTTTAATTTTTAGTTTTATTTTTTTATACTTGTTTATATAGCGAGCTAAGTTTTTATTACTGTTTGTAAATCTTGAGTTTATGCCTCCTACAGTTCAAGAAATAAACACATTTTCGTGAATAACACCTCTCTATTGGAACACCCTATAAGTTTTAGTATTTGTTGCTATAGCGGCAACAGCTATACATCATCTGTGAAAATTTCAAGAGTCTACCTATTACGGTTCCAGAGATAAAAGTCGCTGACAGACGGACAGACGGACAGACGGACAGACATTGTAGCGAAATCAATAGGGTTACGTTTTTACACTTTGTGTACGGAACCCTAAAAACTACAACGTATAGCCATTTCTTTAGAAAACAAAAAACTTTAGATCGCCTTCGAAATGGAAAAGGCTAAACATTTCTTGGCAAAATTTTCAGTTTAAACGAAGTCTCAATAAGAACTATATAAAAATTAAAATTCAATTAGGCAATCGTTGATTACTAGAACGAAACCATCTGTTAACCCTTCATCATACACTAAAGATGCAAATAAACGGTGCAAATACACATTATATGTACATGCATATACTCGTATGTGTAAATATAAACATGATTTCTTGTTCCTAAAAAAATTCTCGTTTTTAACTAATTTTAAGCGATTTTAGAGTTAAGGAACCAATCACCTATTTTTGTATATGATCAGTGTCTTTTCTACACGGTTTTTTTTACACGGATTTTTCTGGAACCAATCTACCATGTAAAAACAGAATTAGGTGTAATCTATTAAACAATTGTGCTGAATAAACAGTTTTTGGCAGGCTAGTCATTTTACAGCTCTAAATTTCGTTAACCTGGGAAAAAATCACCTAAAATATAAAAATTATTCTCCAAAAACGACAAAAAAAATGTGTGTTACTTTTGAAATGAAATCCACAAAAATACAATAAACACTTGGAGGAAAAATATGGCCAATTTTTAAATCGAAAACGCACGCCATTCTCACGACAAAACTGTTTCAGTTTATGTGCAAGGTACGGCGTCCACTGTTCCTATCTATTCTGTTTTTTGCTAGATTATAGGTATTGACACGATAATAATTTTTTACTTTTTATGCAAGGTACCACGCTCACTATCCCAATCCAGTCTGTATTTTGCTAGACTATGTTCTACACATTAGTATAAGGGTTATTTAAGCAAAGATTCATAACTCTATCTATTGTAGTTCCCTCTAGGTAAACGATAATAATTTTGAACTTTGTGTGGTAGAGACCACGTCTGCTGCCCTAATTAAGTCTGTATTTTGCTAGACTATGAACAAGATTCCAATACGCTACCTATTACTATTACCAGGCAACACCAAATAACGAATACCAACAAATACGTACCCTATTTTACCAACCGTATATCTAATAAAAAACTGTGATAACTTTAGAAAAATCGGTTCACTGGTGTAGGCAGCTATTGCTTTCCGACAAACAAACATACAAGCAAACACATTTTTCTGGGCTATTCGTAGGGTCATATTGAATGCAGCCTTAATTTTTTTATTTAAGCATTAAATTAAACTTAGAGTTTTCATTAAAACTCAATAAATCAGTAGATTTTACATAAAATATAGTTCTAAACAAAAATTGCTACCACTTACTTTATTCTTTATTTAAGAGAAGCAAACATTTTAATATTACTTTCTTACTACTAAACATAAACCTTTTTTTATTATTTATTTTTCAAAAAATCTTCTCACAACAGGTATTACATTGACTGACTTAAGCCATGTTAATAATTTATCCTCATTTTAGACTTTTTATATAGTTTTTTAAACCATGTCTTGACTAAACCAAAAAAAGTGGTAAAAATGAAAATGCATTGGTTTGCTAAATACATATTTAGCAAAGTGACACAAACCTACATTGTTGAAAGCTAATGTATGCTACTGATTTAAAATTTTTACATGTTTTGTTCTCTTTGTGAGATTGTGTATGTGCTCACAGACCATTAGGGGTTTGCGTGGGGGCTTTTGCTAAAATGCTAATAAAACCCATTACCATAATTCATAAAATTTATTCTCACAATGACACTAAGTTGACATTTCTTGTGGCAAAATGAGTCTTCAAAGCCGATTTTCCGTTACCACAAGACTCTGTACAACAAGAACAGCCGAACCAAATTGTTTTCGTTTTATAAGCTCAAACCAGTGACAACTTTTTATTGCCAAGTCAACACCAAATGCCTAAAACATTTGTTACACTTTGTTGTAATTACAGCAATATCCATATTTACTATTGTGGAAAAAATATAAATGGCAGCTGTCAATGAGTCGGTTGTGTGTTTTAGCTTATATAAAAGCTAGACGAAGAAACAAACGTAAGTTGTAAAATCTAAACAAATATTGCTTAAATATACAACATAAACAAATTGCCACAAAGTTGTCAATGTCAATTTTTAACAAATACATACATGGCGATCATTTATGAACTTTTACGGAAAAAAATAATTTTACCACTTCTGAATTAGCTCCGATTAGGAGTCAGTTAATTTATGAAGAAATTAAAATGTTACATACATATGTTCCAGATTATTATAATTTATAAACAATAACTATTTTTGGGCATGAGTTCCAAACCCGAAGTCCCCACAGTATTGAAAGAATTTACCGGCCTCTGAATTAAAAGAAAAACAATTATTATGTAAAATATGAATATATTTGCTCTGAAAATATTTCAGCGGCGAAAAAACCGATATTTCCTTTTTTTTAAAACTGTATACTTAAAAAATTATGAGAGATAGAATTTTTTTAAATTATATTTAAATCTGGAATCGTAAATTTTATAACATCACACTAAAAGGAGGAGGAGATGCTCACCTCAGCTGACTGAAAACGGAGTTCCCCAAGGTTAAAGAGTTAAAGCAGAAATAGCGAAACATGCAGTAACGTATCTAAAAAATCTTGAAACGCATACAATATCGGCTGACCCGTAACATCCTAAGTGATCGTGGTTACAGTCGACTAAGAAGAGCATATATTAAATACACAATTGTCTGTCTAGCACTGGCAATATATAACAATTATATTTGATTTTTATTATTTACTAGCTGTGCCCAAACACGTTCTGTGCGTCCTGACAACACTTTGTTCGATTTTGCTTTCAAAATAAATCCACACCTAATGTTAAGATTCTTACATATTAACTTTATATAAAGGTACCCATCCCTGGATAAAATTCTAAAATGTCTATAGAATTCTAAAATTCTTAGAATTATTGTAAAACTCTGTAAAAAGTATTTAAAATATTTTAATAACAATGTAATTTCACAAGTTAAAAATACAAATCAAATAGAAATTTCTTCAATTGGCAATTTGCTCAGATTCTCTGTCTCCATTGCAAGCCATAACAAATATAAACAACGATAACCATTATATTTCAGTAATAAGGAACTTTCTAATTGGAAGCTATCCTGCAATAAAGTTAATCTGGGTACCTGGACATTGCGGAATTAACTCGGTAACGAGTTAGCTGACCTTACAGCAAAAGAAGCATTGTCTTCTCCGCTTATTACAATCACCAAATAACAACTATAAAGATTGGAATACATTTATTGTAAACAGTCTGCTTCGAGATTACAGGTGTAATCTTTTGACCAAAACATCAACATGGTATAGAAATCTAAACCAATTAACAACAGCTACTCAAAACTACCAAAAAACTATTGGTCCATACTGGGGCGGAAGAGACCTCATAAAATGTATGCGTTTAAGACTGCGTTTAAGACTTGGACACTGCACATTAACTCATGGACATTTGATGAATATAACTGTACCCCAAACTTGCAACTGGCTAAGCCCCATTTGTAACCCATTGCATCTCCTAGTGGACTGCCCAAAATTTAATTACGAGAGAAAACTCACATTGAAGAATTCAAATCCACTAAGCGCTTTATCTTTGCCACATAAAGAAAATATCATTAGCATAATTAAATTTCTAAAGAACTAACATATATAACCTGATTTAGATTAATTTCATCTATTACAACTAATGTAATATAATATTTAGAGCTGAGGGCCACAGCAGCTATTGCTCCAATCCTATTAACCTATAATTTGTAATTATAAGTTAATTTTTACAATAAATAAATAAATATTCAATTGGCAGTAAGTAGTTCATATTTTGTTATTATTGTAAAACAGCGCCATCTATTACGCAACAGTGTTTAAAATATCTCGCTTTCGAAAAAAAAGTATCATATATTGGAATCAAAGATACCTCTTCACGTTTTTTTTTTATAAATCCATTCAGTAGTTTTTACGTGATGCGAACCTAGACAGAAAGACAATAAAGAATTAAAAAGTATAATTGCATGTAAGGTACGTTTTTCTTTGAAGGGTTAAACAATTTATCAAGACGTGTTTACTTTTCTCTATGTGATTTAAAATTTTTTTGTGGTTCTTTGTAAATCTCTACAAGTGATTTAATGATGTGATGTTTAAAAATAATATTTCTAAAATAAATGACACTTCATATTAGGAGAATGTAATTTTACAATCTGTAAAAGTTTTGTATAATTCTCACGTACAAACTGGTCTTTTTTTACCAAGTTGATTTTTCATTTTGTTAAAGAGACACGAAATCATTTGACATCAGTGTGGTTTAGTTAAAAACACACTTACACATATGTATGTATATTTTTAACGTGATTTTTGCTAAGGCCAGCAGAGTAAATTTCTTGGAATAGGGTAGTTACAAAAACAATCTATAAACGTTGCTGTTACTCATATTTTTAATATTCTGTTAGAATGTCTATTGACTTTTTCTTCGTAATTTTGCTTAGATTGACATTTCTCTCTCTCTCTCTTGGGTGTAAATGAAACAAGACAGATGACAAAAAATTTTACTTTAGTTCACCACTAACAGAAAGAGCAAAAAATTTTTAAGGAAATTTAGACAGTTATAATTCCAAATTTGAAGCACAACAGTTTTTATTGTAAAGAGTGTTGTTTTTCGTTACCTCATTGAATATTAATAAGCTTAAGGACATTTTTAAAGGCAAAAATTTGACAGATAAGAGGTAGTTGTGAGGCAAATAAAAATTTTGCTTATGTGACAAATAATTTGAGTAGATAAATTATATTATTATATACGAGTATTGTGGTAAAGTGAACCAACAAACACGTTAAAAATGTCTCAAAGGTATAAGATCTAGAACAATAGAAATTTGAACACGAAATCTTAGAATATGGTGAACAAGTTTGCTGGTGAAGAGTTGCTCGAAAGGTACCTAAAGCGCAGAAGATATTTTCAAAAACTTGTTAATAATTACACATTGACATACGAGTATACAGTATATCTTACTGAAATTTACCGCGAGTGAAAAGAAAGGTTATTCCATTTTTAAATAGATTGAATGATGTCCATCTATCTGTCCATATAAATTACCATAGAATCCTTGCAGGCTAACTGGTATTTTGAATCAAAATCACATCATTATAGAACGTGGGATGGGTACTCCCTATCTATACATATAAAAAAATTTTATAATTAAGTTTTTACGCTCTAGGTCTTTTTTATAAAAATATTGTAAATAATTTTATTTTTATAATCGATATTTCGCTACACCATTGGGTAGCATCGTCAGGAATTAAAAAATTGTTATATAATATTTAAATATTATATAACAATTTTTAAATATTATATAACAATTTTTTAATTCCTGACGATGCTACCCAATGGTGTAGCGAAATATCGATTATAAAAATAAAATTAATTACAATATTTTTATAAAAAAGACCTAGAGCGTAAAAACTTAATTATAAAATTATTAAAAAGGTCAAAAAGTATAATAATTGTTTCATATAAAAAAATATGAATTCATTACCGCCTGTCTGTCTGCTTTTCTTTTGCGTTCGCATCACGTAAAAACTACTGGATGGATTTTAACAAAATTTTGTGAGGAGATACCTTAGAATCCTGGTCCCAATATAGGATACTTTTTTTTCCGCAAAAATAGCTTATTTGCAAGAGAAAGTGGAGAAAAAGAAATAAAAGCATGCAGATGAACTAATCGGATATGCATACTTTATAGATACATATAATAAAATAGTAACTCATTTCCGACTATCTGTCTGTCTATCCTTCATTATTTGTGTTCGCATCACTTAAAGACAACTTGATGGATTTTAATAAAATTTTGTGAGGAGATCCCATAGAATCCTGGTCCCAATGTAGGATATTTGTTTCGTCAAAAATATCTTATTTCCAAAAGAAAGTAGAGAAAAAGCAGTGAAAAACGCAATTTCCTGATTAAAGGTGCTAAAATTTTCGGTTTAAAACTGATATTTTTTCAACACGTTTATATTTTCACAACACACCATTTCATTTTTGAAAGTAGGATATTCGAGAAACTATTACGCAACAGATGGCGCCAGTTGATTAAAATTTGTATTTTTACTTTGTAGAATTACATTGTTATTAAAATATTTTAAACAGCACTTACAGACGTTTACAATAATTTTTAGAATTTTAGAATTTTATTTTATACAAATTAAATACATAAACCATAACTGAAGAAGTGTAAAAGCAAGAGTCTTTCAATTGGTGTGGAATACTTTCAAAGCAAAATCGAGCAAAATATTGTCAGGACACCCACGACGTGGCGGGCAAAGCTACATTTTTATAAAGAAAAATACATAATATGATATGCAGCATAGTTTAAGGCGGTTCTAAAAACGTAAGGGTCGTTGGTGTGGATTGGTTTCAAAGCAAAATTGAACAAAATATTGCAACGACGCTGAGGAAGTGGCGGGCACAGCTAATAAATAAATAGATAATTATAACAATTTTAATTAATACACTAGGGAGCAGATGTGAGTACATGTTTTTAATTCTTCTATTGGAAGGTGTATACAATAATAATAATAATAAAGCGATTTTCAAATTTCTCTTTTTGAGTTCTTTCATATTAACTTCTGCTCTTAAAACAAATTAGAAACAACAAACCATAAGAGAAAATTAATGACATCAAAATAATTTTTATGTACTCAATGTTGCTCATACTTGCTCTCAAATAAATTAGTTAATATTTTTAAAAACAATGAAGAAACTATGACGAACCGTATAAAATTCGATAGATATTCGATAAAATGGAGAGCTCTTTATCACATATAATAACTAATTTAAGCCAATCAGTGGTTATTAGAATAATAAATAATAAAACGGCGAAATGTTTCTCCACAAGAAAACTTTTAGCTGATGGGCCCGCATGCCTTATGATGAGAAAGATGACAGCTGACAAGTCTTTAAGGCCAAAGAAAGCTTCCATAGCAATAAAAAAAATATTGGACGATGGACAACAAGAAGAGCGCTATAGAGCATTGAATACATCGCAGCTGTATTGATACTTAAAAATCTTTCGGCACTTTTACAATTCGCCATGCATTACAAATATTGTGCTCTTGATGGATATGAAGGGCAGTCTCTAGTAATTGCTAGCATTTGTTCAAGGTTCAGGTCGCCCATGGCATCTAAAGCCTGTGCTGGACATTCACACACAATGTGCGCTGCCTTCTCAGCCTCTTTCCTTTCCTCTTCTCATCTTCTGCCACTGCTACTCACTTTTAGGCGTAACCTGAAGAGACTCCGACTCGACGTTGAGGAATTGTTTTGAGGTGCCTGCTTCCGAAAAGGATTTACCTAAGACCACAGGGCCAGGTGCGTCCGATTCATCCACATTTACCTCCATATCTGCAGGACTATCTTCATAGACTGACCAGTCCCTACCCTTGCGAGGTTTCTTTGTCATTCTCTTTTGATGTCCTCCCTTGGCCAGTGGCAACCGGATTTCCTAAAGGGTTTAACCTCTCCACCTCTAACGAGGCTTCCTTGTCCATCCCTATCAAAATATCCCAGTTCAACGCCATAGGGGAACCTTTAGAGTTTAACCTCTTCACCCCTTGCGAGGCGTTCCCGTCCGTCCCTTATGAATTCTTCCCTAGGCCATTATTGGAGAAAACGATGTCCACCCACACAGAGTTCCTTATGCATGGGTAAGTCTACATTGAAACTGAAGGTCGACCACTATCCAGAGTTCGCATATTAAAGGCCAAGCACCCACCCTCTTGACCACGCATCGCTGGCGTATGTTGTTCCACTGTGGATTTTGGGGAGCTGTTAACGACTAGTGCTCTTTAACCACTAACTAGCCATTCAGATTGTCGGTACAGCTACCAACAACCTTAACCTTACAAGTGGGCTTTGAATATGTAGGTTTTGGATTTGTTTTAACAAACATTATTTTTAACACCGGAATAATAAATAAAATAATTTTTTTTTTCACTTCAATATTACAATTTTTATGCGCCTACAAATGCGGAAAGTACAAACATATACTCTTTTCTGCTCCCTACTGCATGTGTAGCTGTATGTATATAACCTGACATAACTGTCAATTTTATTGATATCCGTCTACATTTTAAATTACTACACGTGCACTGAAATGGCGCAACAATTTTCATAAAAAATCATTTTATAAATGGCCGGGTTTATTTGCCAATAAATTACTTTATTACACTGTTTTCGCTTTTTTGTGTTTCCCATAATATTTTTTTTTCTGTAGAATAAGAAATTTATTTTTATTACCAGGGTTTTTTTTATATACATATTTATTTAAAGTATGTTTTTTTTTATTTTGATAAATGTGAAAACGAAGTTGTTTTTTCCTTTCTGCACCATTATTTCAAACCAATGGCGCCATTAGTCAGTCAAAAGAAAAAAAAAAAGAAAAAAAAATAAATGGAAAAAGAAATCTTATTTTTGTATATGAAAAAAGTTTTATATTACAAAACACAAATTTTAAAACATTTTTTTTTATAAGTTTTGCTAAAGACATTATGGCACCAGACGTTTAACATAAAGTTGTTGAACTGAGTAACAAGGTCACGATTTAAACCACAAATGTTTTGCAATTTATTTTAATGAATTTTTGAACACACTTGACAATATAAAGTATAGCAAAAAATATTTCACTTTGAAAAGCCATTCAAATATAATCAAGGATATTTTTCTATTAAATATATTTAACATAGCATTTTTTCAAAACAAATGTGGAAATTAAAATATTAAAGCTTCCATATCCAGTGATGTTTAAGATCACCTTATGAAATTTACCTTATTGTTAGAATAATTTTCTTTTAATAATCATGTAATATAAAGCATCTAAATATTAAAAAAAAATTTTCTAACCAAATAAATTAAACAGAAAATTTTTAAATATTAATAAAAAAGATGTCATTGAACTTCAATGTGCGCCGAAGAGAAATAAGTTTTTACAAAAACACACTAAGCACATTTTTAAAATTTTATTTTTCTCCTGTCCTTAACATAGTCTTATTATGACAATACAATTTATCCAGTCATTCCTTAACTTTTTTAAGGCTTCTTTCTCTAGTCGAATTCTATGGTGGAGCCATTTCTATAAATTTGGAAAAGGAAAAATTCCTCTAAGGCCCAACTTAGGCCAAAGCAACTCTGTAATCATATTGCGATATCGCAGTCAGTGCTTGATCAGCCTAATATTTTTTGCTTTCCTTTTCTGAGTCGTCTTTTCGCTTATCAGACACTGACCTCCGCTTCTGCTATTCATTTTGCCAGTATTTTCCATAAATTTCACTATAGTTTTGAAAATTTTGATGATTTTTTTGAAACTTTCTTTTTGGCAACACTGTTTTTGGCAGCTCAGCTGCTTTCGTGTAACTGTGTTACTGTTAAACATGTTCATTTTGGTCTATAGTTTAACCAAGAACCGACTCATAAACGAACAATGCTTGCTCCGTTAAGATTGTTAATCGTGCAATTCTTCCATTTTATGGTTAGATTGGGCGAACTTCTGAGGCGACTATGCGGAATCTTGTAACTAAATTTGCATTATTGAACAATAAACCACCAACACCCAAATGTAGAGTGCGGAGAGAGAAAAATATCACAGCTATATCCGCCATTGTTGGTGGTGACCTTTAATTATCGTTAGTAAATTTTAACGAGACTCTGAAAAACAAATCAAAATTAAGGCAAGACAGGCTCAAAAACCAAAAATTTCCATGTGTTACATTCTATTAAAGTTAAGGTTGGCTAACTAGGGTTATATGATAGACAGTGCTGGATATTCACATACGATTTACGCTATCGTCTCAGCTTTCTCCAGAAACATACTCCAAGTATCATATTGGTCTGATGATATTTAAAATTTTCATTAGCTGTCATGATAAACAGTAATCCATCAGTAATGAAACTCAAGGAGCCCCTTTAATATCTACGCAACTTACGGGCCTTCCTTACAAGGGGCTCTTTAATCATCATTTGTGGCAGCGCTCTTACCCTAACATCAGGTTTAATGTGTCTACTCATTGTAGGATCTTCGCTCGGACTAAATTTTCTGATGACTTAGTCACGCAACTAAAAAGATTTTATTATTTTGGGAATACTGCAATATATTCTTCTTACAGAAAGGATTAAAAATTACAATAGTACCTGGTATTTATATCTTTAGTTATTATCCACTAATTTTGATATGACAATCTTAAAATAAAACAAGTAAGAGTGGTATATTCGACCGTGCCGAGTCTTATGTATCCTTCACCATAGTAATGTTAAATATTCCCTTAATCTGTTATGTTTCCCAATTTTACAATAATATATGTACATCCGGTTTTTACTTTTATGATTTTCAACTTCATTATTACAAGTCTATACATATAAAAAAAGTAACTCATTTTCTGTCTGTCTTTCTTTCGCATTACGTAAAAAATACTCGAGGGATTTTAACAGAATTTTGTAAGGAGGTACCCTTGTACCCTGATTCCAATAGAGAAAGACAATGAAAGTACACCGATTTTTTTACCGACTTAAAGGTAGTGCATACTTTAAGGCATCTTTTATTTTTGAAAGCAGTATATTTTAAACACTGTTGCGTAACAGATGGCGTTGTTATAAAATAATGAGTAATTCATTTCCTGTCTGTCTTTAACAGAGCTTTACAATATTTTTTAGAATTTTAGAATTTTATATAAAGTTTAGAAATTTATTCAGGGATGGGTACCTTTTTATAAAGTAAATACGTTAGAGTCTTCAGATTTAGTGCGGATTACTTTCAAATCAAACTCGAACAAAATATTATTAGGACGCACACAACGCGTGGTTATAGCTAATATAATATAAAGATTAAAATTTTTCTTTCTTAATTTTTTCGAAAATATTTTTTAAAAATTTTATCGAAAATTTTTGTAAAAATTTTATCGATTTTATTTTTAATTTTATCAAATTTATTTTGTGGAAATTTTATCGATTTTTTTTTTAAATTTTATCGAAATTTTTTTTTAATTTTATCGAAATTTATTTGTGAAAATTTATCGAAAAATTTTATCAAAAATTTTTGTAAAAATTTTATCGAAAATTTTTTGTAAAAATTTTATATTTTTTTTAATTTTATCGAAATTTTTTGTAAGAATTTTATCAAAAAATTTTTGTAAAAATTTTTGTAAAAATTTTATCAAAAAATTTTTGTAAAAATTTTATCAAAAAATGTTTGTAAAAATTTTATCAAAAAATTTTTGTAAAATTTTTATCAAAAAATTTTTGTAAAAATTTTATCCAAAAATTTATTTAAAAATTTTATCAAAAAATTTTGTAAAAATTTTATCAAAAAATTTTTGCAAAAATATTATCAAAAATTGTTTGTAAAAATTTTATCGGAAATTTTTTATAAAAATTTTATCGAAAATTTTTTGTAAAAATTTAATCGAAAGTTTTTTGTAAACATTTTTGGAAAAGGAAGGGCCTTCCTAGAATTTATATTGCGTTGTATTGGTCAGACTAAAACACATTGGGGGATCAAATAGACATTCTCCATATGTCTATTGACTGCTCCTGATTACCAGTGGGCCCCGCTTGTTTCTAACGACTACCTCTATGTGTATTGCTGTCTATAAAGGCTTTTAACACAAATCAAAGCTGAAAAACCCAAACAACCTAAACACAAACAAAAATCGCCCCTTGCAGGGGGTTATTTATTCCACGATGCTGCATGCTTTCCATGCGATCTAAAAAATACAAACAAAAAAAAAGCAAACGAGAAGCATTACAACCGAAAAAAATAAAAACAACATGAAAAAATATAGGTAGGCGTGGTTCTTTGTCCGCAGTCTCAAATGGAATGGCCTAATATTGCTTAATTGCATTAGCAATTTTTTCGAAACTATGCCTGGCAGATTAGTGGGCTTCAATTTTTTGTATCTTTTTTGGTGCCTTGGCAAAGTTGTTTTCAATCCTAACCCAGACGGAAAGACGGACATCGGTCAATCAACTTCACTATGTATAAGGATCCAGAATACACATATATACTTTATGGGGTCGGAAATGAATATTTTCAACCTATGGTGAAAGGTATAATAAAATAAAATAAAATAAAATAAAATAAAATAAAATAAAATAAAATAAATAAAAATAAAACAAAATAACTAGCGGATAACTAAAAAAACATTTGAACTTTAAAGTAACTCCTAAATAACTTTTATTAGCATTATAATTTAATATTAAAATTTTATATTGGAAAATTTTCGTTTTAAAACCCCCAGTTTGCTTGTTATGCACTATTCGCTACTGCGGTAAAAATCCTACCTGATTTCTTCTGTATAAAATTTTCTCTGAAAATGATGCTTATCATTATATCAAGTTATTTATTAAGGCAATAAATTTCTTTTTTCAAAATGTATTGCATTTCAAAAGACCATAAGTAAAGCATAATAATGATACAGTTTTTGCCTAAATAACTTACAAAAATGATTTAATGTTAACAAAAAGAAAATATTACTACAATTAAGTATTAAAATGTATAGGAATGGCTTTTTTCCTTACATCTGAAAAGTTTATTATTTCTTCAGGATGTGGTCGTAACAATAAACACTACTTACAACATAATAATAAATCGTTAAAATTATCAGTGAAAAGCATCATAAATAAGAATTTATTATTATTTTCTTTTGCGGTTGTTTCTAAAGGTAAAAGTATAAGATGACCATAATGTTTTATAAGTTAATAAAAGATGTAAGAATAGGAAGCATGTCTCTAATAATAACACTTAAGTTGACCTAATGAAAAATGATGAATGGGCAGTTTGTGTAACTTTTATCAACTTTTATTTCGTAACTTACTTACAAGAAATTAAATAAATAAGAAATTTATATTTATTACTTGCTTACTCAGTTCTTTTTTTTTCATTCTAATAACAAACCACTAATTGGAAAGCGTTGTTGGAATTATTTCACCACCTAGCCAACAAAATAATGAAACATCCGTAAGACGTCTGACAGAAACGTCTACAAAAAAAAATTCAGAATCGTATACGAAATCTGTCAGAGTTCCTACCCAAAAATATATATACAGCCTGACAATCATGTGATGGGAAATTTTTTTTTGTCAATATTTTAGACAGAAATTTAACAGATATCTAGAGAAAAAGGCAGCGAAAATTCTGCTGTTTTAATCGACATCGACAAATTTATTTAATATCAAGATAAAAATATATAACAAATTAAAATAATGAATTATACTTTAAACACAAATGCCATTGGCTAAAATTGTCTGCGTGAAGTCAACTACTTAATCATATTGAAGACGACAGCTACATAGTAGAAATACATATTTTACTTTTAAAATATCTTTTTCAAATATTTCAAAACAAATATTTTATTATTTAAAATATTTTTTTTTTGTAAATAAATCAGTAATTTTTAAATTTTGTGATGTTCTCTTCTGCTAAAAAAAGAAATCGTCGCATACAAAAATAAAATATAAACGTCTGTAGTTTTGTTTTGACAGCTTGCAGTTGGCAGCCTTATATCGTCTATGTGATAATAATATATCAGGCATATTTAATAATTATTTTTTTTTTTAACTATAAATTTGGTTGGCGGAATAATCGTATTCACAAATTGCCAGGGTATACTCCATTAGCTTTCTTCAAGATCTGTTGCGCGACCTATACCTTCGTATAGGTGGTCCCAAATTCAGCTTCGATTAAAATTTGTTAGGTTATACACGATAACCAAAACGATTGCACATGGTGATTAAAGCAAACACCAATAACGGTACCGCAGTACAGCTATTCGAGGAAGCCAATCAGCCAGTGCGAGAGTGAGCCGTAAACCACTCGAAGGCCGAAAAACAAGGACGGCCTGTTTGACTTTAAAAGATAACGACAATGACGCGCGAACGATGTTCCCCAACCCAGAGCTACTTTACGACTGTATTTAATAATTATAAACAGAAAGAAAAAGTAGATACCAGTTATTAGTAAAAGAAAATATTTTAAAAACAATAAAATAAAGAAATAGTGTTTGCGTGGTTGTTTGTGTAAAATAATTTCCAACCATTATTATAATTAATATTATATTTTATTGGTGGTGAGACCTATAAAATATAATTAATAATTTCTCGTATTCTGTTTCTCTATAAAAGAGGTGTTTAATTAGCTTCTCTTGTTTCTAATACTAAACCACCAATTGGTCACTGTTGTTGGGATCTTTTTCCACCAAGGCAATAACAAAAGAATAAAACATCCGTAAGGCGTCTGAAAGAAACCTCTACAAAATCGTAAACAAATTCTGTCAGAGTTCTCACCCAAGTATATATAAAAAAATCATTCACACGAAGTCTAACAGACATATAGTGGGAATCCTTATATCCTTGTCAATATTTCTAACAAAGAGAAAAAATGAAAATATTAAAATAATAATAAAATTTGTTTAACGCAACTATATATTGTTACAGAGAACATAACGTTGCCACGTTATATAAATTATAAATGAGTATATTTTTAAAACCATGTTGCCTACAACTAAAAATGAGAAAGAGTGTAGGTGTTGAGAAGTAAAAGCGGTTGGTTGTTCAAAGAGAATTACTTGTTATACTTTTAAAAATAAAATATATTTTTTTGTAAAAAGATATAGAATTTAATATCTTGTGTTTTTCTTTAATTCGATCATTCTGACAATTTTTATTTTTGTGAACACACCACAACCATGGTTATTCTCTGCGTGTATTTTGCTTAGTCGAAAATCGCTACTTATATTACAGACGAGTTGGACTGTTTGGTCTGTTTAGCTCAAATTGCCATACTCAAGTGGTCAAAACAAAAGTGTACAAAATTATACCGTCTTTAACACTAATTTCACTACATATAAGAATTTTTTTATAGGCAAAAGATACCTGATGTTATAGATTTTTACGTGACTAAGGGAATTTTAAGGGAAATGATTAAAGTGGAAGCATCTCTAGAATTATCTTCAGATCATTCGCCTACTGTTGTTCATATATGCATCACCAATGAAAAGCATACGCTTTAATTTGTTAAAATACAGAAAATATCTTAGCACACCACGGTTGCCAGATTAGGGGATTTTCCCCTAGATTTAAGGGATTTTTTTTTTCATTTAGGGGAGAATTTGGGGGTTAACATTTGTTAGGGGAAAAATTGGGGATTAAAACAAATATTTAGGGTGTTTTTTGGGGGATTTGTATGTTTTACCAGATGCTTAATTGGTCTCCTCCTATTTTTTTGCAACCAATAAATTCAAAATATGTAACAATCAACTTTCTGATAATTTCTTTTAATTTGGTTAAACAACGTATTAGAAAAATGATTTTTGGGTTGAGCGTGTATTATGTCATGAAAAAACAGCAAAATTCGTACACAAGTAACGAACCAGTGGTAAAATTAAAAAGGCCTTCTCACTTCAGGCCTTCTATAAGGCAAGCTTAGACCTTCTCTCGGATCCTCATTTTTGTGTGCCTTTCACAGACGTAGACATGTGTCTAATTGAAATTGATAAAAATATCAAATTAGCTGCCTAACATGCAATAGTAATCGGACAACAAACTAGATATAATCAATTTTATTCTGTGGATTTCGTACGGCTCTTAAGTGAAAAGAGAAGGATTCGTAGAGAGTGGCATCATATACATACATAGATTTCCTCAAGTTGAAAACAGATTTAAAGAATGCTCTAGGCAGCTAAGAGATCTATTCTGTACTCGAAGAATAGCATCCCTGAAAATTTTCCTGGAAAACTCAACTCTACAGTCAGATTATTTAGAAGCCTTAAAAGGCCGGAGATACGAAAGCCTCCCTTGGTCGACTGAAGTAGAGCAGTTGCCAGCTGTCAAACTTAGTGTTGCAGTTACCCTTAGATTGGATATTCTTGATATCGAAAGTGATAAAAGATGTTGGCGCTATTCATGCCATTCTAACTTAGCCGCCATTGTGTTCACGTAGTCATTTATTAGCTACTTGCCAACCATGCCTTGGTCAAGTCAATTATGACAATCAATAAATGATCGACGTGCAAGTAAATGAATTTATAGAGCGTAAATTTGAAAAATAAAGTATAGCTATAGATGTTATGTAAGTTAAGGCGTAATAATATGTGAGTTTCACTTAAGCATGTTGAAAAATTTTAAAATGAAAATTAAATATTAATAAATCTACCAGAATTTAACTGACTTGATCTGTTTTATTCTAAACACTAAAACACTGCATACTTTAAGGCAATTAAATTTTTTTAAATGACATCAGCTTTAAGCACCATCTGTTTGTTTTTTGTCATATTTTTTTTTTAACTTTTTCTACAATTTCTAAATAATGCCGAAAGATAAAAACACTATTAGTATGAAAAACAACACAGAATACCAGACACATTAACACACATAAAATCATCTGACAAAAGCAAGTGTTGATAATTGACATTAAAATATAAAAAAGAAAAATATATCAAGAGTATAAGCAACATCATTGGAGACAGCAAACAACTTCGGCATTGTTATTCTAAAGTCTGTTTAAATTTAATTGTGTTTGTTCATCATCTATTCTTTTTTATTATTTTTGGCTTTTCCACCAACAATTACATATAATTGACTTATATCGCTTTATTCGTGGAGCTAAATGACCCTGATCCAAATTCTTTTGTCTATGGCTTTTGCTTTGGTTATGGTGATTGTTTTTTAATGCTGCCTGCGCTGGCGGTTAAGTCATAAAAATTTAAATTTAAATTAAAAGGCAAAGACAAAGGCAAAGACAAAGGCAAAAAATAAAGGATAGAAAATCCTTGGCTTAGAATCTCATTAGCCAGGGAATTATTTTTTTGTAAGTAATAACGTAGTTATTTATGTTTTGCTAATCGACCCAGTTGGTCGATTGATGGGTTAGTAAGTAAATTGAGTTAAAGAAATATTGCCTTTTCATTTAAAATATATGATCTGCTATTTTTCTATTTTTCCTAAAATATGAATAGGAAAAATAAAAACTGCGAATATTCCCTGTGGGTTTTTTGTTGATAATTGTTTGAGACGTACTCATCTCATGACTTGTCAAATTAGAAATGCTAAAATAAGCTATCAAACTGATTTAAAAGTGTTGAAAATAGAAAACCCTCCTAGAGCTATGTTTGTATAATATTAAATGCAAATATTTAAGCATATTAATGGCCTCCTAGGCCGCCATGTTAAAGTGACAGGTTCCTTTCATAAAAAGTGTTCAAACTTGTAGAGGTCCCTATAACTTAAGAAATAGTCCCATGAAAATTATTGTAAAATTTAATTCTCTAGTATATTTTTTCGAGTTTATAAATCAATATATACGAGGTGGCGTACAATTAATCACCCTAAACGAAGATGTTATAATTTTTGCAAATGGCGTTGTAGGTCAATCGTATCTGACATTTGTGAACTATACAGTTGCACAATATTCCGCAAGAGTGTGGAATAATTGTGTCGTTTTTTTTTACCCATAATCGGTAGGTGTAAATTTCAAGTGTCTGCTAAAACTTTTTCAAAATAAGACTAAATTCCTCAATATCGCGTCTTCTTGGGAATACCCCTCACCACAGTTGAAAGGAATGTTTGTCATTCCGTGTGTAATTCCTACAATATTCATTTCCGACCCCATAAAGTATATATATTCTGGATCCTTATTTAATTAATTTAATTAAGCGATTTTCGTCTGTCCGTGTTGGTGTAGAAATGGTATTTGTCAAGACGCCAGACCCAACAATTTGACAGGCATAGTTTCGAAAATTTTAGGATTGTAATTCAGCAATATCATTCTATTCGAGGCTGCGGGGAAAAATTACGCCCATTTTTATTTTTTCATGTTGTTTTTTTATAATTTTTTTTATTGATTCCATTTTGCTTTTTTTTTGTTAACTAAAAATTTAACCGCCACAAGTAGATCGCAACGAGTGCATACAGATGTCGGGAGATCAAAAACCCCCTGGATTTTTTTTTGCTGGTAAAATTTTTCCTCTTTGTTTTGTGTTAAAGGCCTTTATAGGAAGAAATGCACATATGTATATGTGTATTGCTTACTATAAAGGTATAGGTAGCCAATAGACCCACAAGGTGTCTACTGGTAACCAGGAGCAGTGAAAAGGAAAAAAAATCCTTATTTTTATACGTTTTTTTTTTATTCTTTAGAATCGTCGCATTCTAACGGAACATAGATTGCAGGAAGGTACTAATTAAAAAAATTTCAATAAAACTTCAAAAAAAATTTTAAAAATAATTTTTAAAAAAAATTTTAAAAATAATTAAAAAAAAAAATTCAAAAAATTTTTACAAAAAATTATCAAAATGTTTTTACAAAAATTTTTCAATAAAATGTTTATATAAATTTTGCAAAAAAACCAGGAGCAGTAAAAAGGAAAAAATCCTTATTTTTATACTTTTTTTATTCTTTAGAATCGTCACATTCTAACGGCAGGAAGGTACTAATTAAAAAAAATTCAATAAAACTTCAAAAAAAATTTTAAAAATAATTTAAAAAAAAAAAATTTCAAAAATTTTTTATTAAAAATTTAAAATATTAAATAATTAATATTTAATATTTAAATTCCCAAAAATTTTATTAATAACTAAATATGCAACTGCTTGTGCAAACCTTGTTTTTTTCGATTCTCTTGCGAGATTAACTTGTGTATGCTTTTCATCACACCTTACCTCTGCATTCAATGATGGCAAAAACCCATCCAATTGTAGAAGGACAGTAAGGAAAAATAAAAACCTGGTTGTTTGTTGGTCTTTTGTTGAAGCTTTAATATTCTGTAATATTATTCTATTATCATGCATAATTCTCATTGTGTTTTGTAGAATTTTATTACTTATATAGTATTTTTGGCTTCTCTAAAATTAGGAAAAAGGTTTCCTGATGATCTGGCCTGAGCAACCAGTGAAATACGTATAGGGACTAACTCTTTCCCCCAACAAATAAATTGCATTTTTATTATAAAACGTTATGGGTAATTAGCATAATATTAAATAATTAATATTTAAATTCCAAAAAATTTTATTAATAATTTCAAAAAATTTTTACAAAAAATTATCAAAATATTTTTACAAAAAATTATCAAAATATTTTTACAAAAAATTTACAAAAATTTTTCAAAAAAATTTTACATAAATCTTGAAAAAAAATGTTCAAAAAAAATTATTTTTACAAGAAATTTTCATAAAAAAATTTTACAAAATATATTTACACAAATTTTCCAAAAAATTTTTACAAAAAGTTTAAAACAAAATATTTTTACAATAACTTTTCAAAAAAAATTTCGTAAAAAATTGTCCAAAAAAATTTCAGAAAAATATATTTGCAAACAATTTTCGAAAATTTTTCAATAAAATTTTTACAAAAAAAAAAAAAAATACTAGTATTTGGACCCGTAAAAGCAAAAATTATTATCATAAACATATTGCTTTGCTAAAAACTAAATTAAGATATGTAAAGCCATCGATATATTTTATTACTGATTAATGTAAATTGCAGTTATTTTCTTGCAAACTTATACATATGTGGATAGAATATTGAATTGCATACTTCAAGGCTGCACAATTTAGTATTATATCATTGCATATATTTAAGGATTAATAAAATATAAGACAGCAAAATAAATATCAATGTTATTTCTACTTTATAACTTGTCTTAAGTAAGCTGTGAAATTTAAACTGATAATAAAGTTTAAACTAAATAAAGATTATTAATATTAGATTTTTGATTACATATGATTTCTCAGTTTCTTTTTGCAAAAGTTAATTAAAGCTTTAGATTAGTTTTTCTAAGAAAGTCGATTTTACATTATGTCAATTACATATTTCAGGTATTAGAAATATGCACGAAATCCGGTTATTTTATGCTTATAAATTTTATTCAAGCAAATATGGCATATAATACTCACTATATAAACATATTTAAACACTCATACTTGTTATGTTATTCACTCAGCTTTTTAACGCAATTACTTTAATAAATCTGTTTAAGGATTTACCATTTAGGCAGTTATGGCCCGCAGATTTAATATTTGTACATGCATACAAATGTTATGTAGTTTTATTTATCGATATAATGAAATCATTGCCATCCACCTCTCTAATAAATGGCGAAAGCTATCCAATGATTTATCTAAACAATGGATCATTCCATATTATACACTTATTTAAATGTGTGGATATGTAAACAAGCACCTAGCAGTTCTGATGTATTTTACTTTTAATGAAATTTTTTGAATTATTTTAATATTGATTGGTATTACACACGAATTTTTATATATAAATATTAAATAATTATTGTAATTTTTTACCTTTTTAATAATTTTATAATTATGTTTTTAAGCTTTGGGTCTTTTTTATAAAAAAGACCCATGGAGGTGATGTGAACTGGCCACCAACATTGTGCAATTTGACTATATTAGACTTTTTCTTGTAGGATTATTTTAAGTCGCAGTTATATGTGAATAAGCCACCACTGATGTTGCATTCATGGCCAACATAAGCCATGCCATCTAGCACGTTTTTACCTGATTTATGCGCCAGAGTCATAGAAAATTCGACATCAGGGATTAGCTACGCCTGGATATTACCATAAGTAATGGTATCGATATGGCTTTGTTTTGTTAAAATTTTTATGTGTTCGCCACGTCGCACAGAAGGGTATTTGTCCAATTTAAGCGGCCAAAATTCGAATTATCAAAACTCACTTTTTCTTTAACTACCCACCGTAGGGTGAAGAGAATAGAATGCTGGACTATATCCCGTTATTTTTTAATTCCTTTTTGCTTTCGTTCACTCTCGCCACGCAGTCAAAGTTTCGTGTTGCTAGGTAGGCATATGCTTCTTTTCTGTGTTTGAGACAAGTCAACGTGAAAAAAAATTGAGTAAAAGCGTGTTTTCAGGTTATGATTTTTATTAAAATGGATAATTGTAATGCAGGTAAATATGATATAATTCACATAGTTTAATAAGAATATAATATATTCTGGTACCGGCAGAGCTGCATTGAAAATTATGGTATTTTTGTTAATTTTAATTGATTAAATAAATTAACTATAGTCATAAAGTTGTATAACACCACTTAACGCAACTGAGATTCTCGCTCGGG
Source organism: Phasia obesa (assembly GCA_949628195.1). NCBI lineage: Eukaryota > Metazoa > Arthropoda > Insecta > Diptera > Tachinidae > Phasia > Phasia obesa. The sequence goes on along the minus strand of OX451218.1, from coordinate 131,157,917 downwards.
TGTGTTAATTAATATTTCATGGTTTGAAAAAAAAAAAAAATTGGCAGCGGATATGTGCGGATGACTATTTTATGGCCCTTTGAAGTATGCTACTGCTGAAAAATGTACCAAAAATTCTGATGCTTTTACACATTTAATTTTAAAATTTAGCAATTACAGAATTTTTTGTTTCCAAATCTAGGTTCTTCAAAGGTCAAATTCATAGTTCGTGAAGACGTTTTACGAATTTCTGAAATCTGCAATATTTCGGAAATTCAATAGAGATATAATTAATAGATTATTGCTAACTTCAGATCCTCTGTTAACGGGACTAAGACCAAAGCCGAAAAAAACAAAAAATCCTTTCTCAAAGGAATGCTTAGAAATGCTTGTCCCGACCGAAGACAACGATGACAACATTTATGAATTAAATAAAGAAGATATTTTCAGCTCAGGCAATGAAGAAATGGCCGATTGATTTTATTTTATATCATATTTTTATCTTTTCAATAAAAACAGAATTGTTTGTTAATTTTTCATACTGCACGACTTAGAGTTTCTTTAAAAAGTATCCTCTTTTAATTGGTTTGGGGAAATACCGTCTTAATACCCTACGTCTTTTTGCTTGTTTATATAAATTTACAATTTTAAATGCCACAACATGTCTTTTCTAAATATTTTGCATACAAAATTCAATCAAAATAATTTTGGCCGCCTAGATTGGCCAAATACCCCTCTGTGCGTCGTGGGCGTCCTGACAACATTTTGCTTGATTTTGCTTTCAAAGTATTTCACATCAATTGTAAGGATCTTACTTTTATAGTGCTCCAGTTATGGTTTATGTATTTACTTTATATAAAGGTACCCATCCCTGAATAAAATTCTAAAATTTATAAATAAATTCTAAAAATTATTGTAAAGCTCTGTAAAAGGTGTTTAAAATATTTTAATAACAATGTAATTCTCCAAAGTAAAAATGCAAACCAAATACAAAAATTATTCAATTGGCGCCTAATGTTGCGTGTTTAATAGTGTTTAAAATATCCTACTTTCAAAAATAAAAGGTGTGCAACCGTGCTTAAAATATCCCAGTTTTAAACCGAAAATTGAGTAATTTTTTAAGAGCTTGAGAACTTTTTTAAAAAAAAAAACGCATAAAATTTGCAAAATCTCATCGGTTCTTTATTTGAAACGTTAGATTGGTCCATGACATTTACTTTTTGAGGATAATTTCATTTAAATGTTGACCGCGGCTGCGCCTTAGGTGGTCCATTCGGAAAGTCCAATTTTGGGCAACTTTTTCGAGAATTTCGGCCGGAATAGCCCGAATTTCTTCGGAAATGTTGTCTTCCAAAGCTGGAATAGTTGCTGGCTTATTTCTGTAGACTTTAGACTTGACGTAGCCCCACAAAAAATAGTCTAAAGGCGTCAAATCGCATGATCTTGGTGGCCAACTTACCGGTCCATTTCTTGAGATGAATTGTTCTCCGAAGTTTTCCCTCAAAATGGCCATAGAATCGCGAGCTGTGTGGCATATAGCGCCATCTTGTTGAAACCACATGTCAACCAAGTTCAGTTGTTCCATTTTTGGCAACAAAAAGTTTGTTAGCATCGAACGATAGCGATCGCCATTCACCGTAACGTTGCGTCCAACAGCATCTTTGGAAAAATACGGTCCAATGATTCCACCAGCGTACAAACCACACCAAACAGTGCATTTTTCGGGATGCATGGGCAGTTCTTGAACGGCTTCTGGTTGCTCTTCACTCCAAATGCGGCAATTTTGCTTATTTACGTAGCCATTCAACCAGAAATGAGCCTCATCGCTGAACAAAATTTGTCACATTTGAACATTTCGAACCGAACACTGATTTTGGTAATAAAATTCAATGATTTGCAAGCGTTGCTCGTTAGTAAGTCTATTCATGATGAAATGTCAAAGCATACTGAGCATCTTTCTCTTTGGCACCATGTCTGAAATCTCACGTGATCTGTCAAATACTAATGCATGAAAATCCTAACCTCAAAAAAATCACCCATTATGTATAGATTCTGTTAATGAAGGATCATTTACATAAAGTTCTCAAGTACACTGTTTATTTGAAATAAATGTACAAATATTGTTAAAAGGCCATTGAAATCTATCTTTCAGCGAATATCAATAGAACTATAGGGTACTGGAATCTCATACTGAAACAAAACCAAAATACGTGCAACATAAAAGTTATAAAAATATCAATATTTTGATTCGTTATTTGCCACAATTGCTTGGGGCCAAATAATTACTGAAAAAAATAGAGCACAAAACAAGAATCCTTAATATAATTAGAGATAAAATAAATGTTAGTTGTTATGGGTAAAAACAGTTGTTGCTTAAAATTCATATGGGTTGTTTGTTTATTATAGATTTCCATGAATCTAAATCTGTACAAATAAATTCAATAAATCAAATATTAAATGTTATTAACAAACTGTATTTGTATATCGTTATAATATGTTAGATAGTCGTACTCCGTATGTTTTCTAATAAATAAAACTGAATAAATTCAAATTATTGATGAAATAATAGAAACACAGGCTGGCTTGGAATAGCGGGGGTGGTACATCCCCTATAAAGTAAAAGATTATTATCGTGTACCAAGAGAATATTAGTTTACTACATATGTACAAGTAACCCTCATACTACTTAATTTACATAATTTCTAACAAAATAAAAACTGTAATAGGATAGTGGGAGTGTTAACTCCCTTTAAACGTAAAATATTATTATCGTGTTATTACGTTTAGTCTAACAAAAAACAGATTGAATGAGAACAGTGGGCATCGTCCCTTGTATATTAACTGCAACAGTTTTGTCGTAAAAATAGCGTGCGTTTTAGAGTTTCAAGTTGGCCATATTTTTCTTCCAAGTATTTATTGTATCTTTATTTACCACACTTAGGCCCACTGTTATAACTTGCAATTACATAAATTTAGAATTTTGTCAAAGAGATAAGTAGTTTTTCGTTATTATAAGTAAGCTAAAAATAACCTTTAATCTTTAAAATAAAGCTATAGTAATGAGCCTTACCCAATGCATTGTAGGCCTTTAATTAAATTATATTTTTATCATTTGTTTTTCTTGTCAGTTGTTTTGTAAATATTGGCTATTGTTTTAAAAATATTATTGAGATTAGTAATATCCCAAAATATATTATTGATTAGAAATTTATACAAATAGTAGGAAAACAAACAACTTAGAGATATTTATAAATATTGTGTCTTAATTCGATATTATCCTTGAGTTCAAGTGTTGCTTATTAAGAAAAATATTTATGAATTTAATAGGTACATACATATGTACATATGTACATAAGTAAGTAAATACCCAGTCAGCCAAATATCCCGACGTTGTCTGAATCAGACAGTTCTGACAAATTTCTTTATTCGTTCGGGTATTTCGTATTGATTTCTGTCAGACATGTCTGGGTACTTTAATATACAGACAGTCTGATTGATTTCGTATAGGTATTTTGGAAGGATATTATTTGTTTTTATATAAAGATTTTTCTGATAGTATTCTGACTGATTTCATCTACATATGTAGTACATATATATCCTGAAGGAAACCTGGGGGCAATTGTCCCAATGTCACCACTATTGTCAACTATTATGGTGACTCTCTGGCGACATTGTCAAGAAATCGCCTAGATTTTCATATTTGCTTCTTAATTTGTTAATCTTGTTAAAAATATACATACATTTGTATATACATACGTCACACAGTGTTGTGAGCCTGGCCATATATAGAAAAATCTAATTATGGAAACTAAAAAAATGGCTAATGGTATTTAATAAAGAGACACTTTTACTAATAAGCGTAAAAAAAATTAGATTAAAATAATAATTTTTTTCAAAGATATGGCTCTTCAAAATTGTGGTTTGAAATAACTGCAATTTTATATAAAAAAGGAATAAAAATGAGCATGTACTTCGTAGGGTTAAATAATTGAATTTAGTTGGCAAATAAACCAAATTTGTACTAGATTAGTTGTTGTATTATGTTTTAAGAATATAAACGGTATTTTTAATTACATATGTCGATAACAGTGTATGCATCATTATAAGAATGATATTAATAAAACTAAACATAACTTGTTGTGATAAGCAAACATATAATAGTGAAGAAAAAAAAATTCCAAATATTTTTTATATTTTTTCTTTCATTTTATAACAAAAAGTATGTTAAATTATAAAAATAAAAATTTAGGTGCGCTTAAGTGCGCCAATTTAAATAATTGTTATTTATTTTAAGTCGCACAGTAAACTTTTTAGTGGGAAAAAATAAAAAATAAACTTTCAAATTTATCAATAAAACACATATGGGATGAAAGCTGTGACTCCCACGATTCCAGAAGTGGTTTGGTTTTTTATGTGCGTTACACCTATTAAAAGTTACACGGCTTTAAAGTCCAATTATTTTTATAATTTTTTCACAATTTTTAAGTAACAAATAATGGATTTGGAAAAATAAATATCAAGAAAATATGGAGGATGATAATATAGCAGATATATCTTTTGAAACTGTATTACTTCATAGTGAAGATATGTATAGTTTAAGCGAATCGTAGCATTTTTTCTAACTTTTATGACACGTATAAATTCCAGGATATACGGGAAGGACACGAATCCTTGCACCGAATTTTTTAAAATTTTTAATTTTGTTACGTTTTGCCAACCTAAACATAAATGCCAAATTTCAGTTCTTTACAATAACTTTTTTTATTTATGGCCACTCGTTATATGAAGACACGACACTGTGCGTCAGGTGTAAACAAAAAATACGTTTATTTTAAATATTCAAAACATCAATATAAAATGTGTTTCAAATTATCAAAACGGCATAACACCTTACTGGACATTCTGGCGGAGTATATAGTTTTGCTAGACAGAATTGTTAAGTAAAATATGGTTGCTACAAACCTTATTTTTCCCAAGTGAGTAAAAATTAAAAGAAATGGACGCTATTTTAGCCCCCATTCATACAGACCCATACGTAAGTATTTCTATTTGTTTTGTAACGAATTTATTGAAAAGTATTGAATTTTCGATTTATAGTTAATAGTTAACTTCTTGCTGACAATGCTGAACGTAACATTCACCAAGAATTTGGTGATTATTATGAGCTGCAATATATATGGACCCTTAGGATGAAAAGAGATTGCGTGATTATCCAAATGTGTTTAAAGTTTTAATAGGTAAACAATTTGTTGTTTGTTTTAAGTTTTGTAATATTTTGAAAATTATTTTTTTTTCAGAATATTTAGATGTTATTTTAACTTTTAGTGAATTTTTTTCGCGCAGCATTTCAGCGGCAAAAAAGGAAACTTTTTAAACAAATAGCTCAAGACAAAGCAAAATCAAACGGAAAACAAATGGATGAAGACACTTCAAACAAAGATTAATTTTTAAAATTTTTTTAACTGAAATTATTTATATTCATACTCTTACAAACTTATTAAATTGTTCGTAATAATTAATTTTAACTTTTTTAACTTAAATTTTTTATAATCATAGTCTTAACAACCTTATTGAATTGTTCATATTAACATACGAAAAATTTAAATTTTTAGATTTTATGTTAGAAAACTGTTATGAATTAGTACTTTTTAGTCATTTATTTAGTTTTTTATTAAAACCACAAAAGTTAAGAAAATATGCATTTTCATTGTCCAATCTATTTTAGAAAAGTACCAAAAGTGTAGACTAGAATTACTAAAATGTACTACTGAATCACTAGTTCCAATGTCTACATATGGTCCCAAAAGAACTACCAAGTCAATAGTACCATTGTGAGTAGTGGATTTTCAATGACATGCACATGTTAAATGTCTATAGTAAAAAGCATTTTCTGGGATATTATGACACTAGTACTGGTAACTGTGTAAGTCAGTACAGATTCACTATTGACATTTCCTGCAGGGTACATACTACATTTACTCACTATTTCACTACATTTTAAGTAACTAGATTTAAAAAAAAAATCCGTAAAAAATAATACAAACAAAGGTTGGGAAAAGGGTCGCAAAATTATAGGATCAAGAAAAATGTAAGCTAGTAGAAAGAATATGTCTGTCTTATCATTTTTATAAATCAAATTTTATTAAATGAAATAAAAATAAAGCTTAACAGAGAGTTTCATAAGCTACTTTCAGATTTCTGCAAGAAATCTGTACGACAATTCGATTACTCATAGAAACATATTCTAAATTCTTTCAGAAATCTGTCAGCAAACAGTACGAATTTCGGTTAATACGGAAGAATTTCCGCATTTTTATTTAGATATCTGTTAAATTTCTGTCAGAAATATCGACAAGAAAATAAATATTTCCTATGAGATTTTTGTCAATCGTCGTGTCAACTACTTCATATATTTTAGGGTCAGAACTTTGATAAAATTAGTTAAGATTCTGACTTTTTTGTATACATTTCTTTTAGATGTCTTACGGATGTCGGCAAGGCACATTAATCAGGTAGCCTTACTATGGTAGGGAAATATTAAGGCAAAAATTATCAATTTTCTTATATGGTCTTTGACAGTTCAACTCACAATTTTTCGCCTTAAATGGAAATTGAACAATCAAACTCCATATAAAAAATATTTTAAAATTTTCGCCTTAATATTTTCCCTTCGTAGTGGGGTTACCTGCTGAATGTGCCTTGGATGTCGGAAAATTTTGAATGTCAGGTTAATTTCGTCTTGCAACATAGCTAGTTCTACAATATAAAAAATAATTTTAGTTTTTTAATGTTTAAAAGCATAAATAGAAAAAATTTTGTAAGTTTAGTGACAACACGGAAAAAAATGTTTGCACCAATCAAAGATTTTATTTAGTTTCAGATACAATGTTGGTTAAATTTTTAGTTTTTTGATTTATTTATTAAATAAAAGTAGTTGTTTCTTTCTTGGTTAAGTATATAATTGAACTAATTAAAAATTTAATTAAATTTGTATCTAAACAAACTTAAATCCTTTAATTCGAGCAAAAAATTTGTTCTGTGTAGATAAAAAGAACACCCACTATGCTATAAGTTTTCCGCCTGATATCTCTGTTGTGGACACTGTACGGACCAATTCTTGGGCAAATTTTTCGGTTGTTTTTATAACGCAGGGTTGTTGACTGATTTTTAACTCAAGCAGTCGACTAGTAGTCGATGAAAGGTGAGCAAAAAAAAACGAAATTTATTTTAAAAATTTTATTTTTTCATTATTTCTTTCCCTTCATTTAAATTTGTATTTAAATTTTGTATATTATTTATATTTATTATCTTTATCTTTACATGTATAATAAATAAAGGTATTAAAAAAATTCTTTCTATATTTTTCCTGCAACACAAGATTGTGCTTTTTATATAAATATAATAGAGTTTGCTTTAAGTCTTTTATTTTGTTGTATTATAAGGTCATTCATTTAAATATCAAACTACATACGTGCATAGATATTGATGGATGGTTAGAACAACAGATTGCATCTAATACATGGTTATCTGCACACAATTTCTATCCTTTACAAACACCCATAAAAGACAAGAGAGCTTAGGTCATAGATATTAAATACTTGTAATTGAATATGTTTATTTTTCATACATTCAGTTTTCTTCTTGATTGAAGTGTCAATATTAAGGACACTTGACCGAAAGTATAAATATTTTAATTAATTGAAAATGGAAATTTTACAAACTAAATTATGAAGGAGAAGTGATTAAATTACAAATGTTTTAAGGAAAAATAATTACCAAAGTACAAGAGTATGGAAGTTAATTTTAAAATATTATATAACAAACTAATAATTTTAAAATAGTAATTAAAGCAAAGATGTTGAGTGCATTCTTGCCAACATACTAATAATTCCTTCAGGTAATTAAAAAATCAGACTAAAGATTATAGTATCTGGGAGATGGTCACATGAATAAATATTATATTGGTTTTGGAGGTCATTTTTCTGGAAACTTTGTTTCGAATGACTCGTGGGCTTGTATTAATAAGATTGCTAGTAAAAGAAGAAGACCAACTGAAGCTGAAACGATAATATCTCTAACCGAATTCCCTGTTTGCACCATATATCCTAGTAGCTTGAAGGTCAGCTAAGATTGATTTTCTTCGCAAATCGGGTAAGACGGACTATACAGAAGCTTAAGGCCATTTAGCATTACATCTTTTGTTTTGCAGACAAAGAAAAAGGTTTTGTTGACTTCCGGGTTAAAACTTCATTGATTGCTAGACCCTTGAGTAGGTACCATCAGGTTTAAAGGGATTGATTATTGATACCGATCTAAATGAACTTGTCAGAGTTGCGAAAGGAGAAATTTTCAATAGTCGAGGTGCTGGAAAAGGAACTTGAAGAAGAACAAAAAGGAACTCGCTGCAACGTAAACGAGTGTTTGGCCATAGATGGGGTAACTCTCAGCGATAATTTAATTTATCAGATTAAATTGAATTCATTTGCAGAATTACATTTTGGCTCCTTTGAAATTTAACGAAATTTAAAGCTTAAGCTGTGCCTCAAATGCTTAACTAAAATAAAAAAAAAAAACAAACATAATATTCTATACAATAACAAATCAAAAATATATTTTCTTCCGAAATCCATTTTTAAACAATTTAGCTCTTTAAAATGACTTTAATGGTTACAAGCCACACTATTAATACAATATTTTTCTTTTACTTTATACTCACGAAACTATTGTAATAGTAATAATAATAATAATAATATTATACAAACCCAAGAAATAAAATAAAAATAAATGGGTAACACAAAAAGAAAACGAGAAAAAAATGAACATAAAAGAAAATATATAATCGGATACCGGAAATGAAATATACCGTTGGTGTAGCATATAAACTTTATGAACGTGTACGTAATATTAATGTTTCCGATTTTCGTTTCAGTCTATATAAATATTATTACTCCGCTTCTGCTTATACAATATCCATACATTTTTCCAATGGTAACAGCAAGAACGAAAAAAACCGACACAATAAGAGATGAGAAAAAAATAAAAATGGTAAAACAAATATACAAAATATAATTCCCCTTGTGGTAATAAAAAAACCTTCAATTGTTTTTAAAGCGAAATCATTGTACAGTTGCTGTGAATACATATTTACTTACACATACACACAAATGTTTTCATATCGACAACAAGTAAATAGCAGCTATTAAATATTAAATGCATATAAAGGCTGTTTATAGTGGAGTTTTCACATGACGATGGCACACATTTTATGTTCTCTGTAACAATATATGGTTGCGATGAATAAATTTTAGTTGTTTGTAACATTACTTTGGTCTTCTGAATTTCCGCAATTTCTGTCCCCTCGGTGTGGGTTTAAAAGTTTTTTTAATTTTTTTAATTTTTTTTTAATTTGTATACCATAAAAATCATGAAAATCTACAAGGATAACATTACTGATAATGCAATATTCGCAGATACATACAAAATAAAATTGGTCGATGTTGTAGTTTCCGAGGTTTATGGTAAAGTAGTCAGGCGCACCAAAGGTGATATTAAAATTAAAGGTGATTGAAACCTTCAATTTTAATATCAGCAGCTGAGGAAGCTGAGGAAGGTACCGATGCAACGGTTAAAATCGGCGTTGAATTTGTTCTCAATCACCGTTTACAAGAACGCTTTGCTCTTCGAGACAAGAAATGCGCTTCACATTGTACTTGAAAGGCAATATGAAAAGGGAGTTGACTGAATTGCAAAAGAGATCGCCCGATCAAATTGATGTCTTCATGAACAAGGTAATGAAATAAATCTTTAGCCGTTTTAAGGATTTCTAATTCTTTACTTGTTAATCCATGGACTGCGATGTCATATGTGCCTGTATGTTCTGCAACCACCGCTTGGAAGAAGAAAAATGCTAATTCACCAACTAATTATTGGTAGCTAATGGATGTATCATGTGTTTTATATAAAATCAATAATAAACAGTTAAGAATGCTATATTCGACCGTGGCGAATTTTATATACCCTTCACCATTGTAATGTTAAATCCCTTACTTCGCTGTTTCCCATTTTCACAATAATATAAACGCATTCGTTTTATACTTTTATAATTTCTAACTTCATTATTCTATAGAATTTTTTTTTCGTAAAAATTTTATCGAAAATTTATTGCTAAAATTTTATTCAAAATTTTTTGTAAAAATTTTATGGAAATTTTTTTCTAAAAATTTTATCGAAAATTTTTTATAAAAATTTTATCGTGAATTTTTTATAAAATTTTTTATAAAAATTTTATTAAAATTTTTTGTTTAAATGCTTTGTTAAAATTATAACAAAAATTTTTGTAAAAATATCATTTAAAATTCTAAAAATTTTATCGATTTTTTTTGTAAATTTTTACAGAAAATTTTTTGTAAATTTTTACAGAAAAATTTTTTTTTAAATTTTTACAATAAATTTTTTTTAAATTTTTATATTAATTTTTTTTTTAAATTTTTATAGAATATTTTTTGTAAATTCTTACAGAAATTTTTTTGTATATTTTTACAGAACATTTTTTGTAAATTTTTACAGAAAATTTTTTGTAAATTTTTACAGAAAATTTTTTGTAAATTTTTACAGAAAATTTTTTTTTAAATTTTTACAGAAAATTTTTTGTAAATTTTTACAGAAAATTTTTTGTAAATTTTTACAGAAAATTTTTTTTTAAATTTTTACAAAAAATTTTTCGTATATTTTTACAGAAATTTTTTTGTAAATTTTTACAGAAAATTTTTTGTAAATTTTTACAGAAAATTTTTTGTAAATTTTTACGGAAAATTTTTTGTAAATTTTTACAGAAAATTTTTTTTAAATTTGTATAGAAAATTTTTTGTAAATTTTTACAGAAAATTTTTTGGAAATTTTTACAGAAAATTTTTTGGAAATTTTTACAGAATTTTTTTTTGTAAATTTTTATAGAAAATTTTTTTTAAATTTTTACAATAAATTTTTTGTAAATTTTTACAATAAATTTTTTGTAAATTTTTACAGAAATTTTTTTGTAAATTTTGTAAATTCACTCATTCCGATCTACTGTTCGCGGCCTAATATTTACTTAACAAAAAAAAAATGCAAAAGGGGAAATAAAAAAATGTGAAAAATATATAACAGCCTCGAATGGAATGCCCTGATGTTGCTGAATTCTATTAGCAAAATTTTCGAAAAGATGCCTGGCAGATTGTTGGGTGTAAAATTTCCGTATCTCTTCTGGTGCCTTTGCAAAGTTGATTTCAACCAGAGCCCAGACGGACATCACTCAATTAACTTCTTTATATATAAAGATTCAAAATAAATACATATATTTTATGGGTTCGGAAATTAATATTTTAGAAATGACACAAGGAATGACAAACTTATATACAACATTTTCGACCTGTGGTGAAGGGTGTAAAAATATGAAATTATTATTGAAAAAAAGGTAAAAACTGACATATCCCATATAACATTTCATAGTTTGTAGTCATATTATAGTCATTTAATTCAACCGTATAATGTTTATATTAATAATAGTGTGATTAAACTACAATTATATAATTTAATCATAACATGCTACTCTTAGATGGTTACCTCAACCATGGTTTTCCTTTAAGTGTTTACAGCAAACACATACAAGACTAAATAAAACACTTTAAGAATTAAAGCCTAGAATGGCTGCATGAATAAGAAATTGATATTTCGAAGAAACCTTTTTTTAGATGAAAGAATCACATTTTTACATCCACGGCTTTAGAGATGCCTGTTATCTGAAGGCGTTAATAGCCCTCACATTTTTAAAAATATTGTAGAATATGCTGCATATGAGACCAATTAAAAGATGTACACATTGAGACCTCTGGTTACAACAGGAAGGTGGCTGTTATGGAATAAAATTAGTAAACGCTTTTTAACGAAATTTTGTGAAAACGTTGTGTAAATGTTTCTAAAAATTCAGCGTTTTGAGGCTTAGGTAAAATAAAGAAATCCTTGTTTTGGGGTTGTACTGTGTATTGAAAAAGAAAACAAAGAAAATCATCTAGAGTTTTATTTTGCATTGAAAATGTGGACAAAAGACAGTATAGTTTAGTAGGAGATCTACCACACTTACAATTCCATGCGTAGCCGTATACTGAAATATTATATAATAAATCAATCAAAATAACAATATAAAGACTCACTGATAGTTTTCTATTTAAGTATGATCTAAAGTTCTTTTGGAACACCCTTTATATACGAATAATTATGTAACGAAAATTAAAAAAATTATTTTGTTTAAAAGAAGTGATAACTGTATGCTGCTATTAAATAAATATTTGTTTTGAAATCGAATTTTTTTTTATAAAATATAGGATTCAATGCATTAAGGGTAATGAATTCTAACCAAAGAACTAAAGATATTTTTAAACACAAAAAATATTTTCTCAAAATTTAAAACAACTTAAAAACTATTAAAAAACAAATCTCAGCCACCTTTCTTCTCTTTTTGCTGACTTTCTACTTAACCCTCGTACTTTAAAACCTAACCATCGCCAAACAACAAAAATTGTTAAACAATAAATAAATCTGAACAACTTCACAACACTATCTCCTTTAACAAAAAACAAAAAAAGAGAACATAAAAAATTTATTACTTTTAAAGGGCAATATTACTAACATCAGCCTGTAGATAACAACAACATTAATAGTAACTTTAGTACTAGTTGTTGTAGTACACTACTTCTACCACTTTCGTGAATTCATAAAGATGCTTTTACTTGTAGGTCTACAAGACTAAAACATGACTATAGCAACGGCAACTAACAAAACGACTGTTACCAGTGTAATATCATTATCATCATCACTATCGCCACTTCCACGTTGGCGCCATTATCATTCTTCCACATTTCTTTTGGTTTTTTCGGTTTGTTTCCTTGCTTACGGTAGATAGTTGTTGTGGGTTGATGTTTACAGCTGTATGGGAATATGTATATAAGGGTATGTGTTTTTAATAAAAAAAACATAATATTTTCTCTTTCACCAAGTGATACATGAATGACCCATAAAGTTTTACACCGTTTCAATTGCCAATTTAATATTTATAAATTCATCATATTTGGCTCCGAAAAATGCCAGCTGTACGTAAGCGCTGCTTGCAAATTCTTGTGGAAGTTGAACAAAAAATTATACCCAACAAAGGCAATCTATTTGTTGGCCGTACTAAAAATATTCTTAATATAAATGTATCGACCCGCTGCAGTCCTGCTAAGATTTAAGTTTTTTGATACTGAATGGGCCATAACTGATCTAAATCCCAATAAATCCACTGGTATTGATAAAATCATTAACAAGATGCTATTTTAGTCCACCGAATAGCTCTAAATATATTTAACTTTGTCTTTACCTTCCCACAGAATAGAATGTTTTTTGATAACTATGATTCCTAGTCCAAGAAAAGATCACATAAAAGTAAAATCATACAGGCCAATAAGCCTTTTGTTACATATGTATGTCAAGGTTATTTGAAAAAATGTTTTTAACTATGTTGAACGCAATTCTTAACACAAAGGGACCAATATATGGGGACCTCAGTGAGCTACATAAGCACGGCCTGCTTAACCTTTTTATCCTAACACCCCTTAGCTAATTGAAGACGGATCTCCCCTAGTCAGTAGACTAGCATCCATTTTTTACTTGTTGTAAACTATAGATATACCAACTAGTGACCGAGTATATACATTTGCTGACAATAAACCTGTTTAAAGCATCACTACATATATTTACAAGACCTCATACTCAGTTTGAAAAAAAGGTTGGAGAAATGGGAGTAACAATAAATGAATAAAAAAAATTATACTCACCGTAAATCATAACAGCAAACGTAAAACATAAACCATTTTTGTTCAGCACTAGGTTAACGCTACTTTGATTGCTAGTAGACCATAAAGTAAACAAAGACCGTAAAAGCAGGGTTTGCATTTCATTTAAACTATTATTTTTTTTTTTTTTTAGGGGGACTACCGAAGAAGACTAGTAACCTCAAGGCTCATTTTTTAACCCCTTTCGTTCCTCAATGACTTCTGGTATCCGACTGTATATTTACGAATACCTTACTTTCATTGAGTCTCGTGCTGTCACTCGCAATTAATACTCGACTGTAGTGATTTCAGTCTGGCACATCATACTTGTCGTCATTCTTCCTCATCACAGAGTCTATGGTAATTGCTAACATTTGCTTAAGGCTAAGGTCTGCACAGCATCTCCTATTTTGATATGTTTTTGCTTGTGGTCCAAAGCCTTTTTTTATGTTAGCCTATTTCCAGGCATAGTCTGCTGCTCCTTCTTGGTCTTTCTGCCAACTTGTGGTGAAAAATTCTAGTCTTTGGTGGAAATATAACCCTTCATTTAACCCTAGTCCTTATACACACCCTTTATTACGTGGATGTATACCCAAGTACAGGTGTGGCCAGTAGTAATTATTCGCATCTTTCGTTATAACTTTTTGCAAAAAAATTGAGAGTGGATGATATGGACCAACTACTTAGAGAATATACTTGCCAAAGACAGACTAAGCGTTGGCCATAATCTCTCTTTTTTAATACGATTGATTTGATGGCATTGTCAGCGTATATCATATACTTTAAAAATAATAAAAAAGCTATGTATGCCATTCATTGAAAGCCGGTCAGTCAGTATTCAGGTAATGCGTAACTTTAACATGAAACTTGGCATAGCGAGCTATATAAATACGGCTTTCAACGAGTGCAGCAGCGGCTTAGCGAGGAAAAAATCCAAGTTGGAGCTGCTATTTGTGTTATATTCATGCCGAACACAGAAGACGCACTCGTAACATGTGCTCTGAGTGTAAACGGCCAATATTTGTGCAACATTCGAGCAATTTCTTTGTATGCAAAACTTGACAAAAAATAAATAAGTTAAGTTTTATTAAATAAAATAAATTTACATTACCACAAAAAACAAAGTATTTAATAATTTTATTAATACAATTGCATAAGTGGCCACATCTGTACTTGGGTATACGTTCTTGGGCGTCTCGGCTTAAGAAGCTCATAGATCCTCAGTGGTTTGACCTAGGATAGTACTTGAGATGTCACTTGACGCAGAATTTTGCCATTTTCTTTCCATTTAGGAGGTGCATTACTCCAAGTTGTCAGTGGCCACACCTGTACTCGGTTATAAGGACTAGGGTTAAACTAATAAATATTATTTTTAATAATTATTTAAAAAAAAACTGGAAATAAATATGCAGTTTACAAAAAATGAATGTGGATTGGATTAAATACTTAGTTATTAGAGTGTACGTCACGCAGCCTCACCGACCTTAATGTCAGCTTCCGCATTCACTTGACACATTCTGATTTCACAGAGGAGCATATGGTGACTAAATACAAGGCGGAACAACCCTGTAAAACATACCGCTATTGCAGGAAATTTTTATAGTAAACGTCGGGTACATGACAACTTTGGATGCCATGAATCAATAACACTCCTTCTAGAAGGCAGCAGCCCTGCCACCAAACTAAGGAATGAAAAGTTGATGTCCTCTAATTCTCTAATCATAGCTTATGAACATTTCAACAAGAGATATAAACCGAAACCCTTTTTTGATGACGACATATGGCTTACGAAAAGGAATGGAACGTTAGAACATTAAATCAGATAGGATAACTAGCGCAGCTAATATCAGACTGCAATTAGATTCTCCTAATTGAGACAATTGAATCGTTTCACGTATATGATTTAAAAATGGGTTTAAACTTGTGTTTTATTTGAATACGATTTGACGAAAAACAAATTAAAATGAAGTATAAACAAACACGAAATAAAGAGTATACTTAATATTATTTATCTCCAGAATCAATATCAATTATACGCATTATACGATTATACGATTTAAAAATTTTTGACCAAAATATATAAAAATGCAATTTTGATTTATTTAATCATGAAATACATTTCCTCGTAAAATATTTCCTGCAAACAGTTTATAATTTTGGACATCGTGTACAACACCATATTGTGGTGTTACAAACAAACTTTGGACTACATATTTTCTTCACATTAAAGAAGTAATAAAATATTTATAGCTGAAACGCAAACAAAAACACAAAAAATAGTTCTTTCTTTTGTGTTGTAACATGTGCTGGTTTTAATGCTTCAACTTGCCATGTCAGTGAGAAAAAAAAAACATTGAAACTTTAAGCCTGGCAGTTCTTTCGCCTACGGTTCTTTCGACAAAAATACTTTTATTTATTAATGATTATTACGAAGATGCAGAATACACATGTTAAATAAAACGCAATAGATTACGAAAGTGCATAAATAGATAATTAATGCATGTTCCAAATAGTAGTGTTTACACTGTAATAAAACTGTAAACATGACTAGTAGTTGTTTGAACTTACATTTGCTTTTGGCTGCAACCATTGATATGGGTTTGGTCAGTATATATTTTTTTTTTATTTAAATATCTATTAGCATACCAACGTCAAATAATATTTCTCACAACACCACCATTTCTTTTATTGCATGTAAGAACAAACCAGAGAATCTGTAGAAGTATAGAGTAAAAAATTTAAGCCATTCACAATTAGTTCAGTGGAAGAAGGTTTTAAATGAATTTAATTGATGCCTGTGTAAAATAAATTCATAAGCATGGTAAATCTGCTTATTTTTGTATAAAATTTTTATGGAAAAACAATAATTTGCTTTTATTGTGAGTAATTTTGTACCAAGAGAAATGTACGAGACATTTGTTTTTTATCCAGGACATTTATTCTCAATCTTCAAAGAAGCGCCACGTGTTTTGTTAATCGAATTTGTTGCCAAACCAGCTACAGCGATGGTACAACACAAGAAATGTTTAATTAAAACAAACTAAAAGACTGCTTATAAGTTTATAGCTTCGCAAACAAAATTTGCAAGTTGTATTGCAAATTTATTTTCCCTTAAGTTTTTATCTTCCATTCACTTTTAAAACTGCAAGAAAGTATTTTATTTTAATAGCAGGTGCAACATCCCTTAACTTTGTATCGTTCATTTTAAAGCTGGTAAGTTATTGAAAGCAATCTTACACATTGCATAAATTAATAAATTGTATGTAAAATCTGAAAATGCTGGGTATCATAGTTCGCTGGATATACAGTTGCGAGCACAATTATCATCTTTGTATGCGCTCTTTTTAAAGTCTGCTTATAAGATGAAACAGAACTGGGTCATATCTTATTTTAGCATAAAATTTTAGATACAATTTTAAATGGAATCTATTTCACTTTGACAGTGTTTTTCTCTCCTAAGCTTCCAATTTGAGAAGCTCGTTCTGCCAACAATATTATCATACTTTCATTAAAGTTTTTTTAAAAGATATTTAAACAAATCTATAAATGAAAATTAGGCAAAAAAGAAAAAATAATAGAACAATTTTTTTTATAAAATGAGAGAAAGGGAATATTTAAAGTTACTGCTGTCGATTTAATTATGGGCCTTGCTTATTTAACACCATTTTTGCCTGATGCTTCCTTTTTTGTCTCTCTAACTTTTATCTTGGAGCTCACGTTCTGTTTAGTTTTCTATTAAAAAAAACTTTAATATTCTAGCGAATAACAAATAATAATGAAACTCAATGAAGTTACAGTAAAGGTAACTTTATTATTACATTTCAAAACTAAGTTTCTTACAAAAAAGTTTCAAGGCAATTAACTGACATCAAAATAGATTGTATTAAAGTTATAAAGAAAGTGGTTTACGCATTGCATCACGTTTTAATTTAAAGGATTTTAATTGTATAGAAACAAAAACAAAAAAAAAAAAAAACAGCAATTGGTATCTTCAGTATCAAGGAGGTACTCTTTTTTATCAAACAATATTAGCAATATTTTCCATGCTCGCTACACAGTTGCTTGAGATGCGATGTTCTTTATAAAATTTTTTCGCCAACTTAAAAAGTATGTCTATATTACTCTATAGAAAAACGATTATAGGTATAAGCTACAGCCGCTAAAAATTTGAGACATTGTCTATTGCATCTTTTTCCTTGAGTGTAAAAGCCTTCTATAAGGAACAAATCTGCACGCAACAAGGAACTTAGGTAGAAAGGGAAATAGTATGAACAAGACATAAATGTTTTGGGAAACCACGTCTCGCAACCGTTTGCTAAGTGAGTTGCTCATTATGGTAGAGAATGTATGATGTATTTTTGAGAGATATTTTAACATTGATTTTTTTTCCTTATTTAAGGCCAAATTCCCAAAAAATATTTTTGTTTAAAAAGGTTATTTAAACATATTTTCATAAAAAATTTGTTTAATAAACCAAAATTAATTTTTATGAATATGACCCTTAAACTATAAATGTATAAAAAGAAAAACAAAATAAAAAGTGATTAAAGAAAATAAATCATAAACAAAATTACTCAAAAATTGGAATGGCACTAATAGTTACATGACTTGTCACGCACTAGATCTGAAGTGGTAGGGACCGGCTTGAATTCTAATACTTTATATAAAAGGGACCTCCTACTTTTACATGATATTGGCCTAGGAGGGGGTCAATTGTCACTTTTCATTCATTCTGTGACATGACAATGAACTAAATTGAAAGTTTAATATGGAAAACTATTAATGATAAACCACATTCCAGCACTAGTTATTAGTTATGACTGTGGAACAAAAAATTTTAAAAAATTCATAAAAAAAATATATACATAAAAGTTTCTTTTCAGAATTTATAACTTTTCAGGATTTTTAACTTTTTCTATTATTAAAAATTATATATTTTTATTTTTGATAAACTATACGCATGTATGTATGTGCGTATGTATGCACGTACATCTGTTATTTGTTTTTCCTTAATTTTAATTGGAACAATTTACACTAATTTCCCGCAGTTACGATTCTGGTTTTGTTTTGTTCGCAATTATACGAATGTATATTTACATCGGAGGGCTAGTACGCATGTAGTCTAGTCTATCAGTTCGGGATTCTGGGTTCGATTCCCACCAAAGACTCTGGAATTTTTCAGTACATGTTGGCAGAAAGACCAAGAAGGAGCTTGGATATAATCTGAGTGCCTGCAAATGGTTAAATGCGTTAGTGACAGGTCATAGACATTTAATTGTTATCTGACCAAGTTAAAATTGTATGTAAGAAAAAAACTAACATAAAAAAGGCTTAGGACAGTGAGACACATACTAAATGGAGATACTGTGGAGACCTTAGCCTTAAGCAAATGTTAGCAATTACGATATACTCTGTGATGAGGAAGAATGTCGACATGTATCAGCCGCCAGTCTGATATCACTACAGGCGAGAGTAAAAGGCTAGTGAGATATTCGTGAATTTCCAGTCTGATACCAGAAGTCTCTGAGAAATAAAGAGGGTTGAAAAGGGACTCCTTAAATTAGTGCTTTGCTTCGGTATCACCCTAAAAAATAATAAGAAATAAAATACAACCGTAATTGTATATCAATCCACTGTTTTGTTTGCGCTCTTTGTCATTCAAAAACTATCTATTTTGTTTTTCTCATGTACAAAATAATTAAACAAATTTGAAAATTTGTATCTTTAAATGAAACGTTTGCAAAAGGTATTGTTTGTTTTCACACACTTGTTATTATTTTATTTATGGTATTTGAACCATTGTTTACGTTTTGTTTTTAATTATTTTATTTTTTATTTATTTTTTTATTTATTTATTTTATTATTTTATTTATTTAACTAAGCTATCCATAAGTATTTATAAATTTATTTTTAATTTTTGTTCATGGTTTGCACTTTATTTTGCACTTATATCTTTAGCATCTTCTTACTTCTCGCCTTCGCACAATGTATGAGTAATCTAGTTTTAGCAGAAAACTAACTAAGAATACGTTTCCAAATAAAAACGTATTTTGTAGTGAATTTTGTTTTTCTAAACCTTTCTCTAAATTGCTCTCTCTAAATTCTCTAAATTCAGATAAACAAAAATTTTTGTGAAGTATCCCTGCTATTTTAAATTGTAGCGTATACTCAATATTGTACTCCACGATAATTAAATAACACTAATACGCTATCCGTATGTAATTATAAAAAAATACATAAAATTATACTAAAATTTGCTTTTAGAATTTTAGATTAAAATATAAAAAAAAAAAATCTTTAAATAAAAGGAGAATTTTTATAAAAAAGATTATTATATGAAAAAATTTAAACATTTCTACACTATTTTATCCCTCCGACATATACATGTTTTGTATGTCACGATGGAACACATGAATCTTAAACCCACCATCCATTTTTAAATAATTGTTATAGAAAATTTACTAAATATTTTTTTAAATTAATAGTTTAACATACAGATGAAATTTGAAGTCAAGCTTTCGATTTATCCTGTCTAAGAAATAAAAATTTAAATTACAAATTAGGTGATTAATATTAATGGAATATTAAAGGAAAATTTAAATTTTAGACCTCGGCAGAATGGATTGCATTTTCTAGACAGCTACGTCCGTCATCAGCATTATTCTTCTTGTTAAGTTTTAAACATTTAACCAAACAAACCAAAATGAATGCGAGAAAAATCGCATTCAATTATCTATCGTCAGTTGGTGAGAACAAAGTCTACCACGACCTAAAGCTTCCCTCTTGTTTAATATTCTTAATTTAATATTTACCACCTTATATTATTAGTTTAATATATATTATTACAGGCAACATATTTATATTTTTGCTTCACTCATTTATCAAAATATAATTTATAAGCCAAAAGCTGTATGATTTTCAAAGTCTTTGTTGTATATTCTTTTATCGCCTTTACAACAATATCAAAATAATGCACATGGTGCTTTCGTAAAACTTAACTTAGACCATAACATACGTCAAAAGAAAAATATTATTCAAAATTTCTTTAATTTTTGGCCTTGCTATGTTTTTGCTTATTCACTGTAAAATACAATTTGAAGCTTTCATTATATCTGTTGCTGATTGATTAAAATTATTTGAAGTAACTACTTAAATAAATATTAGAAATTTTTATAATAATTATGTAAATGTAAACAATTTATATTCTTTAAAAGTGTCTCGATAGACCGATTGGTGTAGAGGTTGCGGGTTCGATGCCCGCCAAAGACTCTGGGTGTTTTCTATAGACAAGCAAAACAGCTTCGCATAGATAGTGTTGTCTTAAAAAAACAGTCCAGAATGGTATATCATTACAAAGTCTAACTTACGTGTAAAACTCTTTGTATTTTTAGGATACAGTTTTCTAACAATAAACAGGGGAAGGTAACGTCTGCAGGCAGACTTACTAAGTTATGATGGTTGATAAAAGGATGATACTTTTCTATAAGTGATTAAAAGGAATGATTAACATTTTGTCCTATAACTGTTTCAATGACTATCTTTCTTCAGCTCTGAATACCATAAATGTGATGGAATTATCGTCAAGGATACCCGCAACACAATCGAAGAACAGAAGCATTTTAGGCAGATTTTTCGTAACACGATAATCCTTTGCAATACATTTTCATTGCTGGAAGCCTTAAGAAATGAACAATTTTAGAAAATATGTTTGCTAAAACTCCTTCAATTTGTCCAATCTACTTTCTTTAACCTTTTTTGTATTGTTAAACGTTAAATATTATTAGTCCAGCTACTTACCAACATATTAATAAATTTTTTGATGAGAGAATGGGAAAAAGTTTAATAAGATACTAGCAGAATGTAATTCATTTTCTGGATCGCTACATCCTTCTTCAGCGTCCTTTGCATTTACTCTCTGGGTTTTGTTCAGTTGAGAGAAGTAACCTCTCTTCGGAAGTCCGGGAGATTGGAGAATCCCACGGGCAATGTGGCGTAGACTAGATCCTGCCTAAGTACTTCTGGGCTTGAACAGGAAAGAGGAGTTTAAAACTGTGGAGAATATTAGGTATCACTGCCCGGTATTAGAACGCCACAGTCTTAGATAGCTAGGTGGGAGATTTCTTGCTGGGCTCTGCGACATCGCACGGTATGAAATCGATGATGTCGTCGGCATCATCATCTCTCATTTTCCTTTCTGTTTTTCTCAGTTTTAGTTAGCTGAGGGGAACCACAATGGGCCCTCTGAATCGAGCCTACGAGTGGATGGGCCATTTCTGGCATAACCCTTCTTAACCTAACATAACCTTTGCTCAGTTGTAATGATCATATATATAACCAATCAAAATCAAATACAATACATTTTATTAAATTCAATATGAACACAACAGCTGTCATCAGCTTTTAAGAATGAAATCTATCACTACTCAAAAACTTCCCTCTTGTTTATTGTTTTCTTTTTTAAATTTTTACAAATGCATAAAATTCTACTGGTGCATTAAGAAAAACTCTCCCATCTTCTTTTAAAATTAATGAACTTTTTGTAAGAAATATTTTTTTTATCTATGTTTTTTTATTTTTTATTTAAGCAATGTGGTTACAGCAATCCTTAAAGCAGTTAAAAGTAATTTTTTTTGCTCGAATCAAAGCGACTAGTTTACTGAAACAATATTGTCCTGCTTCAAAAATTTACTTTTATTTTAACCAGTCATACTTATTATGACGTATTTATATTTTGAATTAAAATATACATTCAGCTTTTCTTAATTTTTGTAATAATAACTTGTTAGAGTGCGAATTTCTTAAAGCAATTAAAACTTACCGCACGTGCATCACATCGCAAGATGACAAAAAATAATCCCACTAACCAAAGACGCCAGTTACTGCTTGAAGTATTTTGGCGTAACATGATGCCAAACAAAAAGTTTTTTTTTCTATTAACAGCAAGTTTTATTTTATTTTTGTTTCTATTTATATCTGCTAGTTATTGTTTTTTGTTTAACTCGCAAACACTCACAAACTCTATGAATTAAATGAAAAAAAAAAATTTGGTTTATAAAAATTAAAACAATAAAATATAAGTGAAAATAATATTTAGTGAAAATAACAAAGTCTCTTAATTATCGTCGCTAAAAAATCACTTTTGATTTAATCAATTAAATTTTTGGAAAATTTAAACACTTGCAAATTTTTTAAAAGTCCTTTCTTAAAGTTCGTTTAAATCGTTTTAATTCAATATCTTAGTTTTTCTGAAAATTCTTTTAAACATCTATTAAAGTTACTTTTATGAAAGTCTTTACTTTGCAAATTTCTTTCTTTCCAGAAGATTGTTTTTATTTATATAATTTTCAAGAAACTACACCTTACGCTTTGAATATCCGTTAGAGAATGCTATCACAGTTTATTTAACATGTCCTTAAAAAGGCAAATATTGTAAGAGCACACAGAAAAGGAAAAGAGAGGAAGTTTGCTTTTAACTTGTGTTACTAATTCGCTCCGGCGAATTTATTGTAAATGAAGTTTAGTGAAACTTTTAGGTGTTGTCAACATAGAAGTAAGAAAAAGCGTTAATGTGCAAAACAGGTAAAAATAATATTTCTTTTTTGGTGAAAAAAGTCTTTCCTGATCTTGAAGATCAAGTCAACATAATAATTAATTTTAAGCGTTAAATAAGTAACATTACTCTTTTGTCAAGTTTCCTGTTTAAAAAACTTTTTTTGGAATGTCATTGTTTATGCTTTTAAGATATAAGGTATTACGAATTTAAAGTTATTTCATTATAAAGGTACTTTTTAAAAATTTATTTTGTAAAAAAATATACTTTTTATAAAAGTATCGTTTAGAAAATTATTTATTTTTTAAAGAAAATTTATTAAAGCAATTTTGATATTATTAGGCCCATGATTATAACTTGCCTTTAGCTAAAGTTAGGATTTTGTTGGAGTGCGATAAGTAGTTTTTCAATATAATAAATTGGATAATGCTCATTGCTATAACTTGTCCTTATAGTACGTAATAGTAAAAAGTGGTTTTTAGTTTACTTTTAATAACGAAAAACTATTTATCGCTCCAAAACAATCCTAACTATAGCTAAAGTTAGGATTTTATCGGAGAGATAAGTAGCTTTTGTTACTTTAAGAAAGCTAAAAGTAAACTTTAACTATCACGTATTTTAAAGACAAGTTATAGCATCGACCCTTAGTCTCGTTATTATAACGAAAAGCTACTTATCTACACGTAAAGAAAAAACATGGTTAAGGTAACCATAATCTAAGAACAACATGTTATGGTTGAGTTATATGGTTATATATAAAAATAATATTGTTGTCGTTGGAATATAAAAATAACATTGTAAAATATAACCATAGTTATGTTTATAATATAAACATACTATAATATAATTTGAAACATGTAAATGGTTATATGCGACAACCTATGAATATATTTATAAATAACAAAAAACAAATACACGAATATTTCCATTTAGACTTACATACATATTTTGATATTTTCTGCTTACCTTTTTATGTATTTGATATTTTTAATTTAAAACTATCATTTATAATAAAAAACAAATTTATTTGTTGACATCAAATGGGTATTTAATGTTTTTACGGTTTTAGATGAACCGATAGCTTACACATATTTCTGAACTGAAAAAATGTCAAAACCAAAATATGTATTTTTAAAACCAAACATTACTTGTTTATTTTTAGTCAAACTTAACATACTATGTTTAATAATAATATATTATGTTTATAATTTTTAAATATTAAAAATAATTTGGTTGTGGTTTGAATTTTAATATGTTTCAAATCAACCATGTTGCTTTTTTGGTGCGTATAACCATTGAATGATTAACTGTTAACAAAAAACTTGTTTATCGTGACCAAAGTATTGTCCTAAATAACTATAATTTGTTCACAGCAAACATCTATTGTTACAGAGAACATAGTGTGGTTGCCGTGACCATACAATAACCATGTCTTTTCTTTGCGTGTATCCGACAAAGTCCTAACTTTAGCTATTGGGAAGTTATAATAATGGGCCTTAGTTTGTTAATTTAATTTTTAGAAAAGAAAAATCTAAAGTAGTTAAAAAGTACAAGGGAAATTATCTATAGAAATTAATTTTTAAAGAGTTTAAATTGAGTATAAAAAAAAATTTAAAAAATTAAAACATTAACAAAAAAAAATATCTTAAAAATAAATAAATTAATTCTTAATGCTTAAGTTCTTTATTATAAGTGACAAAGAAAAATTAGACACTAGCAGAATGTAATGTATTTTCTGGATCGCTACATTCGTCTTCATCGTTCTTTGTATCTATCTACAAGGTAGTTTTAATCGTAATCAATTTTCTATTTAACCAAAGAAAAAGGATTTGAGAAATTTTATTGAATTTTTTGAAATTTTATTATATTTCATAGGTAGTTGAGCTTTTAAACTTAAGCCTAAATAATTAATTAAATTATTTAAAAATACTATCGTTAATCTGAATTTGTATTATTTAAAAAATATTACTAAAAGCATACTTTTAGATGAATTTACAACTGCCAGACGTGTTCCAAGCCTTTAACAAAGTTTGGCACGAAGGCCTAGTTTTAAAGCAAAACCTGTCAATTAAAGTTGGAGTTCCCCAAGGTAATATATTGCTACCCATTTTGTTATTTGCTTTGCATATGCGAAATGCCAACTCGGAACCGAGTCCATACTTCAACATAAGCTGACGACACTGCCTTTCTAAGCATATACAAAAGCCCTCAAGCGGCATTTCAATATTTACAAGGCCATATATTTATTTTATTTTATTTATTCAAGAACCTAGCCAAAAGGCCATATACAGTCTTTTTGTACTAATATTTTATATTTATATTTTCTTTGAAATTATAGTTGAAAAAATGGAGAAGAACAATTATTGATCAAAAATGCTCCTCATATTCGAATAAATAACTTTTGAACGAAGCTTTACCTGGAAAGGTCATATACATAAATGCAAAACTGACACAAATGTAGTTGAAAGCAGTGCAAATAAAATGGCTTACTGGTAGAAACTCAACCCTAAGCTTAGATTACAAACTTCTTCTTTATAATTCAATCTGTAAACAAATATGGTGTTATGGCATTCAGTTATGCGGTACTGACTCAGCTCTTAACATAACCAAACTCGAACATTCACAAAGACCTTAAAGTGCCATTAGTTAAAGCAGAAATAGCGAAACTTGCAGCAACATACTTAAGGACGTTTGAAAAGCATCCAAATCCGCGGGCCCGTAACATTCTAAATGATCGTGGTTACGCTAAGAAGGAGGCACATTGCTTCTCTCGTCCGAGGGTTAAACCACAAATGATAACATCAACCGTGCACTTTAATAACATCAACCGTGCACTTAAAATTTTTTTGTCTACACGCAAAGAAAAAACATGGTTGAGGTAACCATAATCTAAGAGCAACATGTTATGGTTGAATTATATGGTTATATATAAAAATAATATTGTTGTTGTTGGAACATATAATTGTCTTACATAAAAATAACATTGTAAAATACAACCATAGTTATGTTTATAATATAAACATACTATAATATAATTTGAAACATGTAAATGGTTATATGTGACAACGTATGAATATATTTATAAATAACAAAAAACAAATACACGACATTTCCATTTAGACTTACATACATACATATTTTGATATTTTCTGCTTACCTTTTTATGATATTATTAATAAAACTATCATTTATAATAAATAAAATAAATTTACTTGTTGACAACAAATATGTATTTAATGTTTTTACGGTTTTAGATGAACCGATAGCTTACACACATATTTCTGAACTGAAAAAAGGTCAAAACCAAAATATGTATTTTTAAAACCAAACATTATTTGTTTATTTTTAGTCAAACTTAACATACTATGCTTAATAATAATATATTATGGTTATAATTTTTAAATATTAAAAATAATTTGGTTGTGGTTTGAATTTTAATATGTTTCAAATCAACCATGTTGCTTTTTTGGTGCGTATAACCACTGAATGATTAACTGTTAACAAAAAACTTGTTTATCGTGACCAAAGTAATGTATTAAATAACTATAATTTGTTCACAGTAAACATCTATTGTTACAGAGATCGTGACCATACAATAACCATGTTTTTCTTTGCGTGTAGCATTGACTTGACTTAATTAAATATATTTTATTTATATTTTTTTTTTTTTTTCTTATTTTAATTTTTCTTTAAACTTAAGATATGATTGCTTATTGTTAATTTAAAGACATTCAAGATAAAATAAATATTATGAAAAACAAATGCCAGATAAAATTAGTATAAAATCGTTAAATTCTGAAAAAAAAACTCATGGAAATCTTCCAAACTTTTCGAATTATGAAATTTCACCATTCTTAAAAAATTGTAGGACATTTTTTTAAATACTTTTAATCTGAAGTTTTTTATTTTGAATTCAGATTTATTATTTTCATGTTCTTAATCTATTTGGAAGCAAGCTGTTTGTTTGTTGGCTTCAAAAGGACATCAAAATTGTCTCACACATATTTTACTTTAAACTCTCTTAATTATAACTCTCTATTACACGCATACATACATAAGTTAGTATACTTTCTCTCTCTCTCTCGCTCTTGTTTCGCTCATAAATTTCTTTTTACCATTTAGTTTTTTTTTTAATTTTTTTATGGTTGTCCTGTTGTTATTTAAACTCTACTCTCACTCAAGGACACTTTGAGCTGTCAACGTGTAAAAATTGTATTGTTACTTTATTTTTATTTATAGTTTTATTGTTGTTGTTGTTGTTTTCTCTGTGCTTTTTTTTTTCATTTTTGTTGTGTTGTTATCAAAGTTTTTTTTATTGTCTATTGTATTTTGCTGCTGTTTTACTATTTCTATTGCTGTTATGTTGTTTAGATTTTTGTGTTAAATCTTTCACTTGTTTGTATAGTTTTGTGTGTTGACAATCGTGCTCAGCTGTTAAGCTGGTAGTAAAAGTAGTTCAGGCCCAAAAACACAAATAATCCTACATAAAACAGAAAAATTCTAATGAAAACACAAATTTGTACAAAAATTCATGAAACATGATAATGTTTTAAATAAATAGAAAAATGTAAAAATATAAAACAGAAAAAGGGGGAAAAACGTTAGAGATACTAGTTAAGTGTGCTAGATAGCCAAAGCTTATGTGTTGTTTATTTTTTTATCATTTATTTAAGTATGTTTATATTACATTCCTATGAAAAAGATAAGTAACACAATGTCCCTATTTTATTATCATTTTTATAAAAGTTTTTATTTTTATGCGTGTTTTATACTAGAAGCTTTTAAAGCTGCTAAAGAATATGCGATAGTTTTGAAAATATTGAATTTGGCACTAAGATTGCAAACAAAATAGTAATAACTAAGGTGAGGCAAAAAATCAAGCTCGGGACGAATTATTTTTGTTTCTGCACGCAAAGAAAAAACATGGTTAAGGTAACCATAATCTAAGAGCAACATGTTATGGTTGAATTATATGGTTATATATAAAAATAATATTGTTGTTGTTGGAACATATTATTGTCTTACATAAAAATATCATTGTAAAATACAACCATAGTTATGTTTATAGTATAAACATACTATAATATAATTTGAAACATGTAAATGGTTATATGTGACAACGTATGAATATATTTATAAATAACAAAAAACAAATACACGAAATTTCCATTTAGCCTTACATACATATTTTGATATTTTCTGCTTAACTTTTTATGTATTTAATATTATTAATTTAAAACTATCATTTATAATAAAAAAACAAATTTATTTGTTGACAACAAATATGTATTTAATGTTTTTACGGTTTTAGATGAACCGATAGCTTACACACATATTTCTGAACTGAAAAAAGTTCAAAACCAAAATATGTATTTTTAAAACCAAACATTATTTGTTTATTTTTAGTCAAACTTAACATACTATAATAATAATATATTATTGTTATAATTTTTAAATATTAAAAATAATTTGGTTGTGGTTTGAATTTTAATATGTTTCAAATCAACCATGTAGCTTTTTTGGTGGGTGTAACCATTGAATGATTAACTGTTGACAAAAACTTGTTTATCGTGACGAAAGTATTGTTTTAAATATCTATAATTTGTTCACAGCAAACATTTATTGTTACAGAGAACATAGTGTGGTTGTCGTGACCATATAATTACCATGTTTTTTCTTTGCGTGAATTTGTATGGATGTATATGTACAAGTGTTTACATTTTAAACATCAAAATTAAAACTTTGAATGAGAGAACAAAACGAATTTCAAGAGTACATACATATGTGTACCTTTTTTAATTCCTCTCTTCCCTCCTGCCTACTAACGAAGAATTACAGCTACAAAAGTTGCATAATGTAACTAGGCACTTAATTTGTTCTTGTTGTTCTTGACATCCAACACCTTTTTCATGTAGTCTTTAAAGTACAAAGTGAAGTCTTCTTATCTCCGAACAACATTAACGCCGGTCTCAACGTTTGAATCTGTACCCTCATCAGCTTCGTCAGCTGAGGGATTGAATTCTTCAATTTTAATGTCACCTCGTAAATTACAACATCGACCAATTTCGTTTTGTAAGTATTTGCGAATATTTCATCATCAGTAATGATATCCCTGTTAATTTTCATGATATCGAGGTTTTATTACTTTTTATGGTATAAAAATCAAAAATAAATTTCAGTCTCACACCGAGAAGACACGAATTACGGGAATCGATAGATGATAGTTGCTACGCGGTCTATTCAACAACGAAAAAGAAATAATTAAGCATGTACATATATACATACACGCAAAGAAAAAAATGGTTATTGTATGGTCACAGCAACCACACTATGTTCTCTGTAACAATAGATGTTTGCTGTGAACAAATTATAGTTATTTAAAACAATACTTTGGTCACGATAAACAAGTTTTTTTGTTAACAGTTAATCACTCAATGGTTATACGCACCAAAAAAGCAATATGGTTGATTTGAAACATATTAAAATTGAACCCACAACCAAATTATTTTTAATATTTAAAACTTATAGCCATAATATATTATTATTAAACATAGTATGTTAAGTTTGTCTAAAAATAAATAAATAATGTTTGGTTTTAAAAATACATATTTTGGTTTCGACATTTTTTCAGTTTCATTTTTTCAGAAATATGTGTGTAAGCTATCGGTTCATCTAAAACCGTAAAAACATTAAATACATATTTGTTGTCAACAAGTAAATTCGTTTTTTTTATTATAAATGATAGTTTTAAATTAATAATATCAAAGACATAAAAAGGTAAGCAGAAAATATCAAAATATGTATGTAAGTCTAAATAGAAATTTCGTGTATTTGTTTTTTGTTATTTATAAATATATTCATACGTTGTCACATATAACCATTTGCATGTTTCAAATTATATTATAGTATGTTTATACTATAAACATAACTATGGTTGTATTTTACAATGTTATTTTTATGTAGACAATAATACGTTCCAACGACAACAATATTATTTTTATATATAACCATATAATTCAACCATAACATGTTGCTCTTAGATTATCGTTACCTCAACCATGTTTTTCTTTGCGTGTAGCTACATTCTGAACTAAACTGGACGTAAGATATATAATAAGCTACGGGTTATTTTTAAACCTGTATTGCGTACTTGACTTCGACGATAATTTGGATTATTTCTATAAGTAATATGGTTCTAAACACTCTAATGTTTTCATACAAAAACTATTAAGTGATGGCAAAAAACCATCCAATTGTAAAAGGACAGTAAGGAAAAATAAAAACGTGGTTTGTTTGTTGGTGTTTTGTTGAAGTTTTAATATTCTGTAAATTTATTATATCAACATGCATAATTCTCATTGTGTTTTATAGAATGTTATTACTTATAGAGTATTTTTGGCTTCTCTAAAATTAGGAAAAAAGGTTTCCTGATGATCTGGCCTGAGCAACCAGCGAAATACGTATAGGGACTAGCTATTTTCCCCCAACAAATAAATTGCATTTTTATTATACAACGTTATGGGTAATTAGCATAATATTAAATAATTAGTGTAAATATTATTTATATTTAAATTCAAAAACAAAATTATATGCAGGACTCCTTTTTCTAAGCCAGTCAATCGGTTAAATAATTAATCATGTCATTTTCTTCCAGTAAATAAAATAATGCCAAAAATTATTTGTGTTGTTGATTAGTTTTAAGTGACTAAATATTCTACAGAAAGGGTCCTTACAGTTGCAAAAAAATTTTTCATTTATTTATTTATTTAATTTTATTAGTATTTTTCACAGGGACCGAATTTATTTGTATTTTTTTTTTTATTTTTATTTCAGATAAATTCTTTTTATTTAATATTGGAATTTTTTTCACCATTATCATTGCACATATGTATATTATTTTGGTTATCGTAACCAATTAAAGTGAGAAATAATTTTTTTTTTTTTTTTTTGTTATAAGTAAAAGTTATAACAGCAACAAAAGTTTTAATTTAAATAACCATTTTGTCACCAAAAAGATTTTTGTGTTAGAAAATAATTTCTTAGGTATCTTAGGGATTTCATCCATGATAAGCAAAAAAAAAAATATTTATTTTTAAGTGGTTATTTCTAACCAAAAAAAAAATTTCGGTTGATATAGTGGTTTTTTGAAACCAAAATATCTTTTTAGTTGATATAATGGTAATATATACAATCAAAAAAACAGAACCCTTACTAAAATTGGCTGTGATAACCTAAATAAAATAAATCTTATAGAAATACTTAATTGTAACTTCATTAACATATAGCCATGTCACAGAGCTAAATTCCGTTTGGAAGTGGAATTGATTCCGTATTTTGCTTCTATTGAAAAGGTAAAACGAAAAATTTTTAGAATGAAACCACTTTCAGTTTGCAATGTGGTATAGATATTTTAAGAATTTTCTAGCCTGTTGTGATACCTTTCGGTGAAGACCGTCGTCACTGGCTGTGTATTTTATTTACTGGCTGAACAAATCCAATCAATTTAATTTTCTAGCCTTTTATACACTTTCGAACATCTTTTTATTAAACCTCAGCGACGTTTATTATCAATTTGCTGAAATTTCGGAAATAAATGGCTTAAAATTGCTTAAAATTGCAATTCCACATAACAAATTGAAAGTGGTTTGATTCCGAAAAAGTTTTTCATTTTACGTTTTCTTTACAAGAAAAATATGCAATTCATTCCACATCCCAAGGGAATTTAGTTCTTATTGTTTTTCTACATTTATTCTTATTTTGCAACTTTTAAAACATTAAAAGTAGTTTTGTATTTTTGTCGATTTAATGAAATCGAACAGAATCTATAGAAGCGAAAACCATTTCGAACGGAATTTGTGACATGCCTGTATCAGGTTATTGTTAGTTATTGGTAATTGTTACGTCCCTGATTTTACAGGTATCACGGTATCAAGGAGTGTTATTGAAGCATACCATTACTACTTTTATCCAACTTTTAAAAAGGAGAACCTACTCATTTCGTCTTTAATTTTTTTTTTTAACTCATTTCTGAAACCAATTTGAAAATTTTATTTTTTAAAGACTATGTATACAAATTGGTCCCATTAAAAAGGTTGTCCTTCGAACCATAAAAGTCACACGCTTAAAATTTTCACAAAGCGAGCAACATAATAGCACCCAATAAAAAAGGTAATAAAAAAAGAATCTTTTGTATAAAAGGACATTTTAAAATTTACAAAACGTATACTAGTCTGTCTGCTATAACAATATGTTAAATATTTAAAATTAGAAATTAAAGGGTGTCCTCATACTTAAAGTAATTTAATGTATATTGTGTCTTGTACTTTGAACGTAATAGACATTTGAAATTTACATGCTATATTCGCAATAACAAGAATAACTTTTTGTCGATCGACAATTGAAATGTTCATAGTATTGTATTGCTATATCCTCTATACCAACTATTGAAATTTTGAATTTGAAAGTAAAGGGTGTCGCAATATGCAATAAAATTTTTATAAGCCAATAGATTTAAATGAAATTTTCTGTGTAATTAGTCAACGAAAATTAAATGGTAAAAAATCTGCAACATTAGAAGAAGATCCCACAATTCCCAAAACGAATGCCAAAAATCCCCTAATTGTAATTTTTTAGTATTTTGTCCATAAATTCCATATATGGACTAGGGTCCATGAAATACTTTTAACAATAGTTGGGATTCTATAATTACGGCAGTATTCTTTTTTGTGATCCCAGCTTTGGGATTTTAGAACATCTAGGCTAAAGTCAAAATTTCTATGTAAAATAGGTCATCTTGAAGGACCAACATCTTCTACAAGGTGGATAAATTTTATACGATATTTAGGTGTTAATATTAAAGAATCATTGGGAAAATTTAATTTTTAGACACCAGCAGGAGCGGAATGCACATTTTCTAGACAGCCACATCCGTCATCAGCACTCTTGTATCTAATCTACTTAGGGTAGTGTTTTAGTTGTAAGCATCATCTATTTAACTAACCAAACCCAGATAAAGGAATACGATAAAACTTGTATTCAATTATCAATCGAAGTCTACCACTACCTTAAGCTTCCCTCTTGTTGAATATTTTTTTATTCTTTTTAATATTTACCACCTTATATTTTGTTGTTTCTTCAGCCAAACTTCGGTTAGCAATGAAAGTTACTTTTTTGTTTATTTGTTTTACTTCCAACATTCGTTTTTAGTTAACACTAATTTAGTATCAAACCAAACTTTGTTGGGTAAACAAGATTGCGCGGTGCTTTGCGATTTTTAATTTTGAAATTGAATTTTTATTAGTCGAACTATTTAATATTACATACAATGAAATTTTTATAGTCAAGTTTTTATAGTTAAATGGCAAGTGGATGGTGCCCACCGTCAAAACTTTAGCTGACATAGTCCTCTGCTATGCTCGTGCCAAATTTTGGATCAATCGGTCTAGCCCTTTACAAATGGCTCAGTTATTTTCAAAATATTTTGTTTCTGTCCCACTGTGGAGTGGGGATTATTTTAGATAACTGAAACCATTCATCATCATCGTTTTAAATGCAACTTTTTATACTTTAAATTCTAAAGTTTCACAAATTAAGGGCTATGAACATCCTTTTATCTTGGGAAATACAGACCGCCAGATTTTCTGTTGAATTCATATGATCTGCCAAAATATATCAAAAGCAAGTAATTTTTGAGTAATCAAGGACATCGTGATTTTAGCTCGATTAAAAATACATGGCAGGTCTGAAAAAACCTTTAGCTAAAAAGTTTTTTAATTTCAAGTAATAAATAAATTCTTTTATATAAATTGTGTATCTACAGTGGAGAGCTTTAACAAACGCCAATGAACGTTTAATACGAATATAAAACAACATTAGTTTCTATTACGATTTTACATCATAATTCATGTGGAATAACATTTTACAAATTTATTTTACGTTTTAAAGAATTTATTTTAATCCAAGTAAAAAGAACAACATTTACAATTCCCCAGAGCTCAATTCGTGTGTCATAAACAGTATTGTTTAAATGAGCATATGAATGTAATAACTTTTTGAATACCTATAACAAACACAAAATTTCACTCAACAAAATTTATATTATGGCTTTAAACGAACGAAAGAAAACCCGGGCCAAGAAATTGAATTAAATAAAAATTTTAAATAAAATAAAAAAAGAGCAAACATCAACCGGCGTTGTAGGATTCCCAAAAGCATCTGTTTTTAACATTAAAAAATGAAAAAATGAAAACAAGCAAACAAAGCAACAGTAATGGCATCAGCAACAACATTAACATAAATTCACTAAAAACCTTTTTGTTTGTGCTACGAGGGTTGTTCAAGTGTTTATTTAACATAACTTCTGATCTCACTATGGTCCCACTATGAAATTTATTTAAGGTTTACTTACCAAGCCACATTAAAAAACATATATAAATTTAAATAAAATTAAAAGACACTATGTCAAAGATTTTTATAAAACTTTTTTATACCCTTCACCACAGGTGGAAAGGGTAAATATAAGTTTGTCATTCCGTGTGTAATTTCTACAATATTCATTTCCGACCCCATAAAGTATATATATTCTGGATTCTTATACGTAGAGAAGTTGTCCGTGTTAGTGTTGTAATGTCATTTGCCAAGGCACCAAAAGAGATACAAAAAATTTAAGCAAACCAATCTGTCAAGCATAGTTTCGAAAATGTTGGTATTGCAATTCAGCAACATCAGATCATTCCTTTGGAGGCTGTGAGCCAAAAACTACGTCCACCTATATTTTTTTCACGCTTATTTTTAATTTTTTTCGGCTTTAATGATTCTGTTTTGCCTTTTTTGTCAAATAAATATTAGACTGCGACAGGTAGATGGCAAGGAGTGCATACAGATCTCGGGGGATCAATAACCCCCTGCTAGGGGCGATTTTTGTTTGTTTTTAGATTGCTAGGGTTTTTCTGCTTTGATTTGTATTAGAGACCTTAATAGAAAGCAATACACATAGAGGTAGCCAATGGATCCACAGGGTATCCACTGATAAATAGGAGCAGTTAAAAGGAGGAATTTTTTTTTTTTGTTTTGTAAGGATTTCTTTTTGCTTTAGTCTGACCATTCTAACTCAATATAGATTGCAGAAAGGTCCTAAATTTAACAAAAAATTTCAATAAAATTTTTTTCAAAAAAATTAAAAAAAAAATTTACAAAAAAATTTACAAAACATTTTCAAAAAGATATTTTACAGAAAAATATTCGAAAAAAAATTTTTTCAAAAATTTTCGAACAAAATTACACAAAAAATTTTTAAAAAATTATTTATACAAAAAATTTTTACACACAATTTTCGAAAAATTAAAAAAAAAATTTCAATATTTCTTTGAAAATTAAAATCATGACTATAACACAACATATATTTAATATTAAGAATATACATATGTATGTATGTATGTATGTATGTATGTATGTATGTATGTATGTATGTATGTATGTATGTATTTATGTGTATATATAGAGTAACATATTTTTTTAAATGCGTTTGATTTTTAAATAGATGATATCTCTGTTTTATAACCTAGGTGCATTAAACACATAGACATCATCAGGATACCGATTACAAACTGTGAAAAATAAAATACACACGTTTATAGGTAAACGATTATTTTGAAGCCAGCAAAGCTACATGACTACACACTCGACCACCGTTGTGGCTGTCGTCAACTTAGGCTAATTTATATTTTATTCAATAACAGGAAATATCACAAAATTGTAAATTACAAAT
The DNA here is from genome assembly GCA_949628195.1 of Phasia obesa. Taxonomy (NCBI): domain Eukaryota; kingdom Metazoa; phylum Arthropoda; class Insecta; order Diptera; family Tachinidae; genus Phasia; species Phasia obesa. Next base: position 131,121,778 of record OX451218.1, on the reverse strand, counting down.
TCATATACAAACAAAAACTTTTGGAGGAAATATTTATATATTTTTTTATATTTATTATAAGTTTTTGAAAAAGTTATTTAATTTTATAAAAGCAAAATAAGTATTTCTACAACAATGTCAGAGTTTACGATGTAGCTGTCGTCTTCAATATTATTAAGTAGCTGAACACAGTGGCGACAATTGTAGCAAACGGAATTGGTTTTCATTTGTCTTCTATTTCTTTAACTCATGAATAATCATTTTTTCTCATACGACTTAATTTAAGTAAAGAATCAACAATATGGATAATGCTGTACATGTCTGTCTAAATAAAATCACCGTGTTGAAGGGTATAGAAGATTCGGCACGGCCGAATATAGAACTTTTACTTGTTTTAAATACATATAAGAAAAAAATTTGTTAAATTTCTTTTTTTTCATGATTTATATCAAATTAAAACGCATGAAATCCCTTTTAAAATGAGCTATTACTTCCTACGGCTTATAGAACTGGAATTAGAATATATTTAATCCTGATCTGAAGTAGTAATTTTGAATGCCGTGTTGATTTGATGTGAAATTGCACAAACATGTCGAATAAATTTCCTCTTAGTATTCCTTTCTTTTTTTAGACAATAAAAACTTTAACTTTAAGATGGCCTACAAAGGTAACTGTACTTTAGTTCTTTGCCAATGACTCTCTCCTATTAGATCACTGTTTGGTTTGTTTGATCCTGAATTTAACGAACCTGCCATTTTGCTTCCATGGATATAAATTGATCCAACTTGGCTGTTAAACATTTTAGCGAAGTATAACCAATTAAAATCTTTTTTATTAACTTCAGTATAACGTAAAAATATTTAATATTTTAAGAAAACTATGTTCTTTTGCGATAGAGCTACGTTTAGCGCATATACTATCATCGAGTTAATTTAATGCAGGAGGGTTTAACATGCTGGAAGTATGTGGCCTGATGATATTTTTTCCCATTGTCGGCCAATAGGATATGACCGACTCATGTTTTAAAGTTGATACTTGTAGTTGTTGATGCTTGTAGAATGGGCGATACAGAAAAATTTACTGGGTTTAAGTCCCATGATTAAGGTGACTAATGTTGTGAAAGAATAAAGCTAGGAACTATTTCTTGTAAAAAACTTTTTGTTTCACGACATTTGCAAATTGTTGATCTTATTGAAGCCTCCAATCGAATTATCTACGTGCCAAAGCGTCATTTTAAATCTTGTCGCGGTATATTTTTTTATTTAAATTTACATGGAGAAAGCGAGTTGTTAGTTTCATGTGACAGTTGCCGTACCCTAAAGCATCATTAATGGAAGCTCCCGCTTCCACAAAGTAATTTTCCAACCTCTATTGCTTTACGATATACAGTTTAAAAACAAATAATCGTAATCACACGTTATTCCATTTAAGGACTTAATTTGGAAAAAAAGAAACTTTTGGCTTTAAAAAAAACAAATGTGTGGAAAAATATAAATTCCTGAAACCTTTTCTATTTTCTATCTACATGCAAAGAAAAAACGTGGTTATGGTATGGTCACAGAAACCACATTATGTTTTCTGTAACAATTTGTGGTTGCTTTTTGTAAAATTACTTTGGTTACGATAAACAAGTTTTGGTAAAGATTTGATAATTACATTGTCACTGCACCCAAATTCAACATGTTTATTTTGAACCATATAATTTTCCAGTCACAACCAATGTTTTAAAAATAATCAAAACAAATATATTGTTTTTATCCATAATATATTAATAATAAACCAAATATGTTAATTTTATTCATACATATGTAATCAAATAATGTTTTTTACTCATTGAGTTTGACAATTTTTTGTTTTTTGAAAAAAATAATAAAAAAATGTATTTAAGTTTTTTTGGTTGCAAAGTTATATACAAATTATGTTTTTCTAAATAATAAAAAATTAAAAAAAAAATGTCTCCGCAAGACTAGAAGACAGGTCTACCACCGTCGTGATCAACTTTGGGCTTACAAAGGCTACAGAAAGGCTCATCTAGGTACAGAATGGAAAGCTAATCCTTTTCGTATTGCTTCCCCAAAGGAGTTTTACTTAAAAAGGTTGATGTTGTAGCCAACATCAAAAGGTTGATGTTGTAGCTATCCGTAATTGGTGAAGTGTTAGTTGCTGGTTCCTTAAGATCATGCCTTTGTTGATTTTCCGGGTGTAAGACAAAAGGATTAGTTTTTTACTTTACCATACATAGTATAAGGGTAAAGTATAGTAATCATGAAAAAAATCGAGGTTGAGATTTTGACGGATTTATACGTTTAGAGGTCTCCGGAATCCATTTTGACTATTTTCGCGATGATGTCTGTGGGTGGGTGGGTGTGTACTTCACTATTTTTGTGTAGTTTGTACAGATCATACCTTTTGATATATCAAAAATACATTTAGTGCCTTTGGTATGTAGAGATGAAGAGCTGTGTAGTTTTTGGGCATAATCGGGAGGGGGCAAGGGGTAGTTTCCTTACCCCCAAATTTTGTGATCCTTATACAGGTCATACCCTATGACATATTAAAAGAAAATTTAGTACGTAGCTTTGGTTTATGGAGATAAAGAGCTGTATAAATTTTGGGAATAATCGGGAAAGGGCAAGGGGTAGTTTACTTACTCTTAAATATTGTAAACGCTCTACAGGTCATTCCGTATGGCATATCAAAATGAAATTTATTACGTGCCTTTGGTTTATCGAGATGAAGGGCTGTATAAATTTTGGCCATAATAGGGAAGGGGCAAGGAGTTGTTTACCTAACACCCCAAATCGAAAATAATTTTTTTCGATTCGAATATACTTTGAACTTTTATTCTTTATGTAATATATCCATAAAAATATCTGTTTCCATTGTGTATGCAAAAGTTGACTGTAGGCCACTCCATCAGTTTTATTCAATTGAACAAAGGCAAAGTTACAAATTAACTTTCCCTTAATTTATTAGTTTCACAAAATGTTCAAGAATATATTTCCACAATATTACTATTCCATATCGGGTAACGATATGGCGCAAAAAAATATTAATCGAAAAAATACAAATTAATTATCTCAAAAAGCGCGACTTCACTACGATAAAAAAGTATGTAAAGCCAAAGTTGATGAATAAGCGGCAATTGATAATAGACGTCAAAAACTTCCACAAGCTTTGGCATCACTCTCAACCATGAACCAGGGATGGAAAATCATCTTTGTTCAGACGTGAACACCATATATGTATAAGGAAATGAAATTAAATATTATATTGTTCGAAGATTATGGTTACCTCAACCATGTTTTTTCTTTGAGTGTATAATTTAAAAACGTATATATAAATATATTTTGTAAACGATATTTTTTTAAATTTTTTTCTGGCAAGTCAATATTAGTTTTTTTGTAAAATCTACCGGCCTGTATATTCTTGTTTTAAATGAAGAAGAAGGTCTTTCCAGAATCATTTAAAGAAAACAACAGCATCGTACAATAGTGCCCCGATTTGCCAATATTTAAAAATTTAAATTAACATATAACTTGCAGTCACCAAAATGAACAAGAATTGCTGTATTATTACGGAACATTCCTCGTAGTATTACAGCACTAAATATGGTGGTGTGGTGTGTTTAAAAAATATTACAAAGTGTGTTTGTATTATTGCCGGTGTGTTTTGTAGGTCCATCCATTTCCGTTGAACTCTCTAACGGATGTTGTTATTACAAAAATAACAAGCAAACATTAAAATAAATAATACACACATCACGTTCGGATGCGAATATGATGTTTTAAATAGAAATATCATGTGGATGAGCGGGCGATAGAGAGAGATATAAGAAGAGACTTTACATTTTCCGAAACATAAAAGCAAAATAAAAACAGAAAATACAAGTTATGTATGTTTTTTTTAGATCTGCTTAGAGATATGCTAGATAAAAAAATATTTACAAGGGTAATGGACTATTAAAAAAACTAATTGGGTAGATTTTTAACACTTTTTCGTTATATAACTACGGCAGCACAGTACGCTCATATATACATATTGTTTTGCTTAAAAAATAACCTGAGCTTCTTACTTAATCTTTGGAGGATATTTTTTACTTCGGTAGATAGTAAACGTGAGCATAAAACGTCTTGTTAGACTAACTTCATAATGTTCAATAATGAATTGGTTTTTTTTTCTTGCACTTGATTTCATGTGTACACAAATATTGTTGTGCTCTTAAATAAAAACATACAATAGCATTTGCTCTTCTTCCAACCAATGCAATATTTGTTGTTGTTTGAAATAAAATTTCAGTAGTGCATATTTTGTTCAATAGTGTCTCTTGATATGAAATACTGTTATAGCAGACAACATGTATGTAAATGTATGATGTTAAAAGCAAGGGTTTGTACTTTGTATTTTAGTTATTTTTTATTAATTTGCGCGTTGAGTGGTTGAAAATAGAAAACTGTAGCAGATGAATAAAAAAATCTAATTTAATTTTTTCGCTCAAAAATCAGAGATTTTACTCTCATGAAAATTTAAGTAAAATGAACTAGTGAACAATATGAAATGCTCAGCATATTTATTGCACACTTGATAAAACTGTCGGATCAAATCAGGTGCACTGATTTTTGCACTGTTTGCTCTCTTGTTCTCTGTATTTACTGTTTAGTAATATTCCACTAGATATACAATCAATATTTGCGTTTCAAAAACATGCAATACTGTACACTTTTTAACATCTTGCGCTCACCTCTAGTAGATAGTTAAGTGGTGCCTATCGAAACAAATTAGCTACAAATATTTATAATTCCAAAATATCTGCGAAAATAGTTGTTTACCAAAAATATTTCGTCTGAGAATTTTGTCTGTGAAAAACAATTTCCAACAAAGTAAGTTTTTAAAACAGTTTACCATGCGAACTGAGAAATTTTTATGAAAAGCCGTCATTATTTTTGGTGTTCCTTGTCCAAAGAGTAAAAACGTACCCCTATTATTTTCGCTACAATGCCTGTCCGTCCATCCGTCCGTCCGTCTGTTAGCGCCTTTTATGTCTGGAACCGTAACAGCTAGACTCTTGAACTTTTCACGGCAGATGTATAACAAATACTAAAATTTATAGGGTGTTCCGATAGAGACGTGTTATTCACGTATATAGGATTATTTCTTGAACACTTAAAATTTACAAACAGTAATTAAAACTTAGTTCGCTTTATGAATAAGTATAGAAAATAAACCTAAAAATTAAAAGGTTTTCCGATAGTGACGTGATTTGCAATTATTTAGCCTAAGTGTTTAATCACAATCGGTAGACACTTGAAACTTTCACAGATGGTGTATAACTGTGGCCGCAATAGCAACAAATACTAAAAGTTATAGGATGATCCGAAACTGATGTGCAGACAGTAATTAAAACTATGTTCGCTTAATAAACAAGTATACAAAATTAACCCTAGAAATTATTGGGTGTTCCGATAGTGATGTTATTTGCATGTATATGGCCTAAGTTTTGAATGATAATAGGTAGACTCTTGAAATTTGTACAGGATTACTATGGACACTATAACAAATAGTCAAAATTATAGGGTGTTCCGAAAGTAATATGATTTGCATGAATATGGCCTAAATTTTTAACCATATTAGATAGGTCCTTGAAAATATCAAAAATTAAAGTGTTTTCCGACATTGACGTGATTTGCATTTATATTGCAAAATATCATTCGTGTTGTGCAGCACTCAAACTCTTCTTATTAAGAGCAAAATAAAAAAATATCAATCAAAGTGAACTAAGTTTATGACAGATCTTAACCTGCCTCTCTACCTAGGTTAGGTTAGGTTTGGTTAAGAAGGGTTGTGGTAGAACTGCCACATCTACTGGATGACCCGGAGGGGGTCAATTTTGATTCCTTCAGCTAACTTTATGATCAGATCAATGAATTAAGTGAATTGGCATTTAGGTCGATTGTGAATTTCAATTTGTATGAATAAACTACCGACAACGAGAATTCCGACTTTGCTTACAAACGATAATAAGTGCAATCGTGTCACTGACATAGTAACATGCTAGGAGCGTTGCCTTGAAAATCAATACTTATACAAATACATCCTCACAACTATTTTTTTACACTGGCTTAGGTATTTAGCTTTATGACAACTTAATTTCGTCTCTATGTAAAATACTCTAAGCACACTGTAGCTCACTTACTCGCATGTGTGCTTTTGAATTATACATATGTATGTGTATTGAATTTAAACATATAAAAATTATACTCACTTTGAATTTAAAATTTATTCAACATTTTCAAATCCACCAACCAAACTAAACCAAACAAACGTTAGGGGGCCAATAATATTCATTCAAACAAAGAAGCGAAAAGTCCATGTGTTTGGGGGCTTGGCAAAATACACATTAAAATTTAATTTTAAATTTAATATATTATTTTTTCTTTTAATTTTTTGAATTGAAATTAACTAAAAGATTTTGTCAACAGAATAGTGTGGTTAGCATGAAAATAAGTTTGACAAGAGTGTTGAGAAAATCGTAGGATAGATTTTGATGATCCCTGGTATCGCCTTATATAAGGTAATTTCTATTTCTGAACCAGAAGAACCCTTACAGCACAGTGGGGAAGTTGGTAAAAAAAAAAGAATGATATGGGAACAAATCTATATTCCGTTAACAAGGAGATGTAGTGAAGCTAAAGTCAAATGCTTAAGGGCCGGCTTTAAGGGTCTTGGATGTTTTATAAATTAAACCCCTTTCAAATTTCCCATTTTTGATAGCTCTAGCTGATCTCTGCAGAAAGTCCAATAATGGCCAGGAAAGTTTTAGGAATTTTTAAAAATGGATTTGTTTAGATCTTTTGCCGTGTTTTTCCCTAAAAGAAGCTAGGAATGAAATTCATTGATTTCAGTACACAAAAATGTTAAATTAGGCTGACCATATGGTCTCCACAAATATTGGAAGGACGTAAGACGCCCACGGGAATCATACCACAAACGAGTTCATGATGCAGGATGGTATGGACGATAAATTTTTATCAAAAGGGAAGTCCAAAAGAGGCTTTATACTAGGAAAATTAAATGCAGAATTCTACGAAGATTTGGTACACTGCGAAAATCTTAATTTTATTGGTGATTTACGAGGCGTTAAATGGTCTTTTTAGTAGGAAAATGCACCGATCCACGGTGAAGAAGATAAAGACGTTGCTTTAATTTATACAAGTTGATTTGCTCGAGTGGTCTGCTTTAAGCCCAGACCCCAATTCCATTGAGGATCAATGGTGAATACCTTCTGCTAAAATATATGCATCTTCCAAGCTAAATGACAGCTAAAAAAATTGATATTGGGTGAAGGGATGGCCGGTGGCGTCAATGTCCCGTCTTGTCAAATGTGCACATATTATTATTTGTCTAAGGTATTCCTTTTTGCAACAATCAAATAATCAATCTTGAAACAATCACAAATTTCCGAATTGGCAACTAAATAAAAACAACAGCAAAACTCAATTATACTCAAACAAAAATAGAGATGAAATTGAACGACATCAATTAAAAAGAAAAACTTTTTGAAAACAATTTTAATGGAAACAAATTAAGAACAACAAAGAGACACAAATAACATAAAAATGATCGAAAGCTAAAACAATGTAGCAACAGTAACAGCAGAGCAATAATAAATAAAATGGAACAAAATAAAATAAAATAAAATAAAATAAAATAAAACAAAATAAACATTAAAATAGCCAACCAAATGGTGAGTGATGATGAACTAATGAGAAACAAGTGATAATCAGAGTTGACAACATTTTGTCACAATTGTTTAACTTGCTGAGCACGTTGCAAAACGTGCAATGAATTCTATTCTAAGGATGTAGACTTAATGTTTCATTTACACGACATAAAGCAACACACCGAACAAAATTATAAGGAGCTGGACCAAGACACACTCAGCCAGGCATACAGACAGGCAGACGGACAGACAGACAAGCAGTCAAATAGCTGGGTTATGTAACAGCAGGAGTGACAATAGCAGCAGATCACAGCTTTAAACAACAAGATGTTTAAGTAATAATGTAGGAAGGCGAAAGAAGTATAAAAAAGGATAAGAACCTCAAGAAAAAATGTCAGTTTAGAGATGAAAGAATGTTAGTTTTTTCTCACTTTAACTTTGTTTTATTTAGCAGAGAAGCGGAAAGTATTCGTTTATTAAAGTTGAAAGCACCATAGAATAGATGAAGGATTTAACCGAAAAATGCTGCAGTAAAAATGGGAAAAGAAATTTAATTGAAGGGCAATATTGTTAAACTTATTGTTAAGAGTATATGGTTGGTTCTAGCATACAGATAAGATACTTTTGGGTCAAATTTGCCCCACTTAGCTACATTTATTTTTTAAGGAATATTTGTTATAAATTCTTTATATCCATATATTTATGTACATATTTATTAAGGTGTGTAAATTTTTTGTAATAGGTGATTCAAGTAGAGATACCTTTTTCAATAGCCTTTATTTGCCAGATCACATCTGAATCGTCTCATGATGTCATGTTATTTTTGTTTAGTTTTTTTTTTTTTTGTCATTTCATAATGGAAAGACTTACGGCTGAACAACGAATAGACCACGTCCAGCACGCTGTAAAGAAAATATAGCTGCCGTAGCTGATAGTGTACCCGAAGACCGTGGAGAGTCGATTGGGCGCCGTTCGCAGCAAATCGGAATGACGTATGGAACGACTTGGCGCATTTTACGTCGAGATCTTAAATTGAAAGTATACGAAATATAGCTTGTACAACAACTGAAACCTTCCCAAGCGACATCGCTTCGCTCCATGGGCTCTTGAAAAGTTCCAAAAAGATCCGACGTTTCCGAGGCAAATTTTGTTTAGCGATGAGTCCCATTTCTGGCTCAATGGGTATGTAAATAAACAAAATTGCCGCATTTGGGACGAAGAGCAACCTGAAAAGATTCAAGAGCTGCCACTTCATCAAGAAAAAACAACGGTTTAGTGTGGCTGGTGGAATCATCGATCCATATTTCTTTAAAAATGATGTCGGTGCGAACGTAACCGTCAATAGCGACCGTTATCGTACCATGGTAACCGACTATTTGATGCCTGAAATTGAAGCTTGTGATCTCGGCATTTGGCTTCATGACATTTGGTTCCAGCAACACGGCGCCACTTCCCACACATCGCATCAATCAATGGATTTATTGAGAGAACATTTCGGTGAGCACATAATTTCACGTTTTGGGCCTGTCGATTGGCCACCAAGATCATGTGATATCACACCGTTAGATTTTTTCCCGTGGGGATATGTAAAGTCTAAAGTTTATGCGGACAAACCCACTTCGATTCAGGCCTTTGAGGAAAACATCACGCTTGTCATTCGCCAGTCGAAATGTTCGAACAAGTCATCGAAAATTGGACTCAACGGATGGGCCATCTGCGACGTAGCAATGGCCAACATTTGATAGACATAATCTTAAAAAAATAAATGCCAAAGAATGTTCTGTCAAATGATAATAAACATTCTCCATTAAATATGAATTTTCTATGTTTTTTTCTTTAAAAAAGTAATGAACCTGGAAATAGATCACACGTTATAATCGGAGAAAATTATGAATTTTTAGCAAATTTTTCTAGAAATCATAAGTCTCATGAACACGTTAATATCGATTATGTTGCAATGACACTGAACCAAAAATTAATTAAAATACTGTAAAATGGGGTCTAAAATTCAAGAAATACAGATTATTATACAGCTATCATATGTATTTCTTAGTCAAATCTACAATCGATTCTCCTAAAAATTTAATTTTATTAAATTCCTTATATGCCTATTTACTTTTCATTATTAAATATTAAATATAAAAAAATAACCTTAAATAACTAAAATTTTTAGCTAAGCTTTTTATATATTTTTTATCTTTATAAGAACTGTCTCATCATTAGAAAAAAATTTGCAACATATCTGAACACAAAATTTCATTTTTTTTTTTGTTTTCTTCCAAAATGTGTCATGTGATGTCAAATCAAATATTTTTACTTAAATTAAATTTAAAGAATTTTATTTCAGTTTTTATCAGTTTATTGAAATATCTGTGGCAATAAGGAATAAGTGCTTAAGTCGACTTAAGCAAAATTTAAGTTACTGGCACCTTTGGAATCTCCATACTCCAAAGTACCCAAGTGCAAAGCGTCAATTATTTTGTATCATTTTTATGGAAGTTATAGCGAATCGACTTTCTGCTTATCTTTTTTCAATGTCTAATCGTATTAGGGAAAAAAGCTTAAGAAACTAAAAGCTATTTTTCTAAATCATAAAAACGTCTTTCACAACTTATTAATTGCAACGCCTGGGTACTTTTGGTAGATATAAGATGTCTTCCAAAACATAAGTGTATCATCCATATGTAAAGAGTAAAGATAAGATTTTTTTTAATAAAAATTTAAGTTTAAAAATGTTCTCCTACAAAACTTAAAAATCAGACTTAATCACTTTTTCCTGATTGCTTAATTTGAATAAAATAAGTTTATAGGAATAAATCGTTGAGTTAACCATTTTTGTCGCTTAAGTTCAACTATTTTTTTTTTTTCGTTAATATTACTAATTAATTAATATTACATAATTGCCCCTATTACGGTTTACAACTCAACTCAGTTGAGTTGTCTAAAAGACTAATTGAAAGACAACTGCTACTGATGAGTTGTAATTTGAAACAACTGCTACTCATGAGTTGTAATTTTTTTAAACTTTTGCAAGGCGAATTCATACCAGGTGTGAGCAGTAGAGCAACAAGTACAACAAAACAACAACTTTGACATTAGATTAGCAGATATGAAACAATGTATTTTTGACAAGACATTAGCAAAAAAACGAGAGCAAAAAACGATCAGCTGGGCTATCAACTCCACCTGGTATGAATTCGCCTTGAACTTTTGTTAATCGAACTAACACAGGGTTGTAAACGGTGAAACTACAACAGAGTTGTAACACAATTTAAATTCAACTTAAAAATGTTTGACAAGTTGAGTTGTAATTGATAATACCAAATTGTAAAATTTCAACTGAAGTAGAGTTGAGTTGTAAACAGTAATAGGGGCCTTACTTACGAAATTTGGTTCAGTGTATCGAATAATAATATCGATATCAAGTACAGATATCGTTGCATCTCAAGTTCGACAGTCTATGTTCTCACCTATGATTGCCTAGTTGAAATTATCATCATATTATATTGCCCGAGAAACTCGTTGCGTGTGCAAAATTTCATAAAGAAGTAAAGCTTATTTTTCAAGCATTTAAATAATGCAACACGAACCTGATGATTACAGAAGCGGTTGTCTGCTAAGTTATTTTTCTCTTTCTTTTAAGTTTCAGCAGAGATTTTTGTATTGGAGCTTATTGTGTGAATACGTGAAGATCTTAGCGAATTAATATCATGATTTAAAATCATTTTTTGTTGTTTTGTTAACAAAAAGGTGGTAGAAAAAAGAAACGATTTATGTTTTCCAAGTTTTTTTTTCGTATTTCTTTTTGCACTGATTTCTTCTGGCATTATTATCTTACAGAGAAAAAATCGCCATCTAAAATAAATAATTGTAAAACTTAATAAAAGAAAAAAATAGATGTTTACCTAACAAAGTTTAGTTTGATACTAGATTAGTATGAACTAAAAAATAATGTTTGGGGAAGGACGAAACAAATAAAAAAGGGTTGCTCTCATTACTAACCAAATGTTGGCTACAGCAACAACAAATACAAGGTGGTAAAATAAAAAATAAATAGAAAACCTATGGTGGTAGACTTCGTTCTCTTTATTAAATAGTTGGTGCTTATAACCAAAACAGTACCCAAAGTAAATAGATATGAAGAATGCTGAAGAAGGATATAGCGTTCCAGAAATTGCATTACATTCTACTAAGGTTTGAAATTTAATTTTTCTCATTTTCCTTTAAATATAATAGTCCAATTTGTAAAAAAAAATTCTTTCAACCCAATTAGTAGTTAGAGAGAATAAACAATCCTAAGCCTTACTTTGAAACACATTAATATTAAAAAAAATTTTAAATCTTCAAAAAAAGGGAATATTTTAAAATCGACATGTGAGATGTATTTTAATTAGAAGAAAAATGGCTACTAACGCTAACAACAATTTTTAACGTATACGATTTTAGTATAAACAACATTTTTGTAGAAAATTTTTCCTGGCCCTTTCTCTTTTACGGGGTGTTTTTTCCTATTTGTTAGAAGAAAGCCACAGAATGCGGGAGAGTTAGAGGGTTAATATTTTCTACAAAGTTGCTGAACATACCCTCTACCTCAGATGTAAAGAAAACATAGTTTTATAAGGGTGTTTTTTATAGAGGTATAGAACTTTAAGTTGGCGTTACTTTTCAAGATGGCGACCGATGTAACAGCTGTTAAGTGATTTATTCTCGGTTTGGTTTGGCAATTCATCATGAATAGACTCATAGAATAGAATGGGCCAAAACGAGATTACCGTTGTTCCCGATTTTCATAAGCGAATATTGTTTAGCGATGAAGCGCACTTCTGGTTGAATGGCTACGTCAACAAAAAAAACTCCCGCATTTGGAGTGAGGGTAATGTTCATGTGTATGTCGAAACACCGTTACATCCAGAAAAACTGACTATTTGGTGCTCTTTATGGGTTGGTGGAATCATTGGTCCGATGGTGACCAGAGAGTTACAGTCAATGGTGATCGGTAAGAGCCACGATTACTAACTTTTTCATTCCTGAATTGAATAACCATGATGTCCAGGAGTTGTGGTTTCAACAAGACGGCGCAACATATCACACAGCTCGTGCCACAATAGATTTATTGAAAGACACCTTTGGTGACCGCCTAATTTCACGTTTTGGACCTGTGAATTGGCCTCAATGATCCTGTTATTTAACACCGCTAGACTACTTTCTGTGGGGCTATGTAAAGTCATTGGTCTAGGCGATAAGCCACAAACGCTTGACCATTTGGAAGACGATATACGGCCACAAATGTTCGAAAAAGTCATCGAAAATTGGACGTCCAGATTGGACTACATCCGCGCCAGCCGTGGCGGTCATATGCCAGAAATAATATTTAGAATGTAATGCCACAGGATTATCTTTCGGATAAATAAAATTCATGTCAATAGAATAATCCATCGTTGTTTTATTGCAACTTAAAGTTCTATACCTCTACAAAAACACTGATATGCTGCAGGATCAGGCTACAACTGAGAAAGCTTAATCGCCTATAAAACATAATTCCGATGTGATATTTCAAACAAGCCGACACACGTCTATTTTTGAAGTGAAAGATTCTTCAGAAAACGTTTTTGGCTGAAGAAAAATAATTTAACTCGCATCATTGTCACCACCGTCACCATCGTCAACTAACGTTGGTTTCTACAGAAAGGTCTATTCGTTACTTAGTTGGTCTCCTCTACCAGAATCAATTGTCAGTACCCCATAATTTTTTCCCTGTTGTACTGTGTAATCAGCAGCAAGTAAAGGGAAAGGGTACACCTATTAACGTTTTCTTTCCGTCAGTCTTGTTCGGAAAATTTACTACACAATCCTGATTAGCAAGTTTAAATAAAGCATTCCTTTGCATTACCCCTCATACAGCAATTTAAAAATCTATTTTGTGAATAGAGAGATGACTAAACGAATATATGAATTAGGATGTTGAGACACATCATCAACAATAAACGTTTGAGAAATATGTACAAATATTTTCAGTTAAAAATATACATTCAACTCTTTTCTTTTACTCTGTCTTTCGTTATCCTTTTAATTTTCAGTATCCTGTCAATTTTCATTTGGCCTAACTCATACTTCAATTTTTCTATTTTAAGTTTTAATTTTAGTTGTCTCTTGCATTTATACATTTTTTGATGTTCTTAACCAGTCACGTTCGAAGATTTTCAAAAGACAAAAGAGTTCGTTGACGGAATAAAAAACTGTTGCTTGTATTAAAGTTTATTCTTAGAGTTTTTAAGTCAGAAGGATAATAGAACATAGTTTAAATGCAAGAAATAACTTTCATAGTTATCCAAATAGTTTTCTTTAATTTTTGCTTATAACGAGACAGACGTATTAAGAAATAGTTGAGATACACCCTACGTTACTAATTAATGCTCATTATTTTAATACAAATAATGTACAATTTATTGGACATGGAAACTGGGAAGGCTACAAGTTTATAATTTTCTATGGATTTAGTAGTTTACGACTTAAGTAATTTCAATCGACAGCACGTAACACAAGTCAGCGGTAAAAAGTGGTGGAGTATGAAGGCCTTCTAGAAGGCCTCTTTACTCTTCTTTAGCAGGCACAAGGACTCCTAGTCGCATTCCACTCACATAATATATATTTTTACACTCATATATATTTACATAGTTTGTCGTTGCGGAGCAGGTCTTCCACTCTCGCTGCTAGCAAGCGCGTTGCAGATGGTTTGCCCTAAATTTCCTGCTAAAAGGCCTTCAATTTAATGCTTCTTAAAAGGCTTTTTGCAGCAAAAATTAAAAAAAAAAATGTTTTGACAAGATTATTTACAGAAAAAAAATTTTTCTCACCAATTAAAGGTTTTATAATTGGTTTCAGGATAAAATGTAATTAATTAATTAATTGAGTCAATTATTTGTTCAATTAAGAATTTTTTGTTGTTCTATTTTAAACAAATATAATGTTGAATAAATTAAATAATTAATTGAACTTTAATTTTAAACAAATTAAAACCTTTAATTGATGCAAAACATTTTTTGTAATTTAATTAAGCATTTAAAATTTATTTTACACATGTTTGTATTTTCATTAATTCCTTAATTTTTTTGAGACTCGAACTCGCAACCCTCAGACTGATAGATTAGCACACTATCAATCAGTCTTTCGAGGCGTTGAATTAAGGGGCAAGAGGTGCTCAATTAAATATAATTTTTGCAAAAAAACCGACTTCAAAACAGATAGAAGGACACCAATTCTAGAATAAAAATGTAAGAAATAATCTGTAAGAATTAGATTTAAACCAAATTAAAGATGCGCAAAAATTAGAGGGGAAAAAATAAAGACTATTTGAATGTCAAGCCTCTCCCTATTACTGTTCAAAAGTTAAGCTATTTTCACCAGCATCTGTCTTTTATGGGGGCACCACTCAAGCCTCTGTCTATAACGGTTGTAAAGATAGGGTCACATAGATCAAATAACATCACCTATTCGGACACCATTTAATTTACAATTTTAAATTAAAGACCTGTTGTTATATAGGATTTGGCCACAAGAATTCTTTGTAAATTTCAACTATTTGTCTACAACGGTTAAAAAGTTTAACCATATATATCAAATTGCATGAACTATTGGGACACCCTTTACATTATAATTCTAAATATTTATACTTGTTATCATACCAGAGAAAGTAGTGGATATTCTGCCTAATTTTCAAGTGTTTGTGTTTAACGGTTCAAAAGATAGGGCCATATTGATCAAATTACATAATTTATGGGGACACCCTTTAGTATCTAAATTCAAATTGTATACTTGCTAAAAAGGACTGTGCAATACAGGTTCCTTGTAAATTTCAGCTGTCTGTCTATAAAAGTTCCAAAGTTTGGCCACAAAGATAGAATTACATTAACTATTGGGACACCCTTTTATTTCCAAACTCAAATTTTATACTTTTTGTTATAGCTGAATAGCAATACAGGTTCTTTGTAAATTTCATCCGTCTGTGTACAACTGTTCAAAAATATGGCCACATACATCAAATTAAATGAACTATTGGAGCACTCTTTAATTTAAAATTTTGAATAATTATACATTTTATTATAACGGTCATAGTAATCGAGATTCTGTCCAATTTTCAAGTTTTTGTCTATATTGATTCAAAAGATAGGCCCAAATAGGTCAAATTACGTCACCTATGGGGACACCCTTTAAATTTTAAATTTATTTTTTTATTAATTTCTGCTGTTGAGAGCTATAGCGACACGCAATTTTTTTAAATTTTATTTTGGTGCCCTTTACGGTTCTTAATACACGTAAAAAACATGTATCTTGTATGGGGACACCCTTTAGTTTTTAATATAATAAACTGTGTTAAAAATAAGACCAACCTGAAAGCATAACCTTTCAAATAAAGAAAAAAATTTTAAAATCGGTTCAGAAATGGCTGAGTTCTGCGGTTACATACATAAAAAAAAACCAATATTCAGACGAATTGAGAACCTCCTTCTTTTTTGAAGTCGGTTATAAAGATTGAGTAGTGTACGACTTATGTACTTTGAATTAACAGCACGTAACACAACCCAGCGGTAAAAAGGAAGAGTATGAAGGCCTTGTAGAAGGCCTCTTTACTCTTATTTAGCAGCACAAGGACTCCTAGATTCCAGTTTCATATATTTTTACATTGGTTATCGTTGCGGAGCAGGTCTTCCACTCTCGCTGCTGGCAAGTGTTCCAGAAGATCTATTCAAAATTGACTTTTTTCGCAGCAAAAATTAAAAAAGTACGTTTTAACAAGATTATTGTTTTTCTAATTTTATTAGGCATTTTATTTAATTAATTATACTCATGTTTGTATTTTTCTTAATTTTTTATTTTTTAAGAATCGAACTGTTAGATTAGCGTACCATCAATCAGTTTTTCGAGGCTAGCATTTAAGTGGCTAGAAGTACTCAATTAAATATAAAGCAATTAAATGAACTTTCCGCTGATTGCGGATAATAATTCGGACACTACCACCTATGGTGGTAACCGATTTATTATCTGCATGTTGGAAGCATATCTGAATCCTACCGCACGCGTCACAGGTTGCGGATAGTGATACGTCCCGCAGATATGCGGGGTAGCTGCGGACAATCAGCGGTTTCGAAAGGAGGATCTCAGAGGAATATCGGATTGCATAGATCTCCACCTAAATTCTGAGTGCCAATGATACTCGAAATGACAAGGCGAGTCATTGGTGCCATTCAAAGCCAATAGCTACTGCCGGGTGTCGCCGATTTTGTACGTCGGTACGCGGGCATCTGTTATTGCATCAAGCGGCTCGCTATATAAATGTGTTCGAATGTTCTCCGTGCCTGTCTGTTAGGCTTAGCTAGCATACTAGGATGCGTTAGCCAAATCAGCTAATCATCCGAAGATTGAAATGTTTAATGAAACCGTAAATATTTGACGGCTCTATGCTCCTGATAGGAACAATAGGAATTAATATAATTAAATGAACGTTGGTTTTGTATAAATAAAATCTCTAAAAATAGAAAATCATGTCTTTGCCATAAAAAATAAGAGACGTAATAGCAGAACATTACGCTTCACTTGTAAGAGAAGGGCAGCAGGAATGTTTAGTAGATCTTTTGGAAGACAGAGCCAAGGCCTTTTAATAGAAAAAAGAGGATTGTAGCGGAGGAGGAGATCTTAGTAAGCCTTAAGGCTTGCAGTTCAAAAGCCTTTCAGTCTTACCGCTGGCAAGCTGTTTTTTTAACTCAGTAAGTGTGAATTTTAAAACATCCTTTAAATGAAAAGAAAAATAATTTTATACTTTAGTCTTTTGTTTAAAGTTTCTCTTTTATCTCTTTTACTCAACTTATCGTCACTTTTTTTTCAACATCCAAACTTTTCTGTTTTTTTTTTTTTTTCTTGTTTGTTGCTTTTTAGTTTGTCTATCAAACAATCAACTTAACCAGCTCTTCATTGTATGTGAAGTTCACTTTAAAAAGGATACTTAACGAGAGATAGGTAGTTTCCAATATAGTGTGCATGAGTGCGTTTGTAGTTTGTTCGAGAAAGTTGTAAATGAGTTTTTTTTATTGTAGTTGTAATAAGCTTTTATGCGGCCTCTTAATTTAAAAAGTTTCTCAACATAAATATTTTAAAAATATTGCTTAACAACAAGGGAATTTAAAATTTCTGTAACACACACAAATATCTACATGTACATATATAAACAACATTAATAAAATTAAATAGGATGTTCAAAAATAAATGATTTAATTAAAAGTTCTTTATTTAAAAGCATATCAAAAAATTAGCACAGAAAGAACTTTGGAGGTAAAATTTAGAAAAAAATTTAAAAATTATTCTTATGTTGGTGACAAAGCTTGGTCTGTAGTACACCGCCTTTATAGATTTAATACAGACATATTTGACTAACGTATAGCTTTGTGCTAGTGAACTTGCTTTCTCTTTCTCCAAATCAAATGAACAATAAAGCTTCGCATTAGGCGGAAAGGTAAATTCCAAAAATAACTCCCCAGCCTAAAAAATTTTTCGTGACCCGAAAGACGTCTTATACGCCCCCAAAGAGCAGAATATTATAAGAAATTTGTAAGAACTCTGATCCAAAAATATCTCCTCCGGGTGCATATGTCTTGTTGACTTCCAGCAAGTTGATGCCTATGCTTACCGGGTATATGGTGGCACCAGGCCACTACGCTTGTCGGTAACTGAGGAGAAGAACCTTCGTAAACAACTTATATCACGAAAACCAGTAAAAGCACAGGGATTTTCCTAAATCTCTGTAACCGATTATTGAGCCGGCTGTGATTTGTGCCTAAATCGCAGGAAGGGCGATTTTACCGGCGTCCGGTATACGGGAGTTAATTTTTGAACATATGACCTAAGAACGAATGGAGAAAAGCCATCATTAATACTTGACCGACTTCAATCTTTCGCAGGAACGGAAAAAATAATTTCCAAGAAAACTGTAAAGTAAAAAGCGAGCTGTCTACTCTGAAAATGCGAGGAGTGGAAAATAATTTACAAGTGACAAACGTGGAAACCTGGAGAGGAAAAAATTAATTCTTTGGTATTCAAAAGTGAAGCAATTACAATGTATTCACTAAAGTCGTTAAAAAGCCTGAAAATGTTCACTGGGTTATGATATAAAACGAGTAAGGCAGCGGATAATTTCCTGTGCATAGACTTAAGTAATATTTAAGGATTATTTAAATAGAAATGCATGTAGAGTTTTAATACGTAGCTTTCTACCAATACGAAAATTATTAGCAACACTAATTTACTTTCCCTAAAAACCAATTGAAAAATTTGGATAATTTAATAAGGTTTCTAGTTCTATCCTCTTTACGCAGGATACCATACCAATACGCTCTAATTAAAACTCAGATACGTTTTAGTAAAAACATACAACCCCTTTTTTTGATGCCTGCAAGTTATAATGCCACTTAGGAGCAATAATAAAAAAACTCACATAAATTAATCCACAATAAACAAAGCTTACAAAAAATTGTAAACTAATTACAAATAAACTTGGCCAATTACACTGTAAAATTTATTACCTCTTATGGCCACATTTTGTTCCTCTGTTATATATATATAAAAAAAAAATCTTCCCGCAAACCCCAAGCACGAGATAATTTCAGTCATTAATTTTCCTTCTTAAAAACGAATAAATAGACAAAAGAAAAAAAAAGGGAAAAAAATGGAGGAGTAAAACCAAAAGTCAAAAATTATTTCGCATACAACAATAACACACACTTTTATTTCTATAAGTGTGTATGTGTTTGTGTGTGTAATTTAAGCCTTTGGTCTGCCATGTCTAATATAATTTGCTGCTTTTTTAAACCAGAGATTTTTAAGGCTTAAGTTGTTTTCTAACCGTTTGTTTTCTTATTATTTGCTTGGTTGTCCTGTTGTATTAGTGTTTTTTGGTCCATATCATGTACCCGCAATAGTAGCCTGACCTTTTTTAAATGCCAATAAGAAAAAAAAAATAATGTTTCTGTTATTTGTTTAAGGTATATCTGTAAGGTATATGTGTAAATAAAAAAGAACGCTATTGCTAAAGTTTATTATCTATATTTTATTTATTTATTTATTTAGTTATTTATTTAGGTCTATGGATACAATAAATCCTTACAGACTAGCATAATAAATTAAAATTTAAAAATAATTATATTATTTCAATAAATTACTTAAAACATTTTTAAATTCATTGAATGAAATACTTATATCTAAATTATTTGAAAGTTTGTTGTATAATATCATGGACATATTCAAAGGTTCATTGATAGCATACGATGTTCTGTGAATATCTATCTTGAAAAGGTAATTGTTGTTTCTTAGAGATCTAGAAGGAACATACAGTTTAATATCATGTAGTAAATCAGGGCAATCTATTAGACCATTGACAAGATTGTATAAAAAAGTAATTGATGAAATATTGCATCTTGTTTCAAGAGTTTTTAATTGGAATTGAAGGTAATGAATTAGAAAAATTTAAAAACGAAAGAGCATATTTTATAATTTTTTTTTTTGTATTTGCTCAACACGATGCGTATTAATTTGGAAACTGGGGCTCCAAATAAACGAGGCATATTCTAATCTGGATCTTACATAAGTAGTAAACAATATTTTCTTAGTGTAATGATCAAACAGATTATCAGAATTACGACGAATAAAACTTAACATTGAATAACCCTTAGGTATTACATAATTTAAATGGTTATTGAGTAATAATTTTCTATCAAACATTACACCTAAATCCACAGTTTCATCGACGGAAGATAAAGTATTACCACTTAAAATATATTTGTTGGTAATAGTATTGCGACATCTATGAAAAGTCATAGAAAAACATTTATTTAAATTAAAAGATAGGCCATTACACTCAGACCAGAAAGACAATCTATCTAAATCCTCTTGAAAATTTTTACAATCATTAAGACTAGAAATCGTTTTAAAAATTTTTAAATCATCAGCATAAAGTAAAAAATTTGAATATTTAATACAAAGACTAATGTCATTAATGAAAATATTAAATAGCAAGGGCCCTAAAATACTACCTTGAGGGATACCAGAAAATGGAACAAAAGGTTGCGAAATTACTCCATTCTTTGAGACAAGTAATGTCTAAACCAAGATAGCATACTAGAATGAATGCCAAGTTTAGATAACTTAGTTAAAAGAAGTTTATATCTATATAGTAAAACTGTAACAGGACCATTTCTGAACATGAAATGTTTTTTGATTTTGTTGCTGATAGAGAATTACAGTTAGTAATCGAAATGTTTTATTCCATTTCGCACCAACAGGTTGTCTGTCTGTGTTAGCATCACGTAAAAACTATTAAGTGGGTTTTAATAAAATTTTTTGAGGAGGTACCTTGATATCTTGAATCAAATAAAGGATATATCGTTAATATATATATTACCAAGAGAGAGAGAGAGAGAGAACAGGTAGTGAAAATTTGCAATCTTACCGCTTCAAAGGTACTGCAAACTTGGCAGCAATTTTTTTTTTTTTTTTTTTTTGTCAACAGGTATTTTAAAACAATATTTACACTACTCGACAATAATTTTGGAATTTTAAAAAATTTTTGAATTTTGTATAAAGACTATGTTTCTGAATAATTACCCAGGGAAGGGTACCTTTATATAAAAAAATATATAAAACATATCTGAAGCACCATAAAATAATGAAAGTAAGAGACCTAAAGTTGATTACTTTCAATGCAAAATAAGGACGCTGACGAAGTGGCGGGGACAGCTAGTTATAAATCTATATATATAAAAATAAGCTGCATTGTGTTAGTAATTGATGTTCTCTGGAATGTGTGAACCGATATTGTTTCTGCAAAGTTTATATGACGTCAATGCCAAGGTTTTTATGTATAAACGTTCTCTGTATGTGTATTGGTTCATGAGTTATATCCGGAATAGATGGCGTGGTACCGCCCATACAAAGTGAAAATTTATTATCGTATTCCTGGCGAACCGCAATAGATAGGGCCGTTAAACTTTGCAAGAATAGCCTTTGTGCTAAGGCGCATAGTCTGCCGAAATACCAAATGAATTGGGACAGGGGGCGTGGTAACTCCCATACAAAGTGAAAAATTATTATTGTGTATATAGAGAACTATAACATGTATGGTCTTCAAAGTGGGTACAAGTAAACCCCATACCAATGCGTATACTCTAGAAAAACATAGGCTGAATTGGGGAATTGGCTATTATCCTGTATCTAGGGGTAGCTCCTTGGAATTTTTCATCAGTAACCCCCATATTAAGATAAATTGTATAGAGAAACATAGACTGAATTTGAATGAAGGCCGTGGTACCTCCCATACATAGAGAACCTAGAGAACTACATTAAGTATAGTCTTGAAACTTTGCACAAGTAACCCTCATATTAATGTGCATAGTCTAGCAAAATACAGACTTGATAAGAATACTGGGAGTGGTACATCCCATTAAAAGTAAAAAAAATGTACGTATAGTCTAGCAAAAAAGGTTGGATTGGAACATTTCTGGCTTGAGAATAGCGTGCGTTTTCGCTTTAAAGGGTGGTCTTACTTTTCTTCAAAGTGTTTATTGTATTTTTTTTTGGATGGGTATAGCGAAGCGCACCGGGGATAGCTTAAATACTATAAAGTAATAAATTACAAAAATTACTTTTATTAATATTCTTCTCTGCGACATAAAAGCTTAAAAATAAATATTTTTTGGAAATTATCAAAAAAAAATTTTAAAAAAATCACATGGATTTTTCGAAAGATGGGATTGAAGAGATACCTCGCCCTGCCCATAAAAAAATAAAAATTTTATTTTTGTGCTATGGTAAGGCATTTATTTAAATAATTACATCATTTTTACAAATAATATATTATGTCACCGCCCACAAAAGGGGCGGGGCAAAAGATTGCAGTTTAGAATCTCCAGGATCCAAGTTTTGGTTTTTGAACATTCGCTGACTATAAAAGTTGCATTTCCGAAACGGTAGTATGGGAAAACTTAAAAAAAAAAAATTT
Source organism: Phasia obesa (assembly GCA_949628195.1). NCBI lineage: Eukaryota > Metazoa > Arthropoda > Insecta > Diptera > Tachinidae > Phasia > Phasia obesa. Next base: position 131,099,039 of record OX451218.1, on the reverse strand, counting down.
AAATTTATAGAGGTTGGATTAGTTCTTCTAAGGGGAACTTTTTTATCCTTAGTCCGATTTCTCTTATTTTATATCCTTAATAGCCTGTGACCATAAGAGATTTTTCTGTTAAGTTTCATTAATCTAGGCGCACTCAATAATTTTGTTTGGAGCCAATATAAACTAAAAAAAGTAATCTCCGGCTAAATTGCCAAAATACCCCTAAGTGCGGCGGTACACTGGTATTTACTTCCAATTGATTGAAAGAACTTTTCAAATCAGTAAGCAAAAAAATTGATTTGATTGATTGTGTGCAACTTTCTCAAAATATGTGCCACAGTGCACTGTTTAACAGTACTAAAGCTCTGTATAGACGGTTGTCAGATCTTACAATATTGTCAGACTTAACATTGTGCTGACACACGAATGTCATATATTTGTCATTATTATTGTTAGTTTGAAGTCTCACAATGCTTTTTCCGACAATATTGCCAGACAACAATTAAGAGTTCACAAGATTCTTAGACATTTTCTGTATATTCTTCTGACAATATTTTAAGATCTGACAACCGTCAGAGCTTAACATTTCTAGCTGGCATTAAACATTAAATATTAAACAGCCGCACAGTAAACTGCCTAGTGGAAAAAAAAAATTAAAATAAACTTTCGAATTTATCTATAAAATACATGTGGGATGAAAGCTGAGGCTCGCATGATTCCAGAGGTGGTTTGGTTTTTCGTGTGCGTTACACCTATAAAAAGTTACACGACTTTAAAGTCGAATTATTTTGATAATTTTCTTATAATTTTTAAGTAACAAAAAATGGGATTGGAAAAATAAATCTCCAAAATATATTTTTCAACAAAAATGCATGCAAATTTATTTGTTTTATTTAGAAATGTAGCAGAAACAAAGAAAAAATCATAAAATTCAAATATTTATAACAAAACTGTAAAAAAAAATGTGAAGTTTTTAGCCAAAATGTGTACTTTTTTAAACAAAATAGTCAGCTTCGATGGACCCGAAAAAATAGGAAAATCTGAAAACTACTTTTATGCATCAATAATCTTATTTTCTGTTATATGTACTAACATATGTATTAAAAGTTTTGGGTCTTTTCTATGCCAAATTTTAAACTATAATGATTTTAAAAATCATCCATAAATGATATTTATATTAAAATTATCAATTGGTATTTTTAATATTTGAAAGTGTATATAATATAGGCTATCCTTTTTCAAAACTTTAAATAATAAAAATACTAAAAAGTTTATAGTTTAAAAAAATTTTAAAAAAAGGAACACGGCAACACCAAAATAATTAGAGATTGGTTATATTTTATAAAAAAAACTATCAAGCTTTATCATTTCGTATGTGAGATGATAGATTCAAATCCAAAAAATAATAATTACTGAAATGGGAGAATTTTGGTTATTTAATTGTCCCCACACCGGCAAAATAAAAGGATTTCTATAAATCTTAATTAATTTTTGAAAACAGTAGGCCAAAAATTTCATTAAGCTACCATAACTCCTTCGATTTTTGCCAGTTTTACTATGGGGACCGTTCACTGTGAGCCGTGTAGAAATAAAGTAAAAAAAATTGTTTAAGCTTTAATACTTAAATTACTTTGGCTTAATTCTTATATAGTCAAGGAAGTTTTTCAATTAAATGGTATTTTTTAGCTTACATAAAATTTGGGTAAAGGCATCCTGATGAGCTTAATTTAGTACTTAGCGACCTGGCACCAAAAAATATCATCTTCCATAATTAATATCTAGTGTATTTACAGTAATTCCAATTTATAGCAGATTAAATAGATTAAAAGTTAAGAACGCTTTTACATAAATATAGTTATGGTACTCTTTATATAGTCATTGTGCATGCCTACACTCTAGTGCCTGTGCATTCCAAAAGCATCAAAGTCTCGAATATCTTGCTTTGAATGAGGATCTCAGTAACATTTGTTCACTTATAATTTAATTTGAATATGCTATTTTTGCTTTTAATATTTTTAAAAAATACCTAATTTAATCAAAAATATTGCTTAGGTTATTTCAGGATTAAGGTTATTTTTTATTTATCACAACTAAATGTAAAACTATGTTTTTATTTTGTTTTAAAACCTAACAACATTTTATTTTTATTGGTCGTATAGACGGTATAGCTAATATTCCTACGACTCTTTTATACCAGATATAAAAAAGGGTCTTAATATTACAGAACTTACTGTAAGTAATCCTGCTTTTGTCGTAAGTATTTAGTTTTTATTGGACATTTGCTAAGTCCTTCATTTACTACTCAAACCCATTTGCAACATTTTTTGTTGTTTATATTTTGTAGTTAGTGCTCACAAGACTCTTGTATGAGTTAATGATGCTGAAATGTTAAAAGCAAAACAATAGCAAGCGCAGCAAATTGATGCTTAAAATTCTTTAAGCTACCAGTATTAAAACAAAATAAAAATTTCGTGGAAAAAAGAAATAATGAAAGAAACTTGCAAGTAGTTAGTATATTTGTACGCTAGTAACCAACTAACTTGTCGCATTCCTATTAGTAAATTCAGATATTTTTATCTTAAGTTTATTTTTAAAACTATTTAACCAGTTTTTTGTTATCTGTTCCTTCTCATTTAGAAAAGTTTTCAACAACCAAAGGGACCTTCAAAAAAAAAAGAGGTTAAGTAAAGCTGCCACTTCAGAGCGTTGTTTGGGTTAATTTTAATGTAAAAAAAAAATACTTGTGAAATGAGACGAGTATTAGAAAGCTTAATTATTTCTCACTGATGTCCAGTTTGCTAATTAAAAAATAAAATTTTAAATCCTTAAGGAATTTTTTATTAAGCATTTAGTTTTAATAACTTTAATCAAAAGAACCCTTAAGATTAATTTATGTCATAATGGTTATTTTAAAATATTTAAACCATCTATGTTATTTAAATATTATGGTAAATATTGTGATTTATAGTATTATGGGTTATTTAAGTAGCACAATGGCTTTTGTATGTATTCTATATCAGGTATGTAAATTAATTATGGATAGTCTATGTTTAGAGTCTGTATGGTCATGTGGATATACTTTATGTCTGATACGTCATCTATAAGACGTCACATATAACAGACCTTCCTTGAGCCTTTCTTATGTAAAACAATCATATATTCTCTATATTTTTTGCTGCTAGAAATTTTATCATAACCGAAATATCTCAAGTAAGAAAAATGTATTTATAAATCTTGAACAATTACAGACATACTTATTTATAAACAAGTACGAGTGCTATGTTCGGCTTGGCGGAATCTTCTATATCTTTCAACACGGTGCTAAATTGATTTAATTTAATAGACAAACGCATAAGAAAAACAACTGCGAGATTTTTCCACTAATTAGCAAAATTTCGTATACAGATTAGAAAATTTTTTTGTAAAAATTTGATAGAAATTTTTTTATAAGAATTTTATATAATTTTTTTTTGTAATATTTGATCGAATATTTTATTGTAAACAATTTATAGAATTTTTTTTTTTAACATTTTATAGACTTTTTTATTTTTTAAAAATTTTATAGAAATCTTATAGAATCTTATATTTTATAAAACTCATTTATGGATTTTTTTTTGTAAAAATGTTATATATATTTTCTTTTTTTTTTTGGAAAATTTGATAGAAAATTTTATTGTAAATATTTTATAGAAATTTTTTGTAAAAATTTTTCTCTTTTTAAGAATAGATTTGTTTTTGTAAAAATTTTATATAATTTTTTTTTTTGTAAAATTTGATAGAATATTTTATTGTAAACATTTTAAAGAAATTTTTTTTGTAAAAATTTTAGACATTTTTTAAGAATTTTATAGAATTTTTTTTAAATTGTATATATTTTTTTTTTGTGTAAAAATGTGATAGAACATTTTTTGGAAAACGTTTACTAAAAATTTCTAAAATTTTTATTGAACAATATGTTATTGAAATTTCTGTGTAAAAATTCAACTGAAAATTTTTTATAAAAATTTTAATGAAAATTTTTTATAAAAATTTTAATGAAAATTTTAAAATTTTAAAATTTTATTAAAAATCTTTGATACAAATTTTATAGAAAATCTTTGTAAAAATTTTGTTAAAATTTTTTTTTTGTACGTTTTTAAGAAATTTTTTTATAAAAATTTTATAGAAAATTTTTTGTAAAATTTTATAGAAAATTTTTTTGTAAAATTTTATAGAAAATATTTTATAAAAATTTTATAGAAAATATTTTGTAAAAATTTTATAGAAAATATTTTGTAAAAATTTTATAGAAAAAGTTTTGTAATAATTTTATAGAATTAATAATAATAATTTTATAGGAGAATTTGTAAAAATTATATAAAAATTTTTTTGGAAAAATATTTTGTAAAATATTTACAAAATTTTCAGTGAGAATTTATTTGGAAAATTTTTTAAAAATTTTTCGATTTTTTTTTTAATTTTTGGTAAATTTTTTCGAAAATCGTTGTAAACATTTTTTTTGAAAATTTTTTGTAAAAAATTTTAATAATTTTTTTTTTTAATTTTTTTAAAAATGACGAACTTCAAATATTGCATTAGAATAGTCAGACGAAAGCAAAAGAAAATTTATCATATTGATCAAAATGTGTCTTTTGACTACTCCTGTTTACTAGTGGGCACTCTGAGGGTCTATTTGCTACCTCCATCCAGACTTAAAACAAACAAAAAATCGTCCCTTGCAGAGGGCGATCGCCCGACGTCTGTATGCACTCTTTGCGATCTACTTCTCGCGGTCTTATATTTATTAACCAAAAAAGCAAAAGAGAATTATTACAACCAAAAAAAAAAATATAGTTGGGCGTAGTTTTTGCCTGCTGCCTCGAATAGAATCGTCTGATGTTGCTGAATTGCAATCCCAAAATTTTCGAAACTATGCCAGGAAGATTGGTAAATGTCCTGACGCCTTAGCAAATGACATTCCAACATCAACACGGACAGACGGACGGACATCGCTAAATCAACCTTTCTATGTATAAGGATCCAGATGATATATACAGGGTGGGCCAAAAGAAACCAAGGGGTGTAAAAGTTTAAAAACTTTTTTGTTTATTAACTTTTTTTTATTTTTTCTTTCAGATTATATAGACAACACTTGGAATTGTATTATTTAAACCAGAGATCAATTATTTTAACGCAAAGAACATATCGCCGACATTATTGAAAATTTGATTATGAGTGATGAAGCTCATTTTCATTTGAATGGCTTTGTTAATAAGCAGAACTGTAGGTTCTGGGGTTCTGAAAATCCAAGAGCCATTCATCAACGCCAATTGCACCCCATCAGGTGTACAGTATGGTGTGGGATCACATCTGAAAATGTCATTGGGCCCTACTTCTTCGAGAATGAAGATGGAAGTGCTGTAACCGTAAATGGAGAGCGGTATCGGTTTATGATAGAAAACTTTTTACGTCCTGCTCTTGAAAACAGACCTGGTATGTGGTTTCAGCAGGACGGAGCCACTGCCCTACTGCCCGAGACACAATGGCACTTTTAAGACAAATTTTTGGAGAGCCCTTGGTTTCTTTTGGCCCACCCTGTACTTTATGGGGTCGGAAATAAATATTGTATTCACACGGAATGAAAAATTTATATATAAAAAGACTTCTTTTAATTATCATCAATAATGTTTCTCCTCTTACATTTCTGACACTAGAAAATTTTAAGGTTTGTTGCACTTAACATTTTTTTTTTTTAACAATTTTCGCAAATGCTTTAAAAACTGAAATTAATGCAATTGTTGTATCGTTCAGCATTTAAGTTCTTAACTAAATTAAATATTAAATATGATAGGAAACGAAAGGATTAAGAGAAAGACAAATAGAGTTAAAATAACACATGTATATGCTACAAATGGACCACATTTTAGCTGGCTTATGTTAACAAATCCATAGGGAAAAATGAGAAAATTAAATTAAAATACCTTTTAGACGACAAATATGAAAAAAAGGATTTCAACTAACACTCAACCATGTACATGTGATGACAAAACCACAAGAATACAAACACATTTAATAGTAGATTATGATGCAGTGCAAATGATGTGGGCAGTTGAATAAAGAGAATATGATAAAAATTACTCCATGGTGGGTGGGTGTGCTATATTTTCCTCTCACACTAAAATGTTTACGTTTAAAGTGGACCGACTAATAATTACCACAATTGCTACATGCCATATAAATTAACATTGTTAGTAAAGGACGTGTGTGTATGAGTGTAGACGTTTGTCAATGCGTTTTGCACTTGTTAAGTGAAAAAGTGTATGAGTGGGTGTAAATTTGATATTTGTGTGAATATATTGACATTAAGCACTAGCGGGTACTTGACTCCAGCGCTCAGTGTGTCATGTATTAATTTCATTAAAATTGACTTTTTTGCTTTAACTACCACTACTACAATTACAACCGTCATACAAACACCTATATGACCAAAAGGTCATGTTTTCAATTGAAATTCATAGTGAATTTATATGAAAATCAACTACTAAAGACAAAACCAAATTGAATAAAAGTGCAATATACAGCGGCGACAACAGCAACAATATGTTACAAACAAAGGACCCGCAATTAGGTGTACACAAATACTATATTCCTCAGTCCGTAGCTGGGCATATGTGCAAGTGAATGCGTGTGAATTGTTTTGTACTGAGTGTATGTAGCCTAAAAGTATACTACAGACAGATTGTTGTTTTTTTTTTCTGTTCCATTTTGTCACTACATCTGTGGTATTGGTTAAATTGAATTGAATTGAAATGAAATGGTAAAACCTCGAACAGAAGCCAAAACCAAAAAAGAAAATACATACATACATATATGAACTTAATTTTTTTTTTCAGAATCGTTAAAAAACTATAGCAAGAGTTGCACTAAATTGAAATTGAAAACTGTCAAATGAACTAAGCTCTGTGTTAAAATCATAACGTGCTGCCAGTGTTTTGTTTCTGTTGTGTTCTTATTGTTTTTAGTTCTTGTGTTTTGAAGCGTATGTGTAACTGTGTGTGTATATATTTTTTTAGAACTTTTTATACTTAAATACACACATGTCCTTTGTCCACTTTTAACTTTAACAATTTTATCCAACTACGTGAGTAAATGTTTCCATTTTTATTCTTATTTTATTTTCATGTGGTAGCAATACAATTTATCCATATATTTTCACGTACTCAGAGCATCATGCTAGAATTTAATTAAAAATTTTATTTAAAATGGTCCTGGTTATACTTGCATTGCAGAATTCTTTTAAGTTGAAAAAAAAAATTATTGGTAAAAATGTTTTTTAAAATATAACTGGGGTCCAGCATTTTTTCAAAAATAGTTTGATATATAAGGCCGTCTAAAAAAGTGAGCATGAGATAGAATTTATTTTGACAGCGTTTTCTTATGCTCTTGTTTTTTGGCACTCATACTTTAAACCTTTATAAAATTTCATAAAATAAGGGAGTATTTAAAGGTACTGCTGTCGAATGCGGTTACGCACTTATTCTGTTTCTTCACTTTAGGGCGACCATCGTTATTATAGTAATCTCGACCTAGTTAGTAGTAAACGGGCTAGGGAGTACCCATGTCAAAATAAATGCTTTAAGCAGACATCAGCATCTATACTGATAGCTCTGTTATGGACTGTAGGAGACGCAGATGTCTACTTAGTTGAGCCCTGCATTCTGAGTCTGTTTGTTCATGTTTGTTATCCAGGAAAATTTCTGCATTCGTTGAATCATCTGTCGGTGAAGAAAACAAAGGTTTTCTTGACAAACATCTGGTTTTGAAACAGATGAAGGAAATGATAATGTAATTAAAACTAAATATTGAATGTATCCTAAAACTAAACAATTGTACATCGGTAAATGGGATACAGTTGATATGAGTTTAAGGATTCACAAGCAAAGCTAAGAACGAAGCAGATAACACACTACACAGAAAGAAATTTCTTCATCACTTAAGGGTTTAAATGAGTTTTATATTAAAGTTCAATTAATATTTTAATTGATTAAAATATATATTTGTTTAAAACAGACAAAAAAATCTAATTAAACAATTAATTGAATCAATTTGTTATTTAATTAAATTCTAATCTGAAACCAATTAAAACCTTTAATTGGTGAAAATAAATTTTTTCTGTGTAGTAAAAATTTTTTCTTTTTAGAAAAAATATTTTTTGGGGACCAGTGACCGAATAATCGCATTTTCTATCGAGTATCATTTAAAGAAGTCGATATGTGACGCAATATTTCCCAACACGAAACATTATTCGATCACTAATTCTGTAGTTTGGCTCCAGAAGCTAGAGTTGCACTGAAGATCTAATTTTTGCACGCAAAGTTCCTATAATGAAATTAAATTTTAAACCTAAAAGGCTAGAGGGAAGCTGTGATATGCAGCCAGGTTCGAATGATGCCCAAAACCACCCTTAGCAGGAAGGTCAGAATAGTGCTTAAATTGCATTAGTGACAAGTCATACTTATATCATCTGGCTAAGATGCAAACCAAAGATGATACTGGAAAGCTTTTCCTGGAAAAGTCTCAGATGGCAGCACTCATAGTGTGTGAACGCTATCCAAATCTTAGACAAATGCATTCAATTACAAGTGATTTTGTGATGAGGAAAAAGGTCAACTGTATAAAGCCTGAAAACACTATAGTCTCAGGGGTACAGACTAGTAATAAGCACGAGACTCAGTAAAAGTAAGGCAGTCGTAAATCTCTAGTCGGCTTAGTAAGAGGAGGATCTGCTGTAAATTTCTGTGGACCAGAACCCAGAGTAGAACTGGGTAATGGCATAATGCAACCTAAAATCCTATAATGGGTGAAAAGGTGGAGGAAGGCCACTACGTGTAGGCAGGCAGATAGGCCAGTAAGGTACTCAGATAAAATAGTACCTTAAAGCTGGATAACTGGTGGTTGGTGACAGGTCATGAAAACATTAAGTATCATGTAGCCAAGATGAAAAGCGAAAAAGATGATACTTGTAGACTGTGCCTGGAAGAGGCTAAGACGGAAGAGCACGTTGTGTGTGAATGTGCGGTACTGGCTAGCATAAGACTTAGGACCATTGGTAGAAGCTTGTTTATTTATTTATTTTTATTTATTAAAAGTAAATAAATTTACAAATTAATAATTACGATTATAGGAACTGGCTGCAGCGGCCTTCGTCCTTGTTAAATGTGGATGCCATAGGGGACCTGAGCCTAAAACATATGCTAGCAATTACTAGATACTGCATGATGAGAAAGAAGGCCGGCAGTTACTAGTTGATAGTCTGAAAGCACTAAAGTCAAGATTAAAGGCTGGTTGTAGCAGGTGACGCTATGACAGTAAGGTAGCCGTAATTACATGTCGGTTCGTAAAATCATAGTGGACGGAAGCGGGTCGAAAAGGGAGCCTATAAGGAAGTGGTCGGATTTGATATTCCACTTAGATTAAAACAAAAAAAATACTAGTCGGCTACTAGAAATAATTTGGCATCGAAGGTGGTCAAAATATGTTTATATAAAACAAATACTTTATAATAAATGCTAAAACTTTATAAGTAAAGCTTCCAAATTTAAAAGGCCCTATATGTTTCCTTTATAACTAATTCTGCATTTTAACAAAATCTAGTCACTCTTAAAAGAAGAAAAAAAGATTTTTTCACAAAGCATAGCTTTTCTTATAAAAAAGAATATACAGCTCATAATTTTTTTAATTGTGTCAAATATTGCAAACAAATTTATAAAAATTCTTGTAATAATACAAATCTATATTTGCAATACGATCAATATATTGCACATAATTAATTAATTTAAAAAAGATGTTCAAATAACTAGGAAATTAATTTTTAAGAGCTTCTAATTTATTTAATACCATAAAAGCTTTAACAAATTAAACCCCATTTTAATTTTTCTTCAACATTCACTACATGAATTGTTACATAAGTTATTTTTATAAAATAAAAAACTTTTCAAACTAAATAATTGAAAAATAAGTAGAACGGAAACAAAAAAAAAAAAAATAACCACAACCACTGAAAATCTTCTTTGCAATTTGTTGGTATACTTTAATGCTTATTTTTTATTTTTTTGCCTATTTTATGTCGTTTGTGCAATTTACTTCATTTGTATGCTGGTTGCACTCAAATCTCATTTAAATTGAAATTATTAATTAGTGCCACAGAAGCCTGATGGCAAGAGCCAATTGTTTTTTTTTTCTTGTCTTTAGATTTTTATGTAGCGATTTCTTGCTGCTACAAAATTATACTTGTAGCAGGCAAAGCGTAAAGGCAGCCAACCAACCACTACTAGCAAATTTACGATCACCACCAGCAACAGCCAGCAAACATTAAAAACAACTTGGTTCATTATATTACATGTATTTGGTTAATGTATGAGTGTAGGAGTGTATCTTTGTGAAAATAAAAGAAGGAAAAAATACTATCTCTGCTAAAAGGTTTAAAAAATCAAGGCCATAAAAACTGGTTAGGATAACTACAGAGAACTGTTAAACATACAAATATATAAAGGAGGGCAAAATTTTTTTCCAAGAAACACAACAACAATGCTACAATGAACAAAACATGTTACATTATAACTACCCAACATACAAAATGAAATTAAACAAAAAGAATCAACCAAATAGCCACAATACAATGTTGTTTCACTAGTTAATTTTTTATATTCTTTTGTGTCTTCCAAGTGTACAGTAACAGTTGTAATAGTTTTTACTAAGTCTCAGCCTTACTTACTTGGCATAACTTATAATATAAATATTTTTTTTGCAATTAACGATAAAAAATTAAATATACAAAGTTTTATATGATGCTCATCAAGAATACGCTTATTCTTTAAAAACCCGAAAATGAAAAAAAAAAACTAAATATCATCTCACGAAAAATATGTATAAAAGAGTAACTAAATAAATAGTCACTGCCTACACTTTTCTCTAAACCTGAATTGACCCATATGGCGTATGAGTTATAAAAATTTTATAAAACAGAATGCTACGAGAATATAACAATTTATTTTTATTATGTCAATTAAAAACAGTCAGTTTTTATTTCCATTTTTATTAATTTCAATTCCAGTATCTTGAAATTAACGACAGGTGCAACTTTTATTGACTTGCGTCAGAGACTGAACATAAATGTAAGTGTTTATATAACAGGTACGAATAAAAAAATCTTAGCAAGAGATTTAAGTCAACCTATAAAGAATTCAAAAAGATTAAAACTTTCCTAATTGTTAACTATGATTATGTACGTAAATTTGATTTGATGTAGAAAATAAACAACCTAAATATTGATTGACGTTGTGTGCGGCAGCTGGCTACTAGTGATTTCGTTTTGACACTACCCCACACGTCCTTACAATAAAGCCGATCCAAATGTCAATACTAGTGCATAGTTACATCCATCCTGTCACATTGCGATATACAGTGGAATCTGCTATTCTAGTCTACCGTCATGTGTACCGATCGACCCATAATCTGTTAGCATAGCCAGTAATAGCCTAGAAAATTTTTCCTATTTACGTTTACCAATTATACTGAACGCTTGTTATAATAAAACGGCCAAATTTTTCCTGCGGCCTTACAGTTGTTCAGTTCCCTGTAGCCTACTTCCGCTGCAGTTTATAACGGTGCCAAGCAGCATAGCAACCGATGCAGCATTCGCGATATTCAGTACGGAGCCAGCTCAGCACAGCTAGCTCATTCCCAAACAAGCCACTAAGTGCTGGTACTCAAACTAGCCTGTAGTGATATAATAATGATTAATGATTGAGGGTGCTGTAGCTTAAGTGGTTAGCACGTTGACTACTAAGCAATGGTCACGAGTTCAAATCTCAGCCGTAGCAACATCAATTTTTCTGATATGTATTAATTTTTCTTCATAATAATGCATATCACAGCGCCCTCCTTCGCCGGTATTACTACATAGCACTAAATCGCCGGCGAAGTAAAATAATTATAAATTGGCTATGCTAGCTTCGAACTAATTCGCCTAAATAACACCAGAGGCGCTGCAATACTGTTCTAAAAATAATCATAACGTGCAATTGCAGTGTTGCCAGAATCGAAGCTTTACTATCACTAACCATCTGTCTTATCTACTACTATCCCTTTCCAAAGGAAGTACCACAGTTTATGTAGGCATTAACTGCCTGAGTGGTACTTCTCTTTTTTAAAAAAAAAAAAAAAAAAAAAAAGACTGTGACTAGACTATGACTAGACTATGACTAGACTATGACTAGACTATGACTAGACTATGTCTAGACTATGACTAGACTATGACTAGACTATGATTAGACTATGACTAGACTATGACTAGACTATGACTAGACTATGACTAGACTATGACTAGACTATGACTAGACTATGACTAGACTATGACTAGACTATGACTAGACTATGACTAGACTATGACTAGACGATGAATAGACGATGACTAGACTATGACTAGACTATGACTAGACTATGACTAGACTATGACTAGACTATAACTAGACTATAACTAGACTATGACTAGACTATGACTAGACTATGACTAGACTATGACTAGACTATGACTAGACTATGGCTAGACTATGACTAGACTAGACTATGACTAGACTATGACTAGACTATGACTAGACTATGACTAGACTATGACTAGACTATGACTAGACTATGACTAGACTATGACTAGACTATGACTAGACTATGACTAGACTATGACTAGACTATGACTAGACTATGACTAGACTATGACTAGACTATGACTAGACTATGACTAGACTATGACTAGACTATGACTAGACTATGACTAGACTATGACTAGACTATGACTAGACTATGACTAGACTATGACTAGACTATGACTAGACTATGACTAGGCTATGACTAGACTATGACTAGACTATGACTAAACTATGACTAGACTATGACTAGACTATGACTACACTGTGACTAGACTATGGCTAGACTATGACTAGACTATGACTAGACTATGACTAGACTATGACTAGACTATGACTAGACTATGACTAGACTATGACTAGACTATGACTAGACTATGACTAGACTATGACTAGACTATGACTAGACTATGACTAGACTATGACTAGACTATGACTAGACTATGACTAGACTATGACTAGACTATGACTAGACTATGACTAGACTATGACTAGACTATGACTAGACTATGACTAGACTATGACTAGACTATGACTAGACTATGACTAGACTATGACTAGACTATGACTAGACTATAACTAGACTGTGATTAGACTATGACTAGACTATGATGAGACTATGAAGAGATATGACGAGACTATGACAAGACTATGACGATACTATGACGAGACTATGACGAAACTATGACGAGACTATGACGAGACTAAGACGAGACTAAGACGAGACTATGACGAGACTATGACGAGACTATGACGAGACTATGACGAGACTGTTGTGTATTTTTTTGTATAAACAAGAGTTTTTTATTTAATTCAATTAAGGAAAATTGACATTACATTTTATATAAAAAGAAAAACGTGCTAATAATAAAATTCAAGTGCAGCGTTGTACAAAATGTTAATTGTCATTTATAAAACACTACTATTTCAGGGGTTATACGTAACAATTCTTCCTCCGCATCATGATTATGGTGTGTAACGGATTAAGGGCTTCTTTGTTCTCTGAGACCGCCTTGGGTCCGGTTGTTGTATGGGCTCTACATTGGGTCGAATCATTTGTGATTGGGATGATTCGTTGGTAGCACTTGATTCTGCAGTACCTGGCGAATTCTGTGCTGATGGTGATATATTCAGGGCACTGGATTCCGCATTTGGTGTACCGTAGTTAAATTTATCTTCAGATTGCTGTTCTTGATTCTCGGGACTGTTCTGCATTTCCGTAAGGTAGTCCCCATTCGGATCTTGCTGACTTCTGGAGTCTAAGGTGTAATCGCTAACGTCATTGTTTTCAACATTCTGCGGCTCTATTTGCATACCTCCTCGTAGAGCCGGTTCACGCTTGTTACCACCCTGCGAAGCTAAAGTACTCCGAATTTGGTCGACATGTCTCTTAAACTGTTTTTGATTGTACTCGATCGCATAGTGAAGATCGCCCAATCTGCACGAAATTACTCCTGGTAGCCACTTTGTCATCCTAGGATTTCCCGACAGAAAATTCACCGTTTGGCCTATTCGAAATGTTCGATAGTTCGGATTGTAAAGAAGGAATTGTTTTCCAGTAACCTTGGCTGACGTTTCTTCTGGCCGAATTAAATCGAGACGTGTTCTAAGGGAACGACCCATAAAGAGAGTGGCCGGCGACTCACCAGTAGTCGAATGTGGTGCATTCCGGTATTGTCGTAAAAAGGCGTTTAGATTCTTTTGGGCTGTAGACTTTGTTGATCCCATCGCCTTTAATGCCCTTTTGACAGTCTGTACACTTCTTTCCGCCTGTCCGTTTGTTGCCGGATGATAGGGGGCGGTTTGCTTATGGTATTTGACACCGCTCATTTTCAAAAATTCACGAAACTCCGCCGATGAAAAGTTTGTCGCATTATCAGATACGACAGTAACTGGCACACCATAAGCTGAAAATATTTCATCTAAAATGGCTGTTGTTGCTGCAGTCGTAGTGGATGATGTAATTTTAACTTCGATCCACTTGCTATATGCGTCAGTCACTATCAGAAACATGTTTCCTAAAAAAGGACCTGCGTAGTCAATGTGCACCCTCTCCCATGGTCCTTTAGGATAGACCCAATGATGTTCACCATATTTAGGAGGTACGTTCGCTTGCATTTCACACTCCCTACACGTTTTGGCACAGTTTTCAATATCTTTATCTATTCCACGCCAGTAAACAAGGGAGCGAGCTAGACCCTTCATTTTTACTATTCCCAAATGCGCATTGTGAAGGTCATCAAGTACTTTTTTCTGAAGAGATGTAGGTATAACAATTTTGTGGTCATAAGTAAGACAACCTGCAGTAAGTTTATAATTTTGCTCGGGTGCAGTGTAGCCGGCTTTTTTAAGATCTTTTCCCATTTGTAGAAGTTTAAGAATATTACCTAAGTGTTCATCTTTGGCTGTTGCCAGGGCTATTGTAGATGCTCTAAGGGGTAACTGATCGATTTGATTGATTATGAATTGATCAAATTCGTCAATAAGAATACTGTTGATTGAGTTCGATTTGTCGTATATAATACGGGAACAAAAGTCCGCATTTGCATGTTGTTTTGTAGGTTTGCATATGACATCGTAATCAAAGTTACTTAAAAAATCGGCATAATTCGCCATGCGACTTATGCATAGGTTAGGTAATGACTTTGCAGGGTGCAGTATTTGGGCAAGCGGCTTGTGATCCGTAATAAGGGTAAAATGCCGTGCATACAAATATTTAAAAAATTTCTTAACTGCCCACACAATTGCTAGTGCCTCCTTGTCCATCTGGGGGTAGCTTATTTCTGTTTTACTTAAGGCTCTACTAGCGTATGCTATCGGTCGTTCGGACCCATTACTCATTCTGTGTGATAACACTGCACCTAAGCCACACTTACTAGCATCCGTTGCCAAAATTAGGGGTAATTCAGGATTGTATGTAGTCAAAACTTGTGGAGAAACAAGAGCTGATTTAATGTCTTCATATGCCTCCTCTCCATCTTTGGTCCACTTAAATTCTTTTTCTAATAACATATTTCTCAGTGGTCGTGATCTTGTGGCCAAATCCGGTATAAAAGCATTATAATATGTAGCTTTTCCTAGTATAAGTTGCATTTCTTCTGGGGTTGACGGCTTAGGAGCATTCTTCACAGCTTCAATATGTTTATCAGATTTGTGAATGCCATGTTTATCTACCCGATGCCCTAAGAATTCTACAGAAGGTGTGGCAAAAACGCACTTTGAACGATTTAATCGCACACCCTGACTCATAAGTTTATTTAAAACTATTTCAAGTGAGGAAATCATGCATTCAAATGTCTCTGCATAGACGAGGATGTCATCAAAGAAGCTCATTACGTTTGGTATATCCTTTAACATACCCTCCATACGTCTTTGCCATAATGCAGGGATATTTGCAGCCCCGTAAACAGCTCTAGTGGGCCGAATTAAGCCATGTGTTGGTGTATTTAACGTAAGAATTTGTGCAAACTCTTCGTCAACAGGAAGATGAGAATAGGCATCAGTAACATCTAAATGACAGAATATGGTTGAATGTTTCATTTTATTAAGTAGATCCTCAACTTTAGGGATTGGATGCTCATCAATAATTATTTTCTGATTTACTGTAGGTTTATAATTGCCTGTTATTCTGATAGCACCGCTCTTCTTCGTTACTATATGTGTAGTTGAAGCCCATTCTGAATAATCCACTTTGTGGTATAGACCCGAAGATATTTTTGAATCGATTTCCCGTAT
Source organism: Phasia obesa (assembly GCA_949628195.1). Classification (NCBI taxonomy): domain Eukaryota; kingdom Metazoa; phylum Arthropoda; class Insecta; order Diptera; family Tachinidae; genus Phasia; species Phasia obesa. The sequence continues at coordinate 131,082,645 of OX451218.1, read as the reverse complement.
GTAAGCATCTCTGAGTGCTATAGGAATATCCCTGGCTTTAGCAAAAATAGGTGTCGCGTTAGGTTTTAAATGTACTTTAGCCGGAGGACCGACTAACTTGCCAGGTTTACTACTAAAAATGGAATCAAATTGTTTAAGCACTTGCTGCAGCTTTTGTTGTTGTGTATGGTTCATCTCTGGTGGCGCTGTTGCAATATTATTTACTTGATTGTTTGTAGCAAAAAGGTTTGCGAAATCAATTTCGTTAACAAATTTTGTGATCCATTCGCGTCCCATTAGAGTGTCAAGGTCTCCATCCACCACATATAAATTGAGCCTAGCTGCTGTTTTTCCCACTTTAGCATTTACAACAACACAGCCCAAACATTTAATTGTATGCCCCGAATAACTAGAAAATTTCTTGTTTGTTGGGTTCAATTTAATGTACTTTTTAAATGCCCGTAAATATTTCATACTAATTACAGAGCACGGAGCACCAGTGTCTAATTCCATGTTAAGCAAATGACCATCGACATTAACGTATACCATCTTTTTTGAATTACCTTTCACTGTATTTATTGAAATTACCTGATTCAGCATCTGCACTTGATCAGCAGGTGCTTCTTCTTCTTCTGATATTTGTGATGTTTTGGTTTTACACACTTTACCAATGTGACCTACTTTTCCACATACGAAACATTTAGCCTGTTTGAACTTACATTGATTACGCATATGCTGACCTCCACATCCAAAGCAAGAAGAAGAAGAGCTGGTACTACGGTCCTTTTGCAATTTGTTTTTGTTATGTTTTGTTTGAATTGGTGAATAACCTAGTCTGTGTAGCTCTTGGTTTGCTGGTAACGGTTCCTCCTCTTTCATTGCCCCTGTTGTATGACGAGTTAACTCCATTGTATATGCAATGTCATATGCAGTCGAAAATTTATCTGGTTTTTTAGAAATTATTTCATCACATATGATTCGTGAATGTAAACCATAAAGTAGTTGCTCAATTAGCATACGATCTAAAAAATCTCCATACTCGCAAAAAACTGCTGCTTGTTTAAGGCGTAAAACGAAATTAGGAATGCTTTCATCGTTCTCCTGTTGAATTTTACGAAATTTAATACTCTCTGCATATTTGTTCTTTTTTGCATCAAAATGGTCTACCAACGTTTTCTTTATTTCATCGTATGACAATGTTTCAGGACTGTTTGGTGAAACAAGTACTTTTAATGAATTATTCAATTCAGACCCCATATGCACACGCGCGTATGTGGCATACTCTTGAGGTGAAACTTTGCTTAGTTGTAGTGCCCAGTCAAAACGAGTGAAGTAATCCTGTACGGTGGTTCCATCAGTAGATTTGTACTCAACCACGCAGAATTGTGGAGCTTTAGATAAATTTGTAGATGACGTGGAATTACTAGAATTTGCCGCCAATGAGACGTTTGTTGCCTCCACGACTGCTTGTCGTATTGCGCTGGACAGAGAATCAGCCAATTGCTTCATCATGTTCGCATCCATTGTGTTAATTTAAAAATCCCACTTCTGACACCAATGTTGTGTATTTTTTTGTATAAACAAGAGTTTTTTATTTAATTCAATTAAGGAAAATTGACATTACATTTTATATAAAAAGAAAAACGTGCTAATAATAAAATTCAAGTGCAGCGTTGTACAAAATGTTAATTGTCATTTATAAAACACTACTATTTCAGGGGTTATACGTAACAGAGACTATGACGAGACCATGACGAGACTATGACGAGACTATGACGAGACTATGACTCGACTATGACTAGTCTATGACTCGACTATGACTAGACTATAACTAGACTGTGATTAGACTATGACTAGACTATGACGAGACTATGAGGAGACTATGACGAGACTATGAGAGACTATGACGAGACTATGACGAGACTATGACGAGACTATGACGAGACTATGACGAGACTATGACGAGACTATGACGAGACTATGACGATACTATGACGATACTATGACGAGACTATGACGAAACTATGACGAGACTAAGACGAGACTATGACGAGACTATGACTAGACTGTGAATAAGTTATGACTACAATATGATTTTATTATGACTATACTATAAGTTGGTCATGAATAAATTGCAACTATACTATGACTAATAATTGACTTATTTCTAACTATACTATGACCTTTTCAGACTATAACTAGTCTATGAAAGATTGGGCTTGCAATCTTTGTAGCTGGATTATGACTTTAAAATTAATTGTTCATGAATTTTGAACGGATTAGTAGGTAGAGATATTGATCAAAGCGACATACAGATAATCAAACTTCTGGTATTAGCTTAAAGAAACATACAAATATTATAAGAAAATTACAACTTTTTTAATATACACAATTAATATAAACATTAATGCCCTTATGCAAAAAAAAAAATAAAGTCTATTTGAAACGAACTTTAAGACAAAATTTTCATATAAAATTTGAAATAAAAAAGACTTTATTTTTTGGATAAGGGCCTAAAACATAATAATAAACTCTTTTTTACTAGCATTTACACACAGACTGACTGCAATAATTTTTTTTATTTAGTATATATTATACTGTGTCAACAGCACTCACCTAGATATTTATATGTGGTTTTTTGCCTATTTAGTAAAATTTTTAAACAAACATTTCAACAATCACATAAAAAATGCAAAAATTTGCCAATGAAAACTACTTTTCAATTGTTCATTCCAAACAATAGAAATACACACTAACTTACATTTTTGAATATGTCGTGTGACAGTAATGTCAGTCAGTTGGCACGTACAAAATTTCAACATTAAACACATTGATTTATACACATGCCTACACTTATATCACCCAAATTAGCTTTCGTGTAAATTCGTACATACATTTATACATAAATTAACACTATCAGTATTTGGTCATGTTTGCAAATTGATTAAAGAAGTGTTGGAAGTGTTTTAGGCAAATTAGGTAGGTATGTGAGTTTAATATTCTGATGTGGCAATAAGTGCCAAAAATTACATAACAATGTGAATTCCAAATGACTTTATTTAGCTGAGTTAATTGTTATAAAAAATTATGGTAAAATAGGCTTTTGTTCTTTTGTTTTTCGGTACTGTGAAAATTTAATCGATAAAAAGATTTGGTACTTAAAAGCAACTAATAATTTGTTAACAGGAGATACATAGTTATAAAGAAGGCTGGTGGCAAATTTATCTGGAAATGCTTTTTGTAATATTTATCACAATCATCGATATTTATCCCTTTCACAAAAAAAAATAATTTGTTTTCGAAGAATATTTTTTTTAGAACTACTCTTATATGCATATCATTCCTGATAAAAAAAATCAAAGGCCCCCAACCAAAAAATGTTTAAAATGAAAATGCATTGGCTTGCTAAATAGTTAGCGAAGTGACACAAACCTACCTTGTTGAACGCTAGTATGCTACTGATTTAAAATGTTTACATATTTTATTCTCTTTGTGAGATTTTGGTTGAGATTGTGTATGTGCTCACAGACCCTTAGAGGTTTGCGTGGGGGCTCTTGAAAAAAATATAAAAATAAAATATGCCTAAAATGCAGTGAGAGCAGCAAAAGAACAGCTTAGAAAATCTAGTCATAGTATATCCTTTCCACCTTATTCTAAAAATCTAATAATATTTACTTTTTACTCACCTTTTATTTTTTTTGATAATGTTTTTCATTTTATTATTATTTAATATTTTTTTTTTTTGGTATACTAAATACTAAATATTACTCTTTTGTAAAATATTAAAAGTTTGCTATAATATAATTCTAAACAATTTTGTTTAATTATTCGTTATATAAAAGAAAAAATAAAAGTTACCTAAAAACCAAAATGCTTGTGTTTGCCAGAAAACTAAAAAAGGACTAAACAAAAGTATGACTAAATATTTAGGTCAAACCACATTGGGTACGAAGGAATAAAAGAAAGTGGTATTTCTGTTACAAAAACAAAATAAAAATGAATTAAAAACTTTAAAAATTCCACAAACCTGTACTGTTACAAAGTAAATTAGATTTTTAATTTAAACTAAAAGCAAAATTTGGTATATCCTTTTATAGTTTAAGTCCCATTTAAAAATGTGATAAATTAAACAAAATCAAGAAGGAGAATTTATTTTCCAAATAAATTAATTTAATATCAAAAATTCTTTTGAATTAAAAGACAGATTATATGCAATATCTTTGGACGAAAGTGACATCATTGTCTCCTTTGACGTGGTATCACTTTTTTCAAAGATACCGACTCACCTAGCAATTAATAATATACTTGACAAATGCGAAATTCTAAAACTATACACAACAATACAAAAGCCACAGTTTCTTAAGCTACTAAAATTTTGTCTTACAGACAACAATTATTTCACGTATGACAATAAATTTTATCAACAAACATATGGAATGCCAATGGGAAATCCTCTTTCGCCAACAGTTGCTGACATAGTGTTAGATACACTTCTTGACGACGTAATGAACAAACTAAAGCAGATGAAAATACACATAAAATTTATATCCAAATACGTGGACGACCTGCTTGCAGTTATAAACAAAAAAGATTAAAAGATCACAAAAAATTACAATTTACAATAGAAAAAGAACGCAACAAACAAATTCCATACCTAGATACCAAAATTATAAGAAACGGAAAAGCAATAATCCTTGATTGGTACATGAAACCGACAGCTTCAGGAAGATTGATTAATTTCAATTCAACTCAACCTTTAACGATGAAAATAAACACTGCCACAAACTTTGTTAGGAAAGTAATTCATATTTGCGATAAAAGTTTTAGAAGGAATAATATAAACAAAATAAGGGACATACTATTGAAGAATAACTACCCAATTTTTATCATAAACAACACAATCGATAAAACACTTAAAAGAATTCAAAATTCTGAAAAACAAGATCCCAAAGATACCATTTTTTACAGTGTACCACTTATACCGAGGTTGACAGAAAGTAAAACATTAAGGAACATCATCGAAAATAAGAACGTAAATATAGCACATAAATCAAATGCCACACTAAGGCATTTATTTACAAGCAAAAATATGAAAATAAACAAATTAAAGACAGATAATGTAGTTTACGAAATAACATGCCGAGGCAATGAAAGGGATCAGTGTAATAAAGTATATATTGGAACAACAAAAAGAACGCTTGGTACAAGATTGGCTGAACATGAAGCAGATATTAGGAAGAGAAAAGAGACGACGGCTTTATCACAACATATAAAAGAAAGCAAACACATGATAGATTTTAAGAGCGTCAAAATACTGGACAAAGAAAGATCAGAGAATAAGAGATATACATTAGAGAGCTTAAGAATACAACAACGTTTATCGAAAGCTCTGAATACAAAAGAAGATAAGGACCAAACAAAACTGCAATATTCTCCCTCAATACACCAAAAGTAATAGTTATGTGATATAGCTTTAGTTTGATGTTGTGATTTGTTTACTTTAATTATTTATTTGATTTATTATTTTTAATTTTGTGTCGTGTTGTTCATTAATTTTAATAATGATAACTGAATATATGATTCTAATGTAAACTAAATCGTAAGTCAAGGTTCAATTTTATTTTCTTAAATATGAACATATGTATAAGAAAAACTTTCTTCAACAGAATTTAATAAAATCTAAATTGCTCCTGAAGAAGTGGACAACCTTATCGACGAAACGTTGAATGAAAGATGAAGTAAATTTTTTTATTTACATTTAATTTTTAATGACCATAATTAGCCCAAAGACTACTGTCTTAACCGTCAAAATATTTAAATAATATTGGTCACAAAAATAATATAAATTAATTTATATTTATAATTAAAAGCTACACAATTTTTCTTATGTTTCAAAAACACATAAATTTTTAAGGATAAATACTAAAACACCTTAAGGTCTATAATATAAAAAAAATATTTTTTAAAAAATTATTTCGTAATTCTACCGTATGCTTCCAGATCAAATTTAACCAAATACAAGAACGTTATTTATTTATTTTTTTTTTTTTTTCATTTCATATTATTTATTGTATCTTCGAATTACATGAACTCAAAGTGAATAAGTGCTCAAATAGGATTAAAAATTAAAAGAAATAAAATTTAAATATATATACCAGCCAGTGCTAGACAAAAATTGTATGATGACACGTTTGTTGTTATTATTATTTTGGTCACCTTTCTGATGTTCGGCCAAGAGAAGCAATATTTCTCCTTCTTCGTCGAATGTAACCCCGATCATTCAGGATGTTGCGTGTCAACGGATTTGGATGTATTTCAAGCTTCTTTCGATATATTGTTGCATGTTTTGCTATTACTGCATTAACTAGTGGCACGTTTAGCTCTTTGTGAATGTTCGAGTTTTTAATATACCAGGGTGCGACTGCTGAGAAAGTACCCCATAACTGAGAGCCAATGCACCATATTGGTTTAAGGCTTGAATTATAAAGTAGAAGTTTGCAATCTTGGCTTAGGGTTAAGTTTTAGCCAATGAGTCCATTTTATTTACACTGTTTTTAACTTCAATCTTAAATTTTGCTTCAATATGACTTTTCCAGGTTAAGCGTCTATCGAAATGTATACCGAGTTATTTGAGGTATGGTCTGGTTATTGATTTGAATAGGAGGGCATGAATCTTTGTGATGCTACTTGGGGGCTTTCGAGACTGCTTGAAGCAAATGTTGATGTGTGGACTTGAAAACTAGTTGGCATATCAAATGTATACAGCAAATATAAAACGGGTCTTCGGCATTAATTGGTTGATATGAGCTTAAAAAATCTCCTTCTTTAATTATGAACTTGCGATAAGTTAAGTAACTTTTTAACAATTTATAAACATTTTGGTTTTGCTTTAACTTGTAAACTAGGCATCCATGCCATACTTTATCAAATGCTTGGGAAACGTCTTTACAAGAACGTGAATTCAATAAATGGCCAAATGGCTTTTATCCAATCGAGTTTTACCAATTTAAAATCAATTTTTAAAATATTAAGGGAAAAAAAAGAAGAAAAAGTGCATAATATTTGCCTTTTAATCTAAATGGACGACCAGCTTTTTCACCACATGAATGCTATCCGGGATAGTCTCTCCTTTTATATTCTGAAAAAACCTTTACAAAATATAGATAAATTTTTATATCCGAAACCAAACACAAAAGTTAGTGTATCCAATGCAACAACCCTAAGTTTGGAAACCAACAAACAAACAAAAATATATATAGACTTTATATTATTTTAAATAAGCAATTTCATCTCTTACTTGCAGACGCCATGGCATGAAGAAATATTTGGGCCGCAGTGGTTAGAAAACGACTAAATATCATTTGCGATTTTTCTGATTTAAGAACGGACTTTTAATGTAAAATGACCTGTAATTATGATTATTTGAAATATTTATTTACTTATTTATTAGTAACATAATATACAGGGTGGCGCAAAAATATCCCTCCGATGTTTTTTGGCTGTATTTTAAAAAAAAAATGAAAAACTTTGATTCTTCTTGTGGATTATTTTTATTTCGTCTTTTAATTTTTTTACATCAAGTCGAGAATATGATGTCATGTAAATGGCCGCCGCCACAGTCGATTGTCATTTGAGCCCTTTTTATGGCATTTTCCATCACTTTGGCCAAAACTTCCGGCGATAGGTCCTCACATTCTTTAGGGATATTGTCTTTAAGAGCCGCAAGAGTCTGAGGCTTGTTGACATAAACCCGCGACTTCAAAAAGCCAAACAAAAAGGAGTCTGCAGCGGTCAAATCAGGCGATCTTGCTGGCCAGTGCAAATCGCTAAAACGGGAGATTAGGCGCCCGGGAAATGCATCCTTCAGCATATCGGTTGTGGCACGTGCAGTGTGTACCGTTGCACCGTCCTGTTGGAACCACATGTTTTCCAATCCCAATTCATCAAGTTGCGGCAAAAAGAACTCGTTAATAATTTCTCTGTAGCGCTCACCATTCACAGTAACCGTTTGGCCCACGACGTCTTCGAAGAAAAAAGGTCCGATGACTCCTCCAGCGAAAACAGCACACCATACAGTGACTTTGCGCGGGTGTAATGGCTCTTCGTGGGTTACACGCGAATTTACAGTGCCCCAGATGCGTAAATTTTGCTTATTTACGTACCCGCTAAGATGGAAATGGGCCTCATCACTCATGATTATTTTTGATGAAAAATCATCTTCCTCTTGGTGGTGATTAAGGATGGTTTGAGCGTAGGCGGTCAGCAGCTAGCAGCCTGGACTTTGTACGGAAACATCTTCAAATCTTTTACCAAAATTCGCTGTAAAGACCGTCGACTGATACCCATTTGCGTGGCACGTCGTCTGGTCGATGTCGACGGCGCTTCCATGACATCCTCGGCTACAGCAGCAATATTCTCTGCAGAACAGCTACTCCGGGGTCTGCCACGACTGGCAGCATCTCGTGTTGTGCCAGTCTCTTCGAGGCCAGCGGCTAAACGTCGCAGTGTTTCACCAGTAGGCGTTGGACGGCCAGGAAATCTGCGACGAAATTCACGTTGTGCCAAAGTCACCGACCGATTATTGGTCAAATAAATAGTCACCAATATTCCGCGTTTTGGAGCAGTGTAGTGTAACATTGTTTATTAACGTGTATTTCGCAGGTGTTTACTACACAAATGTCAAAACAGAATTGACATTAGGGGCCAATCGCAAAATTTATAGCATTTTCTGATAGGATGATTACTTTTGCGCCACCCAGTATTTATATCTATTAACTTAACAAGAAAATAATAACAGGAGTATAAGCTACTAAGGCTTTCGTTGATATATTTGAATTTATAACCACCTGCAACTAAAAAAATTTATGAAAAAACCAGGCAACAGGTAAAATGTAATACCCTAAGACGTATGATTACTATAAAATATTAATTAAAAACAAATCATACGCCCTCTGAATTACCCTTTTAACATGAGTCTTTAAATATAAAGATATTTTTTTTTTATTGTTTCAAAAGTACTTACACAACAAACAGAAAAAATACTCATCTCTCTCTTTTACCTTGCTTTCATATTTACAATAAACGAGTGACACTTTATATATATTCCTCTTTCTTAATTAAAATGACAAAGTTTTTTCTAATAATAAGTGATTTTGTTTGATAAATTACATTTTTAATGACACTGCCACCTTTGTAAAATCATTCATTTGTTATTGATAAAGAAAAACTATAATAATGAGACACATTGTTTAATCACTCGAATACAAAGGATTGCGTTATTAATTGTAGATAAAAAAAGAATAATACAAAGTAAAAAGAATCTTTATTATATAATGAAAAAACATGTTTTTTTTTTCTTTTATATTGAAGTAGTACCATGTTTTACTAGTAGCTCATTTTAATCGTCATTAATAACTGTTGTCAAGTCTACGGGGTCCTTCCATACATAAAAGAAACAGTTGTGAATGAGAAGAATTTTATTTAAAATATGTCTTGGAAACTGAACAACAGCGCCAACTATCGAGTTAAATCTATAAAGCCTGTCACTAAAAGTGTACAAGGTAAAGTTTGTGGGATTGGGTTAAGCAAGAGATTGATATGATGTTTGTATACATAAATGTTCCTTAATAAATCTTAATTAATATATTGTACATTGTTGTAAATACCATATGAAACTTACACTTTCACCGAAGAAGTACCATTAATCTCAAATTTTCACTGGAAAACCACCACTAAACTGAATTTATTTTTTTAACAAGCTTAATTGGGGAATTTTCACTTCCTATACATAGGTGTAAGTCACGCTGCAGATCCTGGAGGAGGAGAAAAGAATTATTTATATAACCTGTGGAATGCCCTGTCTCTTGGGGCACGTACCCCTCCCATTAAATAAATTTTAAAAAACAAAACAAAAAACAAATCCGAGCTTTTGCAAATAGATATAGTTAGTCAATTGCACATTTTAACATTTGAAGGATCCAATTACGTAAGTAAGTCTTGTCCTAAGCCTTACAAAAAACCATTATGAAATTATAGAAAACAGCGATCGGTGTGAGATAAATGACACAAATAAACAAATGCAGAAAATCCTACAAAAGTAAGTTAGTGGTTAATTATTTAGCTCTAAGGTTAAACGGCTAGAGCTGCTGATTACTAAAAATGTTTATGATTAAATCAAATTTAACTGGCTTCAAATATTTTTACCTGAAGTAAATACGCATTGTAATAATAATTTATATATTATCAAGTTTTTAGACTACCCCGTTGCCTTTTTAGTTGCGGCATTATCATATTTTCAAGAATTTATAAAGTGCTACGTCCTCCATCATATGGGCCTTTTCATTCTCAATGTCTGTAATGCAACTTAAGTTGTTCTATACATATGTATACTGAGAAGAAGATTAAATAAACTTTTAACCCTCTTATGATAAATAAAAGATTAAAAAGATAAAATTTGGAAAAAAAAATTCATTATTTTTTCATATAGATGGCTGTAGTGATCGATATATCGTAAATTATCAATCAACAATTTTTCAAATTCATGTTCATTGTCAAGGTGACATTCCGCAGCAAAAAAAAATCTGTTAACGTTTTTTGTTTAATTAATTCACTTGCGAGTGACAGGGTGTTAAAAATGGCAGTCAACAAAGAGAAAATTTGATACATTTTATAGTTTTTCTTTGATAAAGGCAAAAATGCAAGCATCATTCCCTTTGGCCAAGGCTTCATAGACAGAAATTCGATCCATCATGTTTTTGATGTTAATTGATGTGGCACCAAAATATCGAGAATAGAAATAGAATCCACTTTTGCGCAAATGGTTTAAAATTATTTTTTGGTAGATTTTTACCTTCTGGGCTATGCTATGACTAAGAGCATGCCGGTCAACTTCGATTATTTCTGTGATTTTACCGGCGGCGGGCCATTCCATTTTGAACATTCTGCAACTCACAACTAAATGGTCTAAACAATAGATATAGAATCCACTTTTGCGCAAATGGTTTAAAACTGTCTTTTGGTCGCTTTTTAGCTCCTGGGCTATGCTATGACTAAGAACATGCCGGTCAACTTCGATTATTTCTGTGAATTTACCGGCGGCGGGCCATTCCATTTTGAACACCCTGCAACTCACAACTAAATGGTCCAAACAAAAAACAGTAAAATAATGTTTTAGTGTGAAATAAAATATCATCTTGAAAAGGAACATTAATTTCAAATTGTTTGTTCAATACTTTACGAGATATCGGCCACTACAGCCATCTACCAAAAACCTTATGGATTTCTTTTTCCCCAGCCTATTATTAAGAATTTTTTTTTTTTTCAAAGTCTTATATTCCTTTAATTAAGCCGATCTATATCTATCTCATACAGAGGAAAAATATGGATATTTTATGGTCACAAGAACCACCTTATGTTCTCTGTAACAATATATGGTCGCGGTGAAAAACTCAAAGTTATTTTAATCATTTCTATGGTCACGCTTAACAAGTTTTTATTACTATTCGAACATAAAAGAGTTAATAGAACCAAAAATGCAATATGGTTGGTTTGAACTATATAATTTTTAAACCACAACCAAAGTTTTATTAGTATTCCAAAATAACATTGTATTTATAACTGTTATATATTATTAGTATATAAATTATGATAAATTTGCTCTTATGTAACCATAGAATGACTAAAAACTAACCAATAATGTTTAGTAATTTAAAAATTTTAGAAGCTAATTTTTAGGGTTTTGTTTCAAAAAATAATTATTTATGAACCGAGTCATTTCTCATATCGAATGCTTAAAAAAAACTAATAAACTAAACTAACAACTAAATAATTCCGTCTTTTATTATATGCCATGTTTATATAAACAAATAAGCTGTGTTTATATAAATATATGCAATATCTAAATATATTTCTGTGTTAATAACGAAAAGGTGCTTAGGTCTGATTATTAAGTTTTGTAGGAGAGTAATCTTAAACTTTAAAATAAATTTTTTTAAATGGCTTATCTTTAAACTTTACATATGAGAGTCAAACGAATGTTTTGCAAAAATATTTAATATCTACCAGAAATTCGCAGGCGGTGCAATTAAAAGTTGTACAAGAAGTTTTGCACATGGGTACTTTGGGGTACGGAGATTACAAAGGTGTCAGTAACTTAAATTTTTTTTCGAATCGACTAAACCACTTATTCCTTATTGCCCGAGATTTATTTAATTTATTTCATAATGAAATATAATTTTATTATAATATGGTCGTATTAGGCAATAATATGGTTCTAAGATTTTTTTATTTTATTTTATTATAATTATATAATACAACAAATAATATCATATATAATTCTTGCAAAAAAAAACCGATTACAAAACAAATATATGTGCATCAATTCTAAACTAAAAATTTAAAAGGAAGTAATCTGTAAGAAATAGTACTCAAATCAAATTCTTTTATACTTGTTGCTCTAACGCACATAATAATATACGTTCTGTATATTCAAATGTCTATCCATAACGCTTCAGCAGATAAAGCCATATACGACATATTACGTCAGATATGAGGACACCCTTTATTTTTTACACTTTTTATTACTGACACAGTAATAAAAAGTAACGGTACCAAAGATATGGCCATATAGCTTAAACAAAATCACCTAGGGGACACCCTTTAATGTACAATTTTAAATTAAACACTTATTTTAAAAGATAGATTCTTCGTAAATTTCAAGTCTCTGTCTAAAACAGTTCAAAAGTTTGGCCATATGCATCAATTTACATCAACTATTGAGACACCCTTTAAAATTTTAAATATTTATAAATGTTATTATGCGGGACATAGTAGTGGAGATTCTGTCTGATTTTCAAGTGTTTGTCTATAACGGTTCAAAAGATAGGGCTAGATAGGTAAAATTATATCAATTATGGGGACACCCTTTAGTTTCCAAATTTAAATTATATACTTCATGTTATAAAGGACTTATATATATAGATGTTCTTTGTAAATTTCAACCGTCTCTCTATTGCGGTTCAAAAGTTTTGCAATATACATCAAAGTACATTGACTATTGGGACAACCTTTAACTTCTAATTATAAATATTTAATTTCTTATAATAAATATTGGATATTCTGTCGAATTTTCAAGTGATTGTCTACAATGGCTCAAACGGTTCATATATTTAAATTGACGTCACATATGAAGACACCCTTTAATTTTTAAGTTTATTTTCTTATTAATTTCTGTTATTGGCAGCTATAGTAATAAGCAGTTTTTTTAAATTTTAAAAGGTAAAAAACACGTATGTTGTATGGGGACACCCTTTAATTTTCAAAATTCTGAATTTCTTTTAAAATGGAACCAATCTGTAAGCATTTCTTTTCTAATAAAGAAACAAATTTTAAAATCGGTTTAGAAATGACTGAGTTCTGCGGGCACAAACATAAAAAAGCAACATTTAGACGAATTGATAACCTCCTTCTTTTTTTGAAGTCGGTTAAAAACATTCAGACGAATTGATAACCTCCTTCTCTTTTGAAGTCGCTTAAAAAAGAGAGTCCGAACAACTTAGGACTTCGTATCTAAAGTTCTATTCTAGTTTGACTACAAACATATAATTCACGTTTTTTGTTTGTATTGCAAGCGACCATAATTTTTCGATGTTAATAGCTTCAACATGTTTCTGTTAGTTTATTTTTACTTCAACCATGTTTTTTTTTGCGTGTAGTCAGACTTAATAATGATAAACCTTCTTTGCATAAGCCACAAGGAAAGTATCTTAGGAAAAGTGACGAATTGACTGGAAAATCACAGTTAATGAAAATGACGGTCATTGCCCACCCTTGGGTAAAGAATTATTTCTTGTTATATTATTTTTTTTTTTTATTAACTTTGACTTTCGGCATCACAAACATTACAAAATTAAAAATGTATGCATGGTTATCTAGTTTTAGATTATACTAAGATAAATTAATACTTCATCTATTGTAGTTTATAATTAAAAACGCTAATAATTCTATAAACTTTTTTATAATATTTTTTTTTTCAATCGTTCAATACTTGTATAAATTATAAAACATATAAGTTTTTGAATACATTATTTATTGCTACACATGTTGCAAGAAATTTTATTATTTATACATAATAACACAATAACCCACCCTTTAAAATTTATGCACACAACTTGTTGCAGAAGTACTCTGAAATTTTTATTAATATTATTAACAATACTATCATACATTTAAATTACTATGCTAAATTCACTTGATGTTAGTATTCATAAATTAAAAATCAAATTTAAAAAATATTAAAAATAATTTCTTTTTTATTACCAGTATAATGAGCTTTCTACATCTCTGCATTTAAAACTGTGTGTAAATATATTCATGCACTTGCAAATAATAAGCAAACAAAAATGTAAATATATTTAATATTCTTTAATATTACTTTTTATATACCCTTCAATTATACAGAGTTTTACAAAAGGAGAGGGTAGATAATAATAATCAAAAGATCTATGTTTTTACAGCGTTAATTTGTCTATGACTGTGCTGCATCCGAATGAATTAAAGTGGATATCCTTGGTAGCATTTTTATTGAGGACATCTGTAGATTCTCGTTCGGGTTCTTGTCACAGACCTTCATCTTCCGAATGTCATATAAGAAGAGTCAAACAATGCTAAATTGTAGCATCTTTAATATAACGTTTAATATAACGTTTATAAACAACTAGTTATCCCCGGTGCGCTTCGCTAAACCCATCCACAAAAAATACAATAAAAACACTTGGAAAAGTATGACCAATCTTTAACGCGAAAACGCACGCTATTCTCACGTCAGAAATGTCCCCACCCAACCTGTCTTTTGCTAGACTATACGTATTAACACGATAACAATTTCTCACTTTGCATAGGAGGTATGACGCCCCCCATTAAAATTCAGTCTGTCTTTTTTCTACACAATGTATCTTATTAAGGGGCTTACTGATGCAAAATTCAAAGGCGCTACCTATTGCAGTTCTCTAGATACAGGATAATAATTTTTCACTTTGTATGGTAGGTACCACTCCCGCTATTCCAATCCAGTCTGTGTTTAGCTAAACTATGTACATTAATATGGCGGTTATTGGTGCAATATTTCAAGGCGCTACTTATTGCAGTTCTCTAGATACAGGTTAATAATTTTTCACTTTGTATGGGAGGTACCACTCCCGCTACTACTATCCAGTCTGTGTTTATCTAAACTGTGTACATTAATATGGAGGTTATTGGTGCAAAATTCCAAGGCGCTACCTAGTGCAGTTCTCTAGATACAGGATAATAATTTTTCACTTTGTATGGGAGGTACCACTCCCGCTACTACTATCCAGTCTGTGTTTAGCTAAACTGTGTACATTAATATGGAGGTTATTGGTGCAAAATTCCAAGGCGCTACCTAGTGCAGTTCTCTAGATACAGGATAATAATTTTTCACTTTGTATGGGAGGTACCACTCCCGCTATTCCAATCCAGTCCATCTTTCTCTAAACTACGTATGTTGATATAGAGGTTACTGGTGCAAAATTTCAAGGTGATACCTATTACTGTTACCAATAAACACGATGATAAATATTTACTTTGTATGGGAGCTGCCACGCCCACGTCGAATATCAAAATAATAAGTACCCTATTTTAACAGCCGTGTATCTAGTAACAAACTGTGAAAATTTCAAAATAATCGGTTGATTGGTGTAGGCACCTATAGCTTTCCGACAAACAAACAAACAAACATACAAACAAACACATTTTGTGCTTTATATATATATATAGATGTATACTGTGGCGTTTGTTGTGTAGTATCTAGCGCAGATCTAGTGAAACCAAATATCCTTCATATCCACATAGGTACCAATGATTTGCAGACTAATGATGGACGCACTAAAGCTATTTTTAAAGAAGTATTAATCAATGATTCCGTTGGTCCAAAAACCCGCAACACATAGTATTTTTTGTGGAATTTGATTTTATTTGGCGAAGTCATATATTTTCCAAGTGGTCCATTTTAACAGCTAAGATACGTGAAGGCACTATGGACGGCTATTGTGGTCGTTATGTATCATTCCGTTAAAATGTTAACAAACCAGTTTTTTTAAGCCTTAGAAATGAGATCATGCTGTAATTGAGATAATTTTGCTTGGATGGTTTAAATGATTAAAAAATAAAAGGATTAGTCGTAACGTTGAAAGGTAAAGAGTTTAAGGCTTTTTTCGATTAACATCCGTGTCAAATATAAGAAGTACTTACAGAGTCAGCAGCATTTTTTAGACATTTGAAAGCACTTGGCTTTATCCAAAACCAAGAAAATTATGAGTCACAAAAACTTACGTAGAAAGACATGACTTAAAGCTGTCATTTCCTTACCGTATTGTTAAGGCATATGAGAAGATCTGATCTATTATTACACAGTGCAACACGAAAAAAAATAACCATATACGGACACCACTACGTGATAAAAGACCAAAAAAAAAGACCCCTGCCGCAAAAGTGAAAAATTTTTTGCGGCTACCTAGGCGCTACCTAAATGGTGTTAAGAATCATTCCTAGGAAGTTCATATGTTCTAGAAAGTTATTTATTGAGATCTTAGGTTCATTTTTGTAGTTGATTGTTTCCTTGAATTTTGAACGGTTTGCTACCTATGGACCTGAACAGGGGAAAAAAGGTAAAAAAATTTAATTTTTTAAAGTTTTTTGCGATGATGAAGTTGAAGATGAAGTTTTTTTGATTTTATATGTTAACAATTTTTGACAAGAGCTACAACTTTGCCTAAGAGAGTATATCAAAATTCCAAACGGTTTGCAAAATATGAGCTTGAGTAATTGATAATTTTTTTGCAAAAATGACATCGAGGCCCCACAACTTTGAGGGCCCATAAAAAAAACCTGGAGGACTTTGGGCAAAACTGGGAGACAGAGGTCTTTTTTTTTTGGTCTTTTATCACGTAGTGGTGTCCGTATATGGTTATTTTGCCATGACTTACACAGTGTGTTATAATCTAAACTTTGAAAAAAAAATTATGAGTTAAAAAATACAGACATGCAAAGTCCAATGCGCCATGATCTGCATTTGGTGGAATTAAAAAGGTATCTATTGAAGAAAGCATTAAAACAAAAGCGTCCCGAATATGCGAACAGACATGAGCCAATAATAGTTTATCATGGAAATCGCAGGCTTTATGTTGCGTGACCTGTTGAATACTAGAAGATGAGTTTAAAGTTTGACCCATTTCTGGTAATAAAAGATAAAAAGTATTTTTAACATGAAATTAAAAATTGAAAATTCCAATAGACAAGGCTTTACATGGCACTTAGCTTGGTGATATAGCTATTCGCTAACGATGCTTTTATATTTTCTATATTGCACGAACATTCATTTACATAATAAAGTTTTACTGCTTAAACAAATTTTGTCATCAGTGACCGAAAACCAAACAGCAGATTTATTAAATGCCGGCTAAACAACATGGCCCTATTTGGAAACTCGGCAGTAGCATAAGAACACTTGTGTGAGATGCATAAATAATTCTATGAATAAATAGATTTTTATAACTCTCACAAGTACCTAGAAAAAATCTTTTATATAAATATATTTACCTGTATTTTTACAAGAGTATAGTATGGATGCAATGAATGCGATTATGCAGCATCCTGACATAAGTAGTCGCATGTACTACCGAATTGCGTAGCATTGTTTTTGTTAGTTTCATGAGCACGAGTATGTGGGTGACAATCAGGGTGTTTCTCGAGAGTTCATGTCGCTCCTTTAATGCGACATAGCTGAATCTCAAAAAAAAAAATCAAACTTGGGAAAATGCTGTTAAAGTTTTCAACATTTACTTATGATACGAATAAATGATATTTATTTAAAGGGATATAATTTATGTAAAGGGATGTAATTTAGAGTAGGACGATATAAAGGAAAACTTTTTCTTGTATAACTTGAGAAATTTGAATTTTTTGAGATATGACACTGTTGCATTACAGTAGCGATATGAAGTTGTAATATTTACACTAACATGAATTCCTGTACATAATAAAAGGCAACAATCAAGGCTGTATAATAGAATAGAGTTGCATGCATTCAACCAAGCAGCTTCAGTTATTATTGTGTGGCAGAATCAACGGTGTTTATTGTTCGTATGTGTTTATAACAAAAGCTTGAACTGCAAGTCAAGAAAAAATATTCTGTTCACACATTTTTTTCTTTTTTAAAACATATACTTTAAATAAAAGGTTTTTATCATTATTAAGTCATAACAACAAAATACTTTTACAATGGTGTAGTAAGAGTGGGATTCAGAGTAGAGGTAAGAAATTAAGGATGTTTTATTTCTATGTTTCAAAAAAAATAATTTTAGATTAAATCTGACAACAGTTAAATATTAACGTACTAATAATTTATCATAAGAATATTCCTAAATTTAAATACCCAATATGTAAAATTTGCTAAAAAAAAAAAGAATATACGAGGGTTATTTGATAATTCTGCGGTTTTGATATTTTCAACAGAGTAACTTTCAAAGAAACAGTGGACTACTGCTGAATTTTGACCAACTTGCATCTATTACTTTGTCTTCGACAGCCACTGCAAGCAGACAAACTCGTACGTTTTAAAGAAAATGAGAAAAATTCAATTCGTGTGCTGATTACGTAAAAAAATAGATACCGAAAATTTTTCATGAATAAAATTCATGTAATGATATTGGAGAAAAGGGAGAATGTGAGGTGAGTGAGATTTATATAGTCTCAGCCATGGCTGTATAAATCTTAACAGAACTAGTACATTTTATTTCCAATGAGTATTTGGATATGAAAAAGTTATTAGCGCGATAGGTGTCCCAAGCATGATGGTTGGGGGACATGGATGCACATGTGCGCAGTCAACATTCTACAAATCCATGAATCGAACTACGTACTCCTACCCAATCCAACATTTCAGACTATTTTCTGTTTCCAAACGTGGAAAAAATGCTGAGTTTTAAGTGATTTGGGTCAAATGAATAGGTCACCATTGAAACACACGCCTATTTGGAGGGCCCTGAGAAGCTACATTATTATTTAAATGCCTAGAAAGGCGCTTCACTCGAGCTTAAAGAAGGCTTTGACGGAAATGAAAATGCTAAAAGTGTAAAACCGTAACCCTGTTATTTTCGCTACAATGTCTGCCCGTTCGTTTATCTCTGGAACCGTAATCGAAATTTTCCTACATGTATAACTGTTGCCTCTATAGCAACAAATACTAAAACTTATAGGGTGTTCCGATAGAGACGTGTTCTTTAGGTATATGTGTTTATTTCTTGAACTGTATGAGTCATACACTTAAAATTTACAAACCGTAATTAAAGCTATGTTCGTTTTGTAAACAAGTATAAAAAATTAAAACCTAAAATTAAAGGGTGTTTCGTTAGTGACGTTATTTACATGCATATGGCCTAAGTTTTGAACCATAATAGGTAGACTCTTGAAATTTTCACAGAAGGTGTATAACTGTGGCCGCTATAGCATATAGCAAAATACTTAAACACATAGGGTGTTCTGAAAGTTACGTGTTATTTACGTTTATGTCTTTATTTCTTGAGCTGTAGGAGGCAACCACTTCAAATTTGCAGACAGTAAACTATGTTCGCTTTATAAACAAGTATACAAAATTAAATCTTAAATTTAAAGGATGTTTCGATAGTGATGTGTTTTTTTCTTATTTTGCCTTATTTTTAACCGACTTCAAAAAAGAAGGAGGTTATCTATTCGTCTGAATGTTGCTTTTTTTTTATGTATGTAACCGCAGAACTCAGCCATTTCTGAACCGATTTTAAAATTTTTTGCTTTATTTGAAAGGTTATGCTTCAAGGTTGGTCCCATTTTAAAAACAGTTCATTATATTAAAAATTAAAGGGTGTCCCCATACAACATACATGTTTTTTACGTGTATTAAGAACCGTAAAGGGCAGCAAATTAAATTTTTTAAAAATTGCGTGCCGCTATAGCTCCCAACAGCAGAAATTAATAAAAAAATAAATTTAAAATTTAAAGGGTGTCCCCATAGGTGACATAATATGACCTATTTGGGTCTATCTTTTGAACCGTTATAGACTAAACCTTGAAAATTTGACAGAATGTCGACTACTATGACCGTTATAATAAAATGTATAAATACTCAAAATTTTAAATTAAAGGGTGCTCCAATAGTTCATTTAATTTGATGTATATGGCCATACTTTTGAATAGTTGTACACAGACCGCTGAAATTTACAAAGAACCTGTAAGTCAGTTATAACAAAAAGTATAAAATTTTGAATTTGGAACTAAAAGGGTGTCCCAATAGTTAATGTAATTCTATGTATGTGGCCAAACTTTTGAACTGTTAGAGACAGACAGCTGAAATTTACAAGGAACCTGTATTGCAAAGTCCACAATAGCAAGTATACAATTTGAAGCTAGAAATTAAAGGGTGTCCCCATAAATTACGTAATTTGATCTATATGACCCTATCTTTTGAACCGTTAAACACAAACACTTGAAAATTAGGCAGAATATCCACTACTTTCTCTGGTATGATAACAAATATAAATATTTGCAATTATAATGTAAAGGGTGTCCCAATAGTTTATGTAATTTGATATATATGGTTAAACTTTTTAACCGTTATAGACAGATAGTTGAAATTTACAAAGAATCTTTGTGACCAAGTCCTCTATAACAACTGGTCTTTAATTTAACATTGTAAATTAAAGGGTGTCCGAATAAGTGGTGTTATTTCCTTATTTATCGAACCGTACTGGGTAGACTCTTGAAATTTTTACAGCAGATTGTTGCCATCGCCGCTATAACAATTAGATGGTGTTCCGCAATAATACATTTTTCACTTATATTGCATTATTTTTTGAACCGCAATAGGTAGGCTTCTGAAATTTTCATTGAAAGTCCTTATGTTTGAACAGTAAAATCTTACACACTTAAATCTTACACAGATTATATTTTACAATATCTACTGTAACAACAAGTAAAGAAAATAATTTTAATAAAAATAAAAGGTTATTCCCTAGATGTTGCGAATTTGAGGAATTTGACCGTTATATGCAGACACTTGTATTTTTAAAGTTGTACTTAACATAGTACGGAACCCTATGTGTGTGAGTCTAAGTCGCTTTTGACTTATTTATTTTATTTTCAAGACAATATATTGGGGTACTATTACAGATTACAACAATCAGACCATTATTGTGATCTGTAATAGTATGCCTCTATATTGTCCCGATTTAAGTTTTTTAACCGACTTCAAAAAAAGAAGGAGGTTATCTATATTGTCCCGATTTAAGTTTTTTAACCGACTTCAAAAAAAGAAGGAGGTTATCAATTCGTCTGAATGTTGCATTTTTTTTATGGGCCCGCAGAACTCAGTCATTTCTGAACCGATTTTCTTTATTATAGGAAGGAAATGCTTACAGATTGGTCTCATTTTAAAAAAAGTGCAGAATTTTGAAAATTAAAGGGTGTCCCCATACAACATAAGTGTTTTTTACGTGTATTATGAACCGTAAAAATTTAAAAAAACTGCTTATTGCTATAGCTGCCAATAACAGAAATTAATAAAAAAAATAAACTTAAAAATTAAAGGGTGTCCCCATATGTGACGTCAATTTAAATATATGAACCATTTGCACCATTGTAGACAATCACTTGAAAATTGGACAGAATGTCCAATATTTATAATCAGATATTAAATATTTATAATTAGAAATTAAAGGGTGTACCAATAGTTGATGTAATTTGATGTATACTTTTGAACCGCAATAGAGAGACGGTTGAAATTTACAAAGAACCTGTATATCTAAGTCCTTTATAACATCAAGTACATAATTTAAATTTGGAAACTAAAGGGTGTCCCCATAATTGATATAATTTTACCTATCTAGCCCTATCTTTTGAACCGTTATAGACAAACACTTGAAAATTAGACAGAATCTCAACTACTATATCCCGTATAATTACATTTATAAATATTTAAAATTTTAAAGGGTGTCTCAATAGTTGATGTAAATTGATGCATATGGCAAAATTTTTGAACCGTTTTAGACAGACATTTGAAATTTACAAAGAATCTGTTCTTTAAAATGAGTGTTTAATTTAAAATTGTACATTAAAGGGTGTCGCCTAGGTGATATTGTTTAAGCTATATGGCCATATCTTTGGAAACGTTACTTTTTATTATTGTGTCAGTAATAATAAGTGTAAAAAAAATAAGTGTGTCCTCATATCTGACGTAATTTGTCGTATATGGCTTTATCTGCTTAACCGTTACGGATAGACATTTGAATGTACAGAACGTATATTACTATGTCCGTTAGAGCAACAAGTATAAAAGAATTTGATTTGAGTACTATTTCTTACAGATTACTTCCTTTTAAATTTTTAGTTAAGAATTGATGCACATATATTTGTTTTGTAGTCGGTTTTTTTTTCAAGAATTATCTAAGCCTAGTTCGTAATTTTGTAAAACGATAATTAGACCACGGCTTAAGAAGCAGATATTTCGTAACATGCTTCAATGTAAATATTTAAAGAAACTCGAAACACATACTAACCTGCTGGGCTGTAACATCATAAACGATCGTGGTTACATTCGATTAAGTAGGAGAAATATTGCTTTTTTGCCCAAACACCAGAGAGATGAATCCAAAGTGATAACATCGTCCACCAAAATATAAGCCCGCAATTTAGATTTAGATGGCAACACTAACTATTACTTTTAATATTATTTGATAATAATTAAATAATTGGAAAAAAAATATTTCAATGAATAGTGTGTGTGTAGAACGTTAATGTACTTAAAGCTGCTACCAACGCAAACACTGATTGTAATAAGAAGATGTAGTGAAACTTATGAAACAGAAGAAGAGATGATGAACTATGAAAGGTGAAAGATCTGAGTACGAATATTTTAATTCCAAAATCAATCGGCTTGGATATATCTTTCATGAAGGAGATAACTCTACGCACTGTTGAATATGTGCAAAATACTAAAACAATTTTGAAGAAAGTAATATTATATCTATTTATTTATATATATATAATAAAACAGTAACTCATTTCCTGTCTGTCTGTCTGTTTGTTTGTCTATCTTTCTTGTTTTGTATTCGCATCACGTAAAAACTGCTGGATGGATCCTTATTCCAATATAAGATACTTTTTTCCGTAAAAGTATATACTTTTCAAGAGAAAGTGGAGAAAGAGCAGCGAAAGTACGCCGATTTTTTACCGATTTAAAGGAACTGGATACTTTAAGGCATCTTCTATTTTTGAAAGCAGTATATTTTAAACACGGTTGCGCAACAGATGGCGCTGTTTTAAAATAATGACAAATATGAATTACTTGCTGCCAAATAGCCAATTGAATAAAATGTGTATTTGATTTGTATTTTTACTTTGTGGAATTACATAGTTATTAAAATATTTAAAACACCCTTTACAGAGCTTAACAATAAGTTTTAGAATTTTTTATAAATTTTTGAATTTTATACAGGGATGGTTACCTTCATATATAGTACATACGTAAGAGTCTTACAATTTGGTAAGGATTACATTCAAAGCAAAATCGAACTATATAGCGGCAGAACGCACACAACGTTCTTTAAATATCTTAAAACCAATTTCTTCTTCAAAAACTATGGGCATGATTTTGTGAATCTTGAATTTTGTATAAAAATATTCTGAAATTTTAAATTTTTTTTCATACAAAAATTTCGTAACACCAAAAATTATAAATTAAATACCATCTATGTATGAGTGAAACATCACTTAAGTTATAACAATTATTTACCATTTCGTTAATACTTTATTCACTACATTTTAGCTAAAACTTTCAAAAATAATCTGGCAATAATTTCACCTAAAGTAAATCTAAAATAATTTCTTTAATTTCTCCCTTTAACTTTGACAGTCTACAGGTTCAACAGCGCGGTGCGTATTTTCCACTTCAGATATTATTATTATTCTTTTCTTCATTGAAATGTATTCGTGTATACTATATGTGACCCGGTGTATGAAAAGGTGGCTTATGACTCAAAAACGAAATTTCGAAAAATTAGCTGTTAAAGATAAACAATGCATTTCGTCAGTTTCTTAGTAGTTTTTCTTTTGCATTATGAACAGTCATGCCCAAAAGGCAACCAAAAAATGCAAAAGAGCATAAATGAGATAAGTTCGTGTGTGTATATAAAGAGTCATGTTTTTTTTTTTTTTTAATGCAAAGCACAAACCAGTTTCTGACCCAGCGTTGTCGGGTTTTTGGGGATTTTATCCCCAAAAAATACCCAAATCGACTTTGACTTACCATAACTTCTAAGTATGTTAGGACTTTCTAGTTTTCACCACGTGAAAGTGCGCCTCAAAAACTATCGAAACCAAAAAAAGTGGAAACATTTTTTTTGAGTCATAAGTCACCTATTCATAGGCCGGGTCACATATATTTTTTATAGACACTTGTGATATTTTTTAATAAAATTTTAGTATAAGAGTTCACAAAGGCAGCTAGCAATGATGATTGTTTTGTGGCATTAAAAAGAAATGTACTTTTAATTGCAGACATTCAATGTGTGTTTCCATGTGTTAGAATGTGTTTTTTTATCTATTGTATATGCGAGTTGTGTATGTGTTTTTTTTTTTTTTTCAAAGAAATCATACATCTGGCAAGCAGTTGGTTAGAGTTTTATACTTCAGTGATTAGCAGCAGAGTATGTGGCATTGAGATTTTCTATAGTTTTATTTTTTTAAGAGCTTAACATTGAAAAGAATTAACGTTTGAATGACTTTACTGAAAACAATAATTCAACAAGATTTTTACATTAGAAATTAATTGTTCAAGAGTGTGTATAGAACGAGGCAACGTTAAAAGTACTATTTTTTGGTTAAGTTATCAAATACACACTACATTTGTATGTTAAGGCTCACAAATTTTAGAAAAAAACCTAATTTTTTCAAACACAACTTAAATTCTATAATATAATGCTCGTGAGTGAAAAGAAAAAAATTTTTCAAAGAGCTTGTCAATGCCTTTTGTACATAATAAAAAAATATTTTGTATTGGCAAAAGAATGGCAAAATTATAAACTTATCTAAATATCTTTCTGTTGAATAGCCCGTATAAAATGAATTAAACTAGAAACCAGAAATATCATAAATTCTTGTTTAACGCTTAAAAACTGTTATATTCTGTTTTTTTTTTTTTTGTAATTTAACAATAAATTCAGATTTCACAAAAAAATGTTAGCATCGGTAGTTTGCGTAGAGCCCTGGTTTCCTGGCGTCCCTAAAAAGGGTTATTGGGAAATTAACGTTGGCACACACACTCACTGAATGCAAACAAGAAACAACCACTACTTTTGTTCTTTTTGTTTAAGCAGTTTTTCTTTATTTTCTTTTTAGGTAATTTTCCTTTTTTAGTTTTCCTTTTTTTAGTTTAACAATTTTCAATTTATTTAATTCTGCGTTAGTTTTTTATATATTTTTAAGAACTGAAATCCATTAAAGTTTTGATAACATTCAATGCAAACATTTTCTTTTATATATAACAATTTCTTTTTTTTACACTTGTAGACATAGAAAAGTTTATTTACTAAGGTTTCTTCAAAAAGTGAGATCATCCCTCAAAGGCGGGTACACTTCTCCGAAATATGTTGTAAAATATGGTGTCCTGGGTGTGTAACCGACCCGATAAGTCTTCAGCCTGGCCATTAAAAATTAAATGGGCAACATCTGCCCCCTTAAATTATATAGTAGGGCAGGCTTTCATGACATTTAGGCTTGGCATTGCGGATAGAGTTGGCTGTTTTTACTTGATGCTTATCAACATCCGCTGAGGGGCTGCATTTGTACTCTTTGTTTTCAACTACGCAAACGACCTTTACTTGATGACCGTCTATTTCGCTGTGGCAAACGGTAATGCTTGTGCGGCCATTGCGTATGTCATAGTATATAGCCTCTGCCTCGTCCACCATGATCGACGATCGGACAGCATTCGGGTCAATCAGAACACGCGTCCACTGAAAGAAGCTGTGCACTTCGGTTTTGATCCTGATTGTAGCCTTCATTTGTACCCATATTTTCCCTTCCATCATGGGATGAAGCCAGGTGTTGTGGTCTTGTTTGTAAAGTCTGCAACAGTCGAGACTTCTACAGTTTGTACGACTGTGGCTTTGGGCCAAGCAATAAGAGCAAAGGGCATGGTGAGCTACTGTTCGCCATTTTTGCTCTGTATTCATCACGAGAAAGCGCGTACACTGCCGTATGGTGTGGAATTTACCACAAAGCGGGCAAAGAAAGTTGGGGTTGAAAAGACGACCAGGCATCTTGAACCACTAGAAGGGAGTAGAAACATTTGCATTCGGTCAAAAGGCGGTAAGGGTAGAAATAAAAAATTATAATGAAGTAACTTATGAGAAGATGTTATAATGACGAAGGGGCGATTTTAATCTTTGGGGTTGGGACTACATTGTTAATTGGACGAGCGATTATTCCGTTTAGAGGTTTTAAATCTACAACACGAACCCGTTCATCAGAACCACGATAAAGCTTTAACACTCGACCTATACGCATATATTTACTAAACACGTCTAGTTCGAAATTATTCTTAAGCAAACAAATAAGATGTAAAAAATCAGTAAAAAAAACTGGAGATCTTAATAGAAATTAATTTTAGTCGATTTGTCGATTAACCGAATAATTTGTTCGAGTTATTTTATAATCGACATTTGCAATTTTTCCTACTGGAACAATTGATCGACTTAAAATTCTACGATTAATTTAGCGATGATTGATCGAGTGGATACTCTACTAAATACCAAATCGATCTCCGCGAAAAGTAAGATTCTTAAACTTTTAGTACCGCTTTTTAGTCTATATAGTTATTATAATAGAAAGATATTTCTATCAAATATTTAACGAGTATCAAATTAAATATTAATAAAATTATTTTTGCATCTTATTAAACTAAATGACAGCCTTTTTAAACATAAAAACAAAGCATTAAATTTTCATTCTATTCACTTAGAAAATAATTTAAAAGGTTTATCTCGAAATAAAGTGATATTTTACGATAAAAACGGGAATAATCGGCAAAAAATAATAAAAATTTTATTAAAATTACGACAGAGATAAAAAACTCCCAAACATTTAATACCTATTTTAAATGCAGTAATAAAACATGGAACAAACTGAAGTGAAGCCAGCAGCAGCCTACGGCAGCATTTATTTTGACATTGATTTAGTAAAGACAGTAATAAGTTAAAATTTCTTTTCTGGCATTTTTATGTGAGTGTTTTGTGTGTGGGTTTGTGTGTGAATAAATTTTTGAATTTGCGACACTAAACTGTTAAAGAGCGATTGTGCTAAGGACATGATGGCAGTAGTGAGTGGTATAGACAAACTTAATGATTGTCGTCAACTAACGACACTTTGTTTAGCCACAAATTGTGCTGGTAGCACAAGCACAATCATACCATTAAAATGATGGCTGTATTTCATTTTCTTATTCCATCCATGGTGCCATGATTCGATTGTCAGGCACCAGGAGGCAATAGCAAAGGCCACTTGAGAAATTGTTTAATAAATGTTGCATAATAAATCGTGTCAATGATGAAAATAGCTGAACGCTGTATATGTCATTGGTGGTAATAGCAAAAGCAAAAATTTCACTTAAATATCAGGAGAAAATCTCTGCATAGAAATGACATTTAAGCTTCTTATTCAAAATTATGTATAGAAGTCAAGAAAATTTTACAGAATATTAAAAAATTTTAATACATTTTCCTTTCTACAAAAAGTGATTATTAAACTGTGTTTTTTTAAAATTTCTTCAAGTTGAAAAGTTTTAAAATCATTCAGGCTCAAAGTTTTGTTGTTCAGCCAAATTTTGCACTTCTTTTGCATGACATGAAATCTCGTTAGGTGCAAAACAACTAAAAAATAAGTGCAAATGAAAACCCTTGTTTTCATTTGAATAAAAAAAACTCTCATCATCACTTCGATGTTATGAGAAAAAGGCCAAACAGCTAAAGAACCAACCGGTCATTCATTAGTATTCGTGCAGCCATTTATACAATCATGTAAACGACAGCAGACAAATCAAGCCTTATTGCTAACAACAACAACAACAACAATACTAATAACTATGCCAGCAGTGTAAAAGCACAAAAACAAGAGAACTAATAATTTTTAAGGTACCTTAAAAGGGTAAAAACGTGACCCTATTGTTATAGCTACCATATGTTAGGGCCTTCTATCTCTGGAATCTTAAAGGTAGACTCTTTAAATTTTCACACAAGTTGTATTATTATGACCGCTGTAACAGCAAATACCGAAGGTGGTCCGAAGGTGACGTATTATTCATCTATAAGTCTTTATTAATTTAACTGTAAGATGCAGACACTTTAAGTCTGCAGTATATATTGAAGATGGTCTGTAGATGGTTTGTGTAAAGTTTGCACGAAATCGGCTTAGTGGTTATGTGGATATGGCATTTACAATTTCCTCTATATTCCCATACAAATATAAACAAAATACCCTCAATTTTTTGTTATCACTTGAAAAGTTACCAAACCATGTATCGTAATGTCTTATATGTATAATGACATTCGGTCTTTCTAATTGGAGTGTTGAGTTGAATCTTTTCGTCGTTGCTTCGATCGTCATTTTATTTGTGCGCTGACCATTCGATTTTTCACTTGCTATACAAATGCGTTGCATCATAGGTATGTGTTACTTTTTTTACGTTGCCTTAATCATCTCCTTGATTGGTTGAACCCGATATGTGATGATGTTCTTGAGATGTATGCAAATGCTTTGTCGCGAAACTATAATTGTTTCTCTCCTGTTGATAGTAAACCTACAGGGTGGACAAAACCGACAAAGGTTAATCATTTCGCAAGCACTTAGAAGGGCTCTAAAGGAGGACCTAGGCAACGCCGGTAAAATACACTAGTTTGTTATAAAAATTTCTTGTAAATATTTTGTTTTAATTTTTTTTCGGAAAATTTATTGTAAGTTTTTTTTTTAGAAATTTTGTTGTAATTTTTTTTTTAATTTTTGTAATATTTTTTTTTAATTTTTTTGAAAATTAGTTTGGAATATTTTTTAATATTTTTATACAGAATTTTTTAACAAAATTTGTTGAACATTTGTAATAAATTTTTTTTTAAATTTGTTAAAAAAAATTCTTTTAAATTTATTGGAATATTTTTTTTTTAAATTTGTTGTAATTTTTTTTTAAATTTGCTGTAAAATTGTTTGAATATTTGTTTTATTTTTTTTTAATTTTTTTTGGAAAAATATTTTTAGTAAAATTTTCCTTAAAAATTTTTGGAAAAATTTTAATGTAAATTTTTTATAAATTTTTTTTTTAAATTTTTTTATACCCCCACATGTGCTTTCTGACTGCTCCTGGGCACACTGTAGGTCCATTGGCCACCTCTATAATGGACTTTAAGACAAATCAAAGCAAAAAAACCTTTCTAGCCTAAAAACAAACAAAAAATCGCCCCTTGCAGGGTTTTATTGATCCCCCGAGATCTGTATGCACTGCTTGCGATTTACTTGGCGGAACAAAAAAAGCAAAAAAAAAATCATTACAACCGAAAACAATAATAACAACGTGTAAAACTATAGATGGGCGTGGTTTTTTGCCCGCTGTTTCGAATTTAATCGTCTGATGCTGCTGAATTTCCATCCTAAGATTTTCGAAACTATGCCTGGGAGATGGTGGGCTTTAATTTTCTGTACCTTGTCTGGTGCCTTCGCAAATGATATTTCAACTCAAACACGGACAGAAGGACAGACGGACATCACTTAATCAACTTTTCTCTGTATAAGGAAGGATCCAGAATATATATACTTTATGGGGTCGGAAATGAATGTTGTAGAATTTACACACGGAATGACAAACTTATGTTTATCTTCTCTACCTGTAGTAAAGGATATAAAAGGATCTTTTGTAATTTTTTCTGACCGTAACGCTATCGCATTTAACACCAGTGATTAAATTTAAAAACTCCATGATGATATTAAAAATTATTTTACATTCCTTCAAACATCTGTCTAGGATCTACCAAAAGGATTCATTCATTTACTTTCGTTGACAACATCATAAAAAAATATTTTACTATTTTAAATGCCAGAGAGGCAACAGCAATCAAATTCATTTAAAGCCACAATCGTCATGGTGCTGGTGGCGGCAATAAGACTATGACGATGTTGCTGATTAAGCTGACTGTTATGGCGTTGTGATGGTTTTGATGATGAGATATCTGTGTACATGTTGTAACTCTCTCTGTCTCTTACAAGAAGAACGTTGACTAAATGCGCAAATTGAAGAAATAGTATAAATGAATTGCTTTCTATTTGCCACATAAAAACTGTTAAACGAACATTAAAATAACTCATGCAAAAGATTGAAAAACGAGAAAAAAATTAAGAAAAAAAAATAAAGAAATCATAGGAATATAAATTGTTGTTGGAAACATGAAATAAATGAAAATTTCATTATTGTAAAAGTTCTCTTTTAGCAGCAATAAATTTTTGGTTGTTATTACAAATCAAATTTAGATTGAAAAATCTGTTTCTTTTGCATAAAGTTTTAAAAGTTCTTAGCAAACATTTATGAGAATGGCTACAGAACTGATTGACGTACCATGAGAATAGACAATTGGTGTTTAGAAATCAAATACGACCAGTTGTGAAGAAGTGTAATTAGTGTTTTAGGGAGTTTTCAAACATGGGGAGGAAGATTGTTATATTATATAGTGTGGAGGTTTTATGTTATAATTATGTTGAGGTAACCATAACACAGTGCAACGCGGAAAAAAATAACCATATACGGACACCACTACGTGATAAAAGACCAAAAAAAAAAGACACCTGTCTCCCAGTTTTGTCCAAAGTCCTCCAGGTTTTTTTTTATGGGCCCTAAAAGATGTGTGGCCTCGATGTCATTTTTCCAAAAAAATTATCATTTCCTCAAGCTCATATTTTGCAAACCGTTTAGATTTTTGATATACTCTCTGAGGCAAAGCTCTTATCATAAAGAACAAAAATTGTTAACATATAAAATCAAAAAAACTTCATCTTCAAGGTCAAAATCGGAAAAAAACTTTAAAAAATTCAATTTTTTTACTTTTTTTCCCCTGTTCAGGTCCATAGGTAGCAAACCGTTCAAAATTCAAGGAAACAATCAACAACAACAACAATCAACAACTTTCTAGAACATATGAACTTCCTAGAAATGATTTTTAATACCGTTTAGGTAGCGCTTAGGTAACCGAAATGAATTTAAAAATTTTCGGGTATTTTTCACTTTTGCGGCTACAACTTTGCCTCAGAGAGTATATCAAAATTTCAAACGGTTTGCAAAATATGAGCTTGAGTAAATGATCATTTTTTTGCAAAAATGACATCGAGGCCCCACATCTTTGAGGGCCCATAAAAAAAAAACCTGGAGGACTTTGGGCAAAACTGGGAGACAGGGGTCTTTTTTTTTTGGTCTTTTATGACGTAGTGGTTACACAGTGTGTAATCTAAGAGCAACAAATTGTGGTTAAATTATATGGTTGTAATCAAACCATATTAATAAACATTATAACATTATAGTTAAATTAAATGATATGGGATAGTTTTTATTTTACCATACAGTGTATAAAGTAAAGAATACTAATCCTGAAAAATACGAGGTCATGATTTCGACGGATTTATACGTTTTGGCTATTTTCGCGATTATGTCTGTGGGTGGAGTTTGTACAGGCCATACAGTCGTGGAGTTTGTACAGGCTATACAGTTTGTCATATCAAAATGGAATTTATTATGTGCTTTTGGTATATGGAGATGAAGAGCTGTATAGTTTTGGGCATATTCGGGAGGGGGCAAAGGGTAGTTTCCTTACCCTCAAATTTTGTGAACGCTCTACAGGTCATGCCATATGACATATTAAAACGAAATTTAGTATGTGCCTTTGGTTTATGGTGATGAAGAGCTATATAAATTGCAAGCCTAAACGGGAAGGGCCAAGGGGTAGTTTACTTAACACCACAAACCGAAAATAATTAATTATTCAATTCGAATATACATACTTTGAACTTTTATTCTTTCTGTAATACATCCATAAAAATATCTGTTTCTATTGGATATGGTAAATTAATTTATTATCATTAAAAATAATATATAATTTTTAAATATTTTTACAACTTTAGTTTTGATTTGAAGTTTACAAAATATTGTATAGTTAAAACTAACCATGTTGAATTTTTTGCGTGTAGTAACCATTTAATGATTAAATCTAAACCAAAACTTGTTTATCGTGGTCAAAGTAATGTTACAAACAGCTAAAATTTGTTCATCTCAACCATACATTGCTAGAGAGAACATAATATTTTGCCTGTTTTCTCTTCGCCTGCAAGAACCAAATTATATTCTCTGTAAAAATTTTTTTTATTTTTAACACTATTTTTTTCACGGTAAATAAGCTTTGGTTTCAACATTAAATGATGGTAAAAAACCACCCAGTTGTGAAAGGACAGTAAGGAAAAATAAAAACGTGGATTATGTGTTGGTGTTTTGTTGAAGCATTAATATTCTGTAATATTATTCTACTAACATATCACTTCTTATTGGGTTTTTTAGAATTTTATTACATATAGATTATTTTTGACTTCCTTAAAATTAGGAAAAAAGTTTACTGATGATTTTGCCTGAGCCACCAATGAAATACGTATCGGAACTTGCTATTTTTCTCCAACAAATAAATTGCATTTCTATTATAAAATTTTATAGGTAATTGGCATAATATTAAGTAATTAATATTTAAATTACCAAAAAATATCATAAATAACTAAAAAAGTTTTATGAGTATTTAAAAAAAAATATTAGTTTTAACCATAATATGAAAATTTTAAATATCTGTATTAATGAAATTATAATAAATAAAAATAATAAATAATTTTGCAATTTATTATTATGAAAAATATTAACACAAAATGGCTCATTTGACATTACATAGTTTTCAACCGTAGTTTAATCATTTATCTCAACCATATAATGTTTATAATTAAACATATTTTGGGTATTTTTGAAAATCACTATCAGGGTTGCCAATAATATGGTTATAATATCACAATAGTGTTTTTAATATTGAATAATAATATGGTTGGATAAAAATTATATAATTTAATCCTAATATGTTGC
The DNA here is from genome assembly GCA_949628195.1 of Phasia obesa. Taxonomy (NCBI): domain Eukaryota; kingdom Metazoa; phylum Arthropoda; class Insecta; order Diptera; family Tachinidae; genus Phasia; species Phasia obesa. The sequence continues at coordinate 131,049,425 of OX451218.1, read as the reverse complement.
TCTTCGATTGTAGTTATCTCAACCATGTTTTCTATGCGTATACACGAGACAAATAAATCATTTTGAGAAAAATAAAACTCCTATTGACTGAAGCTTAGAATAAACCTGGCGTAAAATGCTTATTGTGGAAAAAAGCTTGATAAAAAAAATTATTTTATATACTACCTTTATTTTACAAGTCACGATCAAGTCATCGTAGAAATCATGCTGTAGTATATTGCTTTGTTTTAGAAATTAAGCATTGAAGCTAAAACATCCTTGAGAAGATATCAAACGTAGAAGCATTGCAAAAACATCACTTTGGTCTGGTATTAAGTGATAATTTTGGATTTAAAAATCTATGCACACTAAAGGCACCACACTTGATGATAATAAAGAGAAAGCAGCATGAGCATATATTAACATTTTGTGTCTTGGATGAAAATAACCAAACCAATGATTAGTAAGGGATTTTATTGCATTGCAAAGACCTCAAAATCTATAGTTTCAAAAAGAAAAAGTGGTTCTATTTAAAATTATGTGTTTTTTAGCAGGTTTGTAAATGGGAGACTTGTTCTTCTCTTTTGCAAAACTTCTGCCATATTCAATTCATTTCTTGCTGGGTCAAAATGAAAAAATAATTTTCTTCTTTCTTCCTACTTTGAACAGAACTTTATGCATAATGTTGCTTTATATAAATAAAATTCCATAAGTTTTTGTTGCATAAACGTCAGTGGTGTGGTATTACTGATGTTGAATTTTTAGTAATAAATCGTAAATTTCCTTTTGATAATTTCATATTGTCCGTGTGTTTAACATAACAATTTTCACACCCCTCTAGATGTTGATTTCACTCATTTTCATTTGCTATCTGTGTACATTTGAATAAGAAATTTTTCATTTTAATTTCGTTTGCAATTTATTTTTCATTAGCATAAAATGTTTCTTTTTTAAGTTTTTTTAAACCTGTTTTTTTTTCTGTGAAACATTAAAAGATTTACTGTGGTGAAAAAATAAACTGCTTGAAGTGATAAAGATTGACATTGTTGGCATTTTTATATTTTTTCTGTTATTAAAATTATAGATGGTCTGGGAATTTGAAATATAGTCACGAATAATTAATAGAAAGCAACTGTAAACATAAAGTAAACCATGAGTTTTGAAGACACAATTAGTTTATCCATAGGAGGGAGGATATTTTCCAATGTGGCCCGTAGTAGCGATCTGATGTTTTAACTACATAACTGAGTCGAAGTAAACAATTTTGGGTTAAGAGTTGTCGCAACAGCTATATAGCAGACATCCAAACTCCCTACCCCATAACATTCTAACCGATCTTGGTTTCATTTGATTAAAAAAGAGGTTATAAATTATTCCGACCGAACGTCAGAGAGATGAATCCATAATAGTTTAATCTCCTATATTATGTTCTAATTATTTAAAAAGCCATATAAAAGAGCAGAAGTGGTGTCACTGCTCATAAAAATAATATTTTCCAAAAACTAATGGAGAATTCCTGAACTAACAAAAAGTTTAGATTAAGCGCCTTAGCCGCTTTCTAGATTTTTTATTGTCTCTTAATAATAAGATTTCTCAAAAACCCTTTTAGTAGAGATTGGTTTCATTAATGACTTCTTTGTTTGCCCCACATTTCATATACAAGTTTAGAAACAGGAAAAAGGCTCAAGGGTATAAATCTGTTGTTACCTTTTAATCATTGAAATTGATGGTTTAGTGTCCCTTAAGTATTTCTACAAAAAAAAAAATTTTAATCAGCAAACGAATTTAAATTTTCATTTCCATTTTTATTAAAGTTAAATGCTTTCAATACCTGTTAAAAATAAACTAATACACACAGCTCGCTGAAAATGGAATAGAACGCGAATAACAGACATCAGTTATGAAAAGTAAAACAAAACATCACGTAATTATCAAACTGCCCTCGTAAAATGGACATTTAAATAAAGCTAAAATAGTTACAACACAATTAATAATTCTTGCAAAAAAAACCGACTTCAAAACAGACAAACTTAAAATCATGTTTCTTTAAGACGGTAACTATTGCGACACCCTGTAATTTCCGAATTCAAATTTTATACTAGTTATAGCGGTCGTAGCAATACAGGTTCATTGTAAATTTCAACCGTCTGTCTGTAACGGTTTAAAAGTTTGGTCATATACATCAAATTACATAAACTGTTGCGACACCCTGTAATTTATAACTTTAAATATTTATACTTATTATAACAGATATATTAATGGACATTCTGTCTAATTGTTAAGTGTATATCAATACCTGTTTAAAAGATATGGTCATATATATCAAATGACGTCACCTATTGGGACACCCTTTAAATTCAAATTTTACTATAAATACTTTTTAAGGAGGACTTTGTCATACAGATTCTTTATAAATTTTAACTTTGTCTCCATATACATCAAATTACATCAACTATTGGGACACCCTTTAATTTCCAATTTTAAATATTTATACTTGTTGTTATACCAGACATAGTAGTGAACATTCTGTCTATTTTTCAAGTGTTTGTCTATAACGGTTCCAAAGATGAGGACATAATGGTCAAATTACATCAATAATGGGGACACCCTTTAATTTATAGATCCAAATTTTATACTTGTTGTAATAGCAGACTAAGCAATATAGGTTCTTTGTAAATTTCAACTGTCTATCTATAACAGTTGAAAAGTTTGGCCATATATATTACTTTTACATTAGCTATTGGGACACTCTTTAATTTCCAAATTCTTATTTTACACTTGTTATTTTAGCGGACTTAGCAATACAAGTTCTTTGTAAATTTCAACTGTTTGTCTATAACGGTACAAAAGTTTGGCCATATATATATCAAAATAAACCAACTAATGGGACACCCTTTAATTTCTAATTTTAAATATTTATACTTATTATAAGAGACATAGTAACGAACATTCTGTGCAACTTTCAAGAGTTTGTCTATAACGGTTCTAACGATAGGAGAATAAAGGTGAAATTAAGTCACCTATGGGGTCACCCTTTAATTTTTAATTACTTTTTGTTATTGGGAGCTACAGTGATACACGTAAAAAACATGTATGTTGTATGGGGACACCCTTTAATTTTAAAACTTTTGAACTTCTTTTAAAATGGGACCAATCTGTAGCCATAACCTTTATAATAGTGCAAAAATTTTGAAAATCGGTTCAGAAATGACCGAGTTCTGAAGGCACAAACATACAAAAAAAAAAAAGAAACACACAGACGAATTGATAACCTCCTTCTTTTTTTGAAGTCGGTTAAAAAGAATATCCTTTCTTAATTTGTTGACCACAAGAGCAAAGGCATTCGCTTTCAAGATTACCAATATTGTTGACAGTGAAACTAAAATCTCATGCGAACAATGCTTCTTTAACAATACACAAGTTTCATTTCAAGCTTTAATCAATTTTTTTTATCTAGAAAGTCTTTTATATAAAAAAATGTTCATATTCGTTTTTATTTAAACATAAATCAGGAGTATAAAAAACTGGTTGTAAATTAAAAAGAAGAAAAAATTGGTATTCAAGCTAAATTACAACGTTATTGGCAGGATATTAAAATTTTCACACATACAAACACATATATATATATTACAGCTTTACACAGCATCAGAGAAAAAATTTTAATACTTTGCGTTTCTTTCATCTTTTCCAAGCTTTTTTTTTTAAATTCTTAATTAAGTTAAAACCGAAAAAAGATGAGAAATAACGTGCAACACCTACTGATTGGAAAAGCAAAAACAATACGAAAAAATACTGCAAAATATACACGCACATTTCCTTTTTTTTTCACTAGTTGCAAACAAAAATAAAAACTCATATTAAAATAATTTCCTTTATGAAGTAAGAGAAGAATTTTAACAGCATTAAAAATTAATTTTTATCCATAAAGAAAATGGCTGAATGTTCAAGTTTTTTTATAAAAAGAGGAATATGTAGGATACGCGTTCAAAGTTGGTAATAAAAATACAAATGTATTTAATTTTGTCTTTTACTTTCACAATGCACATATACACCACCGATAGTCATCGGAGAATAAGCCGGCCTTATATACAAAAAAATTGGTTTTGAAAAATTTGCTTTCTTTATTAATTTACTCTACCTTCAGCACGTCTTTGAGCAATACTCACCCTTCAAAAAAATCCGAAAGTATTTACGACCAAAGCTTACAACAGAACTTTCATGTATAAATCACTGTTTTAAACATTCCTTCATCTGAACTAGGCTGATGTTTATATCATCATGATAATGATATCGCAAACATTTCATTGCTAAATCCTCAATCGATTGTGAGCAAAAAAATAGCACCCATTTTGTACATTGTATCCATATTGATATCCATAACATATTCTGAATTGATGTAGTAGTAAATGTTGTCGGTATACCTTAATGCGCAAAATTTTAGCTGTCAGTAGTCCTATTCTTGGACTAACTTCACTACGCTGATTATATCACTATTTGTAAATTTTAGCCAGCACTGGATATCTTAAAATTTTTAGACAACTGCAAGAAGGCAATAACAGGTAAAACCAGCGATTAGTCTATACTTGAAGAAGCTTTCTATGCCAGTTTTCAGATCAAAGAACCAGCCATGTAGATGAGGTGTAGATTGCTGAATTTAAAAAACCTTTTGACTCAGACTGGATATTGTAAGGAACAAAATACTTCCTTGGGTGATCAGTATAGTTAGTGGTCATTGTTTGGTGTAAGATTATGGCAGAATAGTGCTCCGAATTTTTTGCAGAAAGTGCAAGAATAACGAGGATTGGTAACTGCGGAGTATACCTACTTTCATTGCAGGCGTTTCTTATCGGTACAATTTCACGATATGTTTAGTTATTATACAAGCTATAGAGAGCTAAATTATTCAAATGGAAAACATAATAATATGTAGCTTATCTACAGTCTAGGGACTTGAGTGTTCTTTGAACTGTAATTGCAATATATGTAATCACCTAACTAGTGAAACACTTCTGTGCTCTTCTTCTGATTTCGTACGGCCACCTTAAATTCTGTAACCAGATAGTATATTTTCATAATAACTATAGCGGGTGAATATATTAATTATTTAACAAAATACTATTAGTAGTCAAAGAGAATTAGAGAACTTAAGCCTAAAATTAACATTATCATTTATATGCTAATTAAAAAGTTCGACTAATATAATTAAATTAAATATTCAATATTTAACAAAGTTCTTTATTTTATGCAAAAGCTGACACGATGCCATCATCTATAAAATGCAAAATCCACTTCTCAAACACTCTGAGGCAAGATCCATACCTTAGTTATAGATCCATCTCTCAGTCTGGTCTTTGGTATCGCCTCGCCTTATTGACACTGACTTGCGAGATTAGAAAAATCCAAATCGAACGCATTTAGAGGCAAATTTTGGTTACTTCTAAGAGACTTAACCTTCATACAAGTCGTACATGCATAATGTTCACTGTTTATATAAGTATATGCCTTTAACGTTCTTTTCTTTCAGGTTTGGCAAAAAAAATTGTTATCATTTTATAGCGCTCTCGACTAACGGTGATGGCTTTATCAACGCCGCTTACGAATGAATATCGAGTATTGATCACCAAACTAAGTCAACTGTGCACAGTAAACTGTCTAGTGGAAAAAAATAAAAAAAAAAACATTCGGGATGAAAGCTAAGACTCCCACGATTCCAGAGGTGGTTTGGTTTTTCATGTGCGTTACACCCATAAAAAGTTACACAGCTTTAAAATCGAATTATTATGATAATTTTTTCATAATTTTTAAGTAACAAAAAATGGGTTTGGAAAAATAAATCTCAAAAATTTATTTTTCAATAAAAATGCATGCAAATAAATTTATTTTTATTCAAAAATGTAGCAGAAACAATGAAAAAATCCTAAAATTCAGATATTTATAACAACACTGTAAAAAAAATTGTGAAGTTTTTAGCCAAAATATGTACTTTTTTAAAAAAACAGTTTCGATGGACCCGAAAAAATAGGCACATCAAAAAACTACTTTTATGAATCAATAATCTTATTTTCTGTTATATATAATAAAATATGTATACAAACATTAAGGTGTTTTCTATGCCAACTTTTGAAATATAATGATTATAAAAATCATCCATATTTGATATTTTTATTAAAATTATCAGATGATATTTTCAATATTTGAAAATGTATGATAATGTGTATAATATGATAGTATATGCTTTAAACTAGGGCGAACTAATACAAGGTGAGTGCACGGGCGAATGCGTTAGAATGCCTTCACAAAACAATTAAGAAGGAACAGACTTGTGCACACTCGATAAAATAGCAGAGAAAATTGTAATCAAGATTTAATTAATAAACTCCTAATTTCTTCTGATCCATTAATTTCATCCAATAGAAATACAATAAATACAAGCAGCACTTTCAACAATGATCAAGAAATTATTAATTGCAAAATAGTAGATGAATCTATTAACACTGATTCAGACTCAGAAACTTATTTTAATGATTAAGAAATTGTTTACAATTGTTATGTTATTTGAATTTGTTTGTAACTTTATTATTAATCTTCATAGAAATTTGTTTTTTATCTTAAAAAAAAAAATTTAATTTTAAAATATGTTATCAATTTGGTAACCCTATTCATATAATGTTTAAATACCAATGGTTGTGAGTATTTTCAAAACTTTAAAAAATACTAAAAAGTTTAAAATTATGTTATATTCAAAAAAATGTATACGGCAATCTTAAATAATTAGAGATTTTATAAAAAAAAAAAACTATCACACTTTATCATTTTGTATGTGAAATGATAGATTAAAATTCAAAAAAGTAATAATTACTGAAATGGGGGAATTTTGGGTATTTAATTGTCCCCGCACCGGAAAAATAAAAAGATTTCTAAAAATGTTAATTAATTTTAGAAAATAGTAAGTGAAGAGAGATAGGTGCCAAAAATTTCATTAAGCTACCATAACTCCTTCGATTTTTTTCCAGTTTTACTATGGGGACCGTTCACTGTGCTGCGTGTGGATTTTCGTCGTCTCACATTCTTTTCATTCATCCTACTATGATCGTTGCCAAAGCTGTCATGCGTTTCTAAAAACGAATACTCATTATAATGTTATAAGAAAACATTGAATAAATTAATTTGAAATCTTTTAACTGATCGTAGCTACCTAAGCGTATGACTAATATATACATACTCGTAGATCACTGAATTCTTCTACCACCTTCGTTCCTTTAATAAGTAAAGAGGAAACATTGAAATATAAATGCTTGTTTTAATACGAATACAATGTGTTTGTGTTTATTTAAACTTTCATGTATTTGTTCTGGTTTTTATTTATCTGTATGTGTGTTTGGTAATAAATAAATTAAGATTTACGATAATGATAGACTTAAGCAACATGTGAAAAATGTTTGCATATTATCGCATCTCTATACTCATTATCAGTATGTTATTGTGGCTAAATAAATAGCAAACTCGAGGTGTAATTATGCACACAATTCAAAGCATTTAAATTTAACAGTGTGATAAATGGAATTAAGATAGAAGTTAAAAATTTGGAAAAACTCGAAAACAAGATAAATGAATTTTCCTTTAAATTTTTTACACCTCAAGTGCTACTAATGTTATGCTCCTAATTGTTGTTGGTAATGCAATATTAAATCTGCAATATTAGTTCTGTAGTATAGCTAAGATTTAAATTTTGTTATATTGAAAAGGCAATAACGGAATTTAACAACAACAAGAAAGCCTCTGGCTTTGATAAAACCCGTAACAATATGTTACTTAAATTGCCCAGTATAGCTCGCTCTTTTTATTTTTAATGCCATTTTACGCCTTGAGTACTTTCCTCCATATTGGAAAGTTTCCTTGATTACCATGATTCCTAAACCAGGAAAAGACCACACAAAAACTGAATCATACAGTCCTATAAGCCTTTTATCTAATATGTCAAAGCTGTTTGAGAGGTTGTGAATAACTAAGCTAAACCCTATTCTAAGCGGCAAAGAATGTATCAATTCGGCTTCAGGAAAAAACATAGTACGATCGAACAAACTCACAGGTTAGTCAATGTTGTTAAGAAGACTTTTGGAAAAAAAATACTTAAAATCACTGAGTTGTTACTCCTCATGGAATTGAGTTGTTCTTGAAAAAAAGCTTTAAAGTTTACAAAATGTTCGCTGGTTTATTTAATTTGCATAAGTGTTGATATCAGTTATTTTTATTTCAATAATCGAATTTTACTTGAAAAACATAACAAAAAATTTATTGTTTCACTCAGATTTTTCTGACCATTTTCTGATAATTTTTTTCTTAAACATATTGGAACAAATACAATTTCTTTTTTGGCCCCCACTTGTGACCCTTTTTTATTCACTATATATTTGTTTTGCATTTCATTAGTTAATGCTTGTACGCCTTGTTCCTATAATTTTTGTTTCAAAATAAATTATTCTTTTTGTGTTGCTTTCTTTCGCTGGGGCAGTGTGAAATCCTGCTTGGGTGTGTTGTTATATTTGGTGTGTTTTTTATGCGGAAAGTTTTCATTCACATCCCTGCTTATATGTTTCTGCTGTGAGCTGCCATTAACGCAACTGCATTTTTTTTTTTATATTACTTTTCCCGCAAGAATGTTATTACTCTGTTTTCCTTAACAAATTTTTTTTTAATATAAATTTTGCATAAAAGCAAGGATGTGTTCAAAAGGACTTTATAATCCAATTATTGTTTTTGTTTTTTTTTTTTGTTTTTTATTTAATTTTTCAACCACGAAAATCAGAAACACCAACAAGGGGTTTAAGTGAGATTCTTTTATCAAGTTAAGAGCGAAAGAAAGAAAATAAGGAGTATAATAAAAAGAATTAATTTTGTAGCTTTAAACTTAATTATGTTATAAAAGGATATTTATCCTTCTCTTAAACTTTTGAAAATCAAATGTCATATATATTTTCAGGCTCAACTAAATGATAGTCAGCACGTGTTATAATGTTTTCCAGGGCTCCGCTTTATGTTTGGTTAAGTGGCTTTTGGATTACCATTAATTATAAATCTTATAAATAATATATTTTTTTATTTTTTTGTTTACCCACTGTACTTCAAAACATGTACATACATTTTCAAAAACACAGTATTACTCAATACGCAAACAAATTTTTTCTACTTTTTTAATTTTATTCTTGAAACACACTTTTCGCCAAGCGAATGTCTGTCGTTATTTTTTAAATCTAAATTATAAAAACTCAAACAAACTAAATCTTGAAACACACAATATAAAACCATTTTTTTTTTTTTTTTTGAAAATATACAACAATAAAAAATACGGTCTATGTAGCATACATTTATTCATAGTAAAATTTTTCATTTATTTCCATACAGAAAAAATAATGTTTTGAACAAAAAACTTTTAATTAAATGACTTCTGTTACAGTTTTTAAAATGAAACATTTTTCTACCGAGTAATTTGGGGAAATTTTGTAATAAAAAACTCTAACTAAAATCGACACACTCACACAGACAATGAAGGAATGTACACATTAATAAAGTTTATAATTTGCATATAAAATTTGTATTGCACTGAGATTACCAGCAAAAAAGATTTACATATTTTAAATATTTAAATTATGCTTAAGTTTACACAACATGCTGTTGAAATTAATGCTTGAGATTATTTGTTAATATTTTTTTTTTTAAATACTTATCATGTTTTCTTATAAAGATTTAATTATGTTTAATTTCTTTAACTTTACTCTCATTTAGTTAAAGAAATTTTCTAACAAATAAAATTTTTTAAATTTTTAAAACAAAGGCATTTTTAGCTTACCTTAAATTTGGTTAAATGTGTCCTGATGAGCTAACTGAAGCCCTTAGCGAAATGGCCATAGAAAGCAGCCAACCCAGTTATAATCAAACTCGTGGTAGCACGTTACTTAACTCAATTGAAATCATATTTATCCCTAAATAGATCTCTAATTTATGCAGCTCAAATTGCTGGCTGGGCCTCGCTGGGACTGCCTGTATTTTTAATAAAAATTTATAATATATTTTAAAAATTTCAAGTTACAACCAGGGTTCATAATTTTTCGTTTATTAGCGTTGAAATTTCAACATTTATTTAATTTCTCATAAATAAGATTTCTAAAATTTGACATAATTTTTTACAGTCATAAATAAACAACAAAGAATCCTCTATATACGAACAAACATGAATGAGTCTAACTGTTTGTTTTTTTTTAGCATACATACGATATATGAACGGTGAAAATGGAAGAATTCATATGTGATGAATTAACTCATATTCATATGTGATGAAATTCTCATTAATGCTCTTTTTCATAAATGTTTTTTTTTTTTTTTGTTTCATTTATGAACGTTTTCATTTATGAGGGTTCAGTTATGAAATTTCTCATAAATGAGATTTCTAAAACACTTTGATACTGCATACGCCGTTAATTGCACAATATGATATATGTGTTTATAAATACACACATACATATATACATTTATGCATTTTTTATTTATGAAAAATAGACGAAATTGTAAATTCTCATACATGAGCATTTGTGAGAAAAACAAAATTTATTGACTTTTGAATAGAAAGGAGAAAATAAATCATTTAACTCGAAATTAAACAATCACAAATTATTTTCTTGTCTCTAGCACATGTATGAAAAGACGAAAAAAATACTAAAATGTACATACTCATAGATGATTCATCAGTGATACTCTGGTTAAAATACAAAGATTTTAGATGAATCTGATGACTGTCCGTCTGACTGGTGCTGACACCTATCTACGCAACTGTAAAATGTTGACTCTAAAAATTTTCACACAAGATGTATTACTATGGCCGCTATAGTAACAACAACTTAAACTAATAGGGTGTTCTGAAAGTGACGTGTTATTGGCGTATATGTCTTTCTTTCTTGAACCTTAAAAGGAAGACAATGTCTAGTTTGTTGCTTTAATTTTCTGTTGGTCTTACCACTGGACGCAGAAAAACTTTATAAAGCAAAGATTTTCAATATTGTTGCAGTTTAATTAATTAATATTTGTGTATGATTTTTTCCGGACAATTCCTTTTATGTACATTTTAATGTCAAGCAAATCTTTCAAAGCATATATTCACGTACTTCAATATATTCAAAGTAATATTTTTGAGATAAAGCCCACAAGATTCACCACGGATTTTGAGTATGGCTTAAGAAAAGCATTAGCACAGCAATGCAGGACTGTGAGTCTTAGGTTCCAACTCTTACCCTTGACGGCATCTGTTGTGGTGCAACAGAACACCGGAACAAGAAGCGGCCTTTCAGAGATTTACTTTTAAACCACAGCCACCAAGATACTCCCAGAAAGGCCTCCCCAATATCCGGTCACAGAAACGTTGTCCGTGCTACCAGTCACTTGACTACTAGTTAGACCTTAAAGTTTCGTATAATCCAGTTTCAGTTTCTACGGGGACTGGTGCCGCCTTGTGCCATGCGATGACAATATGCCTTCGGTGGGGAAATAAAGATACTATAAATAATTTTAAAAAGGAAAAAATAAAAATAAAATAAAAATAATAAATAAAAATAACTCCTTTTGGTATTATTTACAGTTTGTGAAATAATTTTACACGCGAGAGGACAATAGTAAAAAATTATATATTTGAATTATATTTTGAAGCTGAACTAAAATATTATACCAATGCAATTTGATCGAAATTTCCAACGGTTTTTCACCTATGGTTATTACAATCTTTTTGACAATCAAACCTTTAAAAATCTGCGGCCTTGTTATTTAAGATTTTTTTCCAATATCTACACTAAATAAAAGTTAAATTGCATTGAAAATTTTCTATAAAATCAAACATTATAATACATAAGCAATTCCTCTATTACACATTATTTCAAATTGTCATTTCAAATAAAGCAAATCTTTCAATCGTATTACGAAATTTTCTCAATCAAATTAGTGAAACAAACCTGCATCATCTTAAAATTGTATTTCAGGAATTTAATTTAGCTGAAGTTGCAACGTTTCACATTACGAAACATTGGCAATTTGTTGAAGTATTATTGAATCATCCAATTGCATAAAGAAATTCTGTGTAAAAACCACCAGGTTTATAGCAATTTAAAATATTTAATCATGCATAACATGAATGAAATAGAGCTCATACACATATAGACGCACACAAAATGCATGCCACATTTAGTTTAAGGTTTTCATACATGTAACATGATTCGGAAGGTAAATAATCAAAGATAGTTTCGATTACAAGTTTTCTTATCTTCGCACACACACACACACACACACACATTCACAATGTTCAACTCGGTAAACATTCAAATGCATGACAACATATAATGAAAAAAAAACAAATACCACGATATATTTGTAACATTTCCGTTAGCAATTTCCGCTGTATTAGGGAATGCATTAAACAGCCGGCAAATACCAAAAATGAGAAGACATGTAAAAGAAAATTCTTTTATCAGTTCAGGTTTACTTTAGAATAAATTTGAACGATTTCAACGATTTTGGTATCTGTTTTTAAGAAAACTGTGAAACTGTGATTGTCTTGCGATATCATGTAGAAAATTTTAGTAACAAGAAAATGTTGCTGCTTAAGGCATTTTGCGTTGAAAAGTCTCACGAAACATAGGTTGCATAAAAGAAAAATGACAACTTGAAGAAAAAGTCAAGTTAATTTTAATAGAAAAATAATTTCATTATAAATGATGTTAAGAATTTATTTATAATAATATTTTAATATTTTCAATAGTTTTCTTCAGTAAGTTTATAGAAAAACAAGTAAGTGTGCCACATTTGGTCATGAGGAATCATATATATCCTTCACCATAGTAATGTTAAATATTTATATTAATATTAAATATTTTTTATAAACATTTTATCAAAATTTTTTTGTAAAAATTTTATAGAAAATATTTTCGTAAAAATTTTATAAAAAAATTTTTTGTAAAAATCAAAATTTTATTAATACTTTAGTGAAATTTATAAATTTAGTGAAATTTATAAAAAAAATTTTTGTTAAAATTTTATGGAAAATTTTTGATAAAAATTTTAGAGAAATTGTTTTGTAAATATTTATTTTTAAAAATTTTATAGACATTTTTTTGTAAAAGTTTTTTATAGAAATATTTTTGTAAAAATTTTATCGAAAATTTTTTGTTCAAATTTTATCGCAAATTTTTTGTAAATATTAAATAAAAAGAATACCATATAATACTTACTATAACCCAAGAGCTCATTGGCAGGAAGGCCAGTAAGGTGTCCAGATATAACAGAAGTACCTTAAGCTGGATAACTGCGTTATTGAGAGCTCATGGACACTTCAAGTATAATTTAACAAAGGTGAAAATTGAAGTAAATGAAACTTGCACACTGTGCCTGAAATGGGCTGAGGCGGCAGCGCACATTGTATGTTAATATCCACCACCGGCTATCATAAGGTTTAGGATCGTTGGTAGAAGCTTGGTAAATGTGGATGGGCCATGTGGGCTAGCAATTACTAAAGACTATGTGATGAAAAAGAAGGCTGACAGTTACTAAGTCGACATTCTGAAATCACTAAGTCAAAAGTAAAGGGCGGTGGTAGCACGTGACTCAATTATTATAAGTAACCAATTTGTAATTAGAGCAACTTATAATTACAAATTGTTTATTTATACTCATTGTGGGTGAAAACGGTTTAAAAAGGGACTCATTAAGGAAGTGGACTGCTTCGATATTTCCCTGACAATAATAATAATAATAATAATAATAATAATAATAATAATAATAATAATAATACTATAACCCAAAATTAAACAGAAATAATTAAAAATTTCAGTAAAACGTTATGCCATGTTTCCACTACAACTTTTTACCCCGTTTCCACTACACATTCTTAATTCGATTAGACATTTTTTTTTGTTGTAGAGAAAATTTATTTACATTTATTTTAAATATTTTTTTGTTGACAAATTTTTTTATTTGTTGCAGTTAAGCAAGAAATGACTAACTCCACTTTGTTAAAATCGAATTTTCTTAATTAAAATTTTTAAAAATAAATAAATTATTTTAAGATTAAAATGATCAATAATAACTAATATTCACTAATATTTTCCTGCTAAGATAAAACGAGTAAATTTGTTTCAAAAGCACAAATAAGGGCTAATGCAAATAAAATTACAAAAAAAAACAGCTATTTGCCTGAAGCAAAACAGGAATTAGTGTACAAAGTTAACAGCTTATTGCTTCAAAAAATATTCACGTATAGTAGAAAAATCCACATGAATCAAAATTAAGAATTTATATTCAATAATTTACCTCAATCTTTACCAGTTGAATCACAAAGTTAAGGAGGTCTACATTTTTCAGTAGAAATAGCGGAAAAAGAAATACAATAATCTGCTAAAATTCACCTACTTAAACTATTCTATAAACACCTGTGATCCAACAAAATTATGGGATTTTTCATACAGAAAAAATCTAAAAAACATTAAAGAGTGAATTCACTCAAGAATAATCTCTAATGAAATTTTAATTTAACTAATCTTTTCTGTAATACAAAGTTTAAAAATTTGAACTCTAAATTTCTCATGTAATATGCATTCACGCATTCGATGACATACTTGCGTTTATATTACAATTATTATCTATTTTTCATTTTATAGACTTAATCGAATTTTAATTCTAAAGGTAAATTTTTTATGATTTTATTTTTTGATTTTGTTTCAATTTAATTTTTCTTTGCACTTCTTTTTCATTTTGACAACTATATCGATAAAGTTCCGATAAAAATTAGAGAAGACAGAAGGTAATTCAAACTGAATTACGTACAAATGATATAATTCGCTCTCAAAAATATGTATGACAAATTAAGTAATTCAGTTTGTAATTGGGAGTTGAATTACGAATGAGAGGAGCGAATTAGGAATAAAGGCTGTAGGGGAAACACGGTATTAGAATATTTATTAAAAAATTCCCTTCCCCAACTCCACTGTTTTTTGTTAGTTGAAATAATAGTTGTCTTATTGGTATTTTTTCTTGATGATGACGAAATTGGTTTTAGTTTTCTTTTTCGATAATGATGACAATACTTTAAAAAAAAAAATTCCAATGCAATTTTAAAGCAGATAAGAAACTATTAAACCATTTCTAGATTAATGCATATAAAAAAAAAATTGATGTTGGAAAACTTTTTTCCAGTATTTGGTACACGTTTATATGAAAGTGGAGAATTTAAAAGAATTTACAAAAATCAAAATAAGTGGTGCAACTTTTCCTCTCAGTATTTATAATTTTGCACAATAAAATTTATTCGTTGAGGAATAGGCCAATAAAAACACAATGCAACAAATGAAAACTTTTTGCAAAATACACAAACTTGACAATATACAGGCCTGTCACAAAAATTCATTTCGATCGAAAGATATTTCAATTCCGAAAAAGCTTCTTCAGAAAATCAAAATCGACAAATTTCCTCGAAATGAAACCACTTTTAATTTCATTATAGAATTCGTATTTTTTGTATGTGATAGTACAAAAACAAACTTAAAACTTTCTTGTTGCAATAAAGAAAATATTTGTTAAGCTTTTAGCTAAATTTTTTATTTTATTTTGAAATAATTGAAGCAATTTTTCATGTTTTACATAAAAAAGTAAACAGATGAAAAAATTAGCCTTTGAATTTTCTATTTCTTCGTCTGTCATCTGCAGCTTTATCTAGTGTGATCATAAAACATTCTACGCCGCATTTATTACCCTCCACATCAACGTTGAAACCGTACTCCTCCCAAAATTAATATCATATCTATAACACCTTGAAACGAGCCTGTGGCCAAAAACCGCAATGTGGTCGTCACTTGTAAAATTGCTGGAATTGAAGAATTTTTTAAATGAGGACTCAGTTTGTTTAAAACCATTACAAACGCTTCTTTGCTTAGTCTTTGCTTGTTATAAACCTTAAAATGCATATGTAATTATATTTATATGTAGTATGTCTGATTATGGCAAAAATAAGAAAACTTACATTACGTTTGGACAAGAAAGGGGATTCGAGGCATCCATTAAACTCCTACGTCTCAATTTTGCGGCGGAGTGTTATCGTGTTTGTACAGTCAAAACCGCAACGATTGAAACTCCAGGCATTTTTTTGTTTGAAACTTTTTTTTAATACATAATATACATAAAAATTTGTCTGTTCTATTTAACTTTATTTTCGTCTTTAATAACCATATCTTTTTGTGTTGGTTTTCACAATATAGCCACATTTAGTGAGCAATATTGCCACATTTAACTTAAAACTAAGAAAACTAGAATTTATCGGAATGAAGCAAATCAATCAAAGTCTGTAGAAGGCAAGACAATCGAATTGAAAATTCGTAATCAAAACCATTCCGAACAAATTCTGTGACAGGCTTGATAGGTTCGATTTTATTATTGAAAGGTATTAAAACTCTCAGTGCGGCGAATTTTGTTACTAATTTTTATTTATGAGCCTCGAGGGAGTCGGAGCATCAAATCAAAATGGAATGGAATCCATTATGTATCATCTTGTTCTCTGTGAAATGGTTGAAAAAGGGTAGAAATTTGGCTCCCGAGGTAAACTTGTATTTACTTTTAAATGGGTAATATAACTTTAAAATCGGAATACAAAAAATAATGATTTTAGTCTACCTTCTCAAAATATATGGCACAGTGCACTGGTGTTTTCCTTTAACTGCAGCCTACTTAAGAAGTCTTAATTTTTCAACATTTTATTTTGTGTTCTTTAGGCTACTTTGTAATAAGCGGAAATATAAATATAAGAAGTCGTTAAATTATTTTATGTCACATTTTCGAGTACAAATCAAGATAAGAGGAAAAGTCTTTATTTTTTTATTATTTCTCTTAACATTAATCATAGTTTTTATTAACTTTTCAATCTACCCCACTATATGCAAAACTACATAATTATATTTGTTTTTATTTTTTTTTTTCATACATACTATCTATTGACTTTATTCGGTAATACGTATTATCATGTGTCACGTTTTAACATACATACACCTACACGTATAGATTTATGCTACATAAGTATGTGTGTTTACCTAAAGCAATCATGCAAAATCATTCCGACTTTTATTACACTTTATTCCATTACGAAACGATAAATACACACAGATTCAAACACGCTGTCTTTCGGCAATGGTGGTACAGATATGCGCGGATATGAATAAATTTACAATTTTTTTAGTTAAACTGTGGATTGTGTGTAGTATTTGACGAAAAGTTGTTCATAGTTGTTGTTGTTGTAGTTGTCGTTGATATTTATAACACAAGCAATTGCAAAAAAACTGTATCAGATGCCTTATCTGTTTAAATCGATCTAATATGTTGATGTTGAATATGTGTAAAGATAAATAAAAAAAAATTCCCAATAATATACGAAAGATATTTTTATATTTATTTTTACGATATATTTTTCATTCAATTTAGTTAGAGTTAAAATATTAAAAATATTATTTATATTTAATGTGTGTTTTAGTTTTATTTGTTAAACAACTAGGAATAGATTATATTTTTATTATCAAGTAATTATATTTTTATTAGTAATACTTCTCTTGCATTATTTAAAATTTAAGCAAAATTTACACTCTCATGCAGATGATAAGAACCACTTCAAATTCTGTTTACAGCTGACAGCTGAAATTTTACTAACACCGGAATGGTCATTTTTTAAGTTATTAAAATAACAAAAAAATAGCAGAGATTAATTTTTAATAGACACTGAATAATAGGCAAGAAATATATTTTAAATTTTTTTATAAAATAAACCAAAAAAAAAACGCGTATAAAAATTCAAATCGAATCAAAATGTATGGATTTTTGATAGCCTTCTCGCGAAATAGTCTACTGTGCAACGTAAATTTTATATTCCTTACTATCAGTACGATCTTTTACCAAGAATTCTTTTATTTAACACGATATTAAACTCAATTATAACAAGAAATTTCTTATCCTCTTCGAAAAGTGTATTATGTGTGCTAAATAAATATTGTATTTTACGGATTGAATAATACTATTGCTACACTGTACTATCAACTGCAATGGCTAAAAATTATTTTACTAAGTTCTGTTGTATTTGTAATACAGCAACTGATGCCCCAGATATTCATATCGATCAAAAATTATTGTCACGCTAAAAAAATGGGCCTTAATATCCATTGAATTCTATTGGACAACCGGAAATAGAAAGCACATGAGTTTGCTTAGACTATAAACATCTCTACCGAGAGGTACATTACATTTTGCAGGAATAATTGGACAATGTAAAGAAATAGGTGTCACGATTCTCACCATACGCGCAACTGTATGACGACTTCAAAGCTCTGTGAGGCGATGTTCAGACCTAAGTTGAAGAAGTTTTTGTGCCGTTTTGTAATTGTAAGCGACAAACGGCAAAATCACAACACATCAGAGACCGAAGAACTATTAAAATTACTAAATATTGTTGGCCCCAAGAAGGCGAAGGTGGATTTTAAGGCTGAAAATGGTAATAGCTACAATTTTGTGGATTGCATGCGCTATCAATTAAAGCATTAAAATGGGTAATAGATTAGCGAAGAAAATAGAGCTTTTCGAGAGATTCAATATTGATTTGAAGCAAAAATGACGTTATCTAGACTTGCGTATGCTTGTATCGTCACTATATTAATTATTCATTCACTGGGTTACGAACTACCACCACACCCAGCATAATCCATTATGATTGTATAAGAAATTTAAAAAATTGATATGGTTATGGATATGGTTGTAGTAGAAGATTTAGGTAGATCGAAAAGTTAGACATTAAAACAAACTCATATTTAAAGGGCTTTGAGAAATCTCGTTACTTGGAGCTAATAAAAAAAAACAGTAAGGCATTGGACTGAACGTTTTCAAGCTTGAGGACTATTTCATTTTGTTGCTTCTTATTTGTGTAGGAAATAAGAAATATTTATTGCACTAACAAAATTACAATCAGCGTATATTTAATCAAGTACATATCAGTCTACAGCAAGTACAACTTTAGAGCCACAACATGCATTATATTTGTGCAAAAATAATTAAATTTGTCAACTACTACTCAGGGATGAAAAGGTGGATACAAAAGTAATTTCTTTTAATAAAAATACTTAATATAAATTTTGGGAAGTAACACAGTGAAACGAACAAAAGCTTTTTAAAAAATACAACAACTTGACAATATAGTTTCGATTCTACTATAAAAGGGGAGTAAATTGTATACTCAGTTTGTCGAAATTGGTGATCAATTTTAATTTGTGGGCCTCGAAAGATTCGGAAAATCAATGGGCCTCTCAAAAAAAAAAATGTCATCATTTTTTGTCTAATATATCATTCAAACTAAGCAATACCCCTTCGCTCTGTTTGGCAATAATATAGCTGAGTTTTCGATTAATAACTGCTATTAACATTTTATGCCAAAAATATAAGTAATTCCTGCACTGTTTAAATGAAAATTAAAAAAATATTTTTGTTTTACTTTTTTACAGCATAACTTACAGAGTCTAAAATTTTTATTAATAATAAGGGAAATTTGTAGCCACGGTACAATCTGAACAAGTCTAGGCATCCTAATTTGAAAAAAAAATGGGAAAAAAATATTTTTTAACATAAAATTTATATAGAATTATATTAAATATTCGGCTACATTATTGCCGAACAAAGTTAAGCGCTATCACCTAGATTAAATAAGACATTAGACAAAAACTAATCACCGTTTTTTGGAAGACCCACTCATTTCCGATTTTTTTTAAACCCATAAATAAATATTGGTCACCAATTTCTCCAAACTGAGTATAGGGTTTTACTCTGCTTTTATAATAGAATCGAACCTATACTCTCACTTTCTTGTATTTTTTTATTTCACTGTTGCCCTCTGTATATAAATATGTATATATAAAAATAACACAATAATGCTCTGTTTATATTTCACACTGATGATTTAAAAATAGATTTTATAAAAAGTTAAAAAGCTCAATTTGAAAATTTCGTTTACCATCTCCGATAAAAAAAATATGAATTTGATTATTTTTTTTAAATACTACACGCTGCAGAAAATATAAACAAATTTTGACACTTAAAATGACAATAACGCATAATGAAAACTATCAGCTGCGCTCCTACATGTATTTTATATATGTATATATACTTTGATTTTAATACAAATTTATTAATTTTTTGTTTTTCAAACTAAGATATTTAAAACAAATTTTTGAATATAAAAAAATATTTTTTTATGTGTATTTTTATTTTAAAGCTAATAAATTTGTTTTGATTTAAAAAAAATCGTTTTACTAATAAACACATTAGTTAAGTAAGGATTCGTTATTATGTTATTTTCTTAATTATCGCCTTGTTTTGCATTTGCTAAACATGCTCTTAAAAGCATTTCAATTAAAAATTATTTAAATTACATTTTATTTACAATTTTTTTATTTTTTTTTTTTTAATCTATTGTTTACAATCTCGCGATTTGTTGCCTAATTGCATACAATTGAAAACCTAATACCCTGTTAAAACAATTTTAATCGATAATCCATTAGTATTGCCTTCAGTAAAATAATACCTAAAACATTATTTTTTTATCTTTTTTTCAAATTCTATTCCTCGACCAATTCAGACATCGTAACGTATGCTTTACATTTATATATAACATTTAATATTAATTATACGCCTAAGTAGTTGAATTTTGCAATTATTGTTTAAGTGCAATATTATGTCATTATGCCGTTATTTCATTAAACACAGCTAGCACAAATTATTTTAAAATTAGTAATTAAATATTTTAAAAACCGCTCTTAAGCACTAAATAAAATACAAATACTGAAAATATCAACCGTTGTAAGGCTATTGCGATGAAAACATTATGCTCCAACTAAATTATTATTTTTATTTAACAAAAAGACCACTAAATGCTGGGTTTTCATTAAAGTTTAATTGCATGCGTATTTCGCAACAATATCTTACGTTAGCTATGCATTTTGCACTAAATGTAATGAAAACGTTATAAATTTATTGTTCATTTTAAATGGAAATTCAGTAGAAAGAAACTAAACTATTTAAGTGCATAAATAAGTGCAAAAACAAACAACTTTATTATTGGAAAATTTTTTAAAAAATATTTGTTTAGTGTCCAAACAAAAATAGTCAGGAAGAAAAGTAGCCACACAAGCAAATAACAATATACATTATGATTAACTACTTATAAGTGGTTATTCAATATAAAAAATTAAAAATTATTAAAATAAGGTGCGTTCTAAGAGGTGTTAAGTAAATTTATAATGTTTCAATTTTCTATAATTCTGACTGATGGAGCCAATAATTCGCAAGATTCCGAGAATGTAGTAAAATATGGACAATGATAATAGTGGCTTAAAATTAA
The DNA here is from genome assembly GCA_949628195.1 of Phasia obesa. Lineage (NCBI taxonomy): Eukaryota > Metazoa > Arthropoda > Insecta > Diptera > Tachinidae > Phasia > Phasia obesa. The sequence goes on along the minus strand of OX451218.1, from coordinate 131,028,001 downwards.
TATCCTGCTTTCAGCCGCTGTGTGGACATATAGCAAATTGTTGTCCGTAAACTAACAGTGTTGTTTGTGACCGCTGGTTTAGATCGATGGTAAATTTAATAATTTACAAATATGGTTTCAGTGAAATAGTTGCACAAAGTTGTAGCTGGTGAAGGACAAATGGTGGGAGATTTCGGTAGTAATAACCATACTACGATTTTTGTTGCTGTTTTTTATGATTGCAATTTTTAGTGGTTGAGTAATTTTGACAAGGTTGTGGCAACCGACAAAATCGTTATTGCGTAAAAACCGTTTCAATGAAAAGTAAATACGGTATTCGTTATATCGTTACCAATATCGAAATATTATTTTACATTTCCCATACATAGCATAGGTAAAGAAAAGTGATCTTGAACAATATCGATGTTGGGATTTCAATGGATTTATATGATAAATTATCTCCTCAATACATTTTTCTATTTGTGTATACGCCACTAGTTTTTTTGAATACAATACAGGTCATACCGTTTGACATATAAAAATGAAATTCATTATGTGCCTTTGGTATGTGGTGATGAAGAGCTTTGAGCTTCTATTCTTTATGTAATTTTTTCATATTCGAGTTATTAGAGTAATTTAAAAACCTTAATCGATTATTCGATGAAAATTTTAATTTTCAAATAAAATTAAATTCCGATTAAATAAATACTCTAAAAAGGACTTTTTGTGATTCTCAAGATCAGATGTTTTCATAGTCCTTGAAAAATCTATGATTGTGTGACAAAATCTGCTTTCTCTTTTTCCCAACAGAATATTTTGACAGCAGAGTAAAAATATTAAAATTGCATTTTACATTTTTTATGATTGCATAAATTTTAAACACTATCAGAACAGCTAATCAAATTGTCAATATTGCAATCACTATGAAAAATAAAGTATGTTTTACAACAGTTTGAATATTTTCATATTTACTAAAATTACAATGTTTATGTTTAAATTGTATCGTTACCTAAAAAGCAATTTCGCAAACAAAAATTTGTATACATTTTTTTCGCAATTTTTATTTATTGTATCTTCAATATAATGGAACTAGCAATAATTACTAATATCTTAAGTCTAAAAAAAATAAATATACTTGTTTAGTCCAACCAGTGCTGAACAAAAAAAAAATTTTGTTTCACCGTTACTGTAATTTGCGGGTTATCCCTCTGATGTCCGGATGAGAGAAGCAGTGTCCCTCCTTCTTAGTCGCATGTAACCAGGTTCATTTAGTATGTTACGGGCCAGTGGATTCGGATCAGTTTCAAGCTTCTTTAAATACCTTAATGCAAGTTTCGCTATTTCTACTTTAACTGATCGCACGTTTAGATCTTTATGAACCTTCGAGTTTTTTATATACCAAGAAGCAGATGTAATTATACGAAGAATCTTATTTTGGCGTCTTTGAATTTTTTCTACGTTGGTAGCTGAGGCAGTGCCCCATAACATCATATTGGTTTTAGAATTGACTTGTATAATAAAAGTTTGCCATCTAAAGCTAGAGTAGAATTTCTGCCAATTAGCCAGTTTAGTTGGACTGCTTGCAACTTCATCAGTGTTAACTTTGTTTCTATGTGGCGTTTCCATGTAAGGCGCCGGTCAAGATGTATGCCAAGATATTTGACGTCTGAAAGCTGAGGTATCGTTTGGTTATTTATCCGAATAGAGGGGCAAGATTCTCTACGCAGTGTGAAAGTTATGAGAGTAAATTTTTGTTCTTTCACTTTTATTCTCCATTTCTTCAACCATTTTTCTAAATTGGATATGTGGTCTTGTAAATATCGTGATGCTACTTCGGGTCTTTCGTGAATGCTAAAAAAAGCTGTGTCGTCAGCAAATGTTGATGTGTGAACTCGGTTACTAGTTGGCATGTCTTAAGTATACAATAAGTATAAAAAGGGCCCCAATATATTACCTTGGGGGACTCCGGCTTCGATTGGCTGGGGTGAGCTCAAAAAATCTCCTTCTTTCGCAATAAATTTTCGTTCGGTTAAATAACTATCTAGCAGCTTATAGAGGTTTACAAGCAAATTCAGTTTTAGTTATATATTAGGCCTTCATGCCATACCCTATCGAATGCTTTAGAAACGTCAATAAAAAGCACGGAGCAGTATTTTTTCTCTTCAAGAGTCTTCTTAACAACATTGACTAACCTGTGAGTTTGTTCGATCGTACTATGTTTTTTCCTGAAGCCGAATTGATGGAATACATCCTTTGTCGCTTAGAATAGGGTTAAGCTTAGTTATTAACATCCTCTCAAACAGCTTTAACATATTTGATAAAAGGCTTATAGGTCTGTATGATTCAATTTTTGTGTGGTCTTTTCCTGGTTCAGGAATCATGGTAACCAAAGACACCTTCCACTCTGTGGGAAAGTACTCAAGACGTAAAATGGCATTAAAAATAAAAAGAACGATTCCGCGAGCTACACGGGGCAACTCAAATAACATCTTGTTACTGGTTTTATCAACGCCAGGGGATTTTTTGGTGCTTAAATCCGTTATTGCCTTTTCAAGATCACCAAATTCAAATCTTATCGGTACTGCAGCACTAGCCTGGACAACTAGCGACTCAACTATATCAGTCGATATATTTGGGGTAAACCCCTTTTTCAAATGTCCAGCAAATAAATTTCCTTTTTCGGTATCACTCCTTGCCCAGCCTCCAGCTGAAGTTCGCAAGGGAGTCTTACGTAAGACTGGCCTTTTAAGGTTTCTACAAGCACGCCATAACGCATAATCTGATTGAGGAGTTGCGTCTAGGTCTTCCAGATAGTTTTTCAGGGATGCTACTCTTCGAGATTCCACCATCTCTCTTAGCCGGTTCGTGCATTCTTTAAGTCTGCTTTTGAGTTGAGGAGATCTCTGTGATTGCCATTCTCTACGAATTTTTCTTTTTTCAGCCAAGAGCCGTTCGATATCCGCAGAATAAATTTGATTGTATCCAGCTAGTTGTCGGGTTATTGTTGAATGTTGGGCAGCTAATTTGCGGCTTAGTCAAAATCAATAAGACTCCGCTCTACGTCTTCAGGTGTTCTTAGCGCGATCTTTTCCGAACAATGAGTAAAAATCAATAATATCAGGTATTTTTTGTCGATCATAGGTGGGTTGTCCACTTTTTAATAGAAGAAAAAATATGTAGGAGGAGGGGATCCAATATTATATCAACACTTATTTTGATTCTTTGGACATCCTGAAGTTAATGTTTTAATATTATCTGGATTTGGTCTGGATTAGTCAAGAATCAGGAAAAGAGGAAACCTTTGAAGCTTTAGGAATAATCTATGCAATATGTATGTATATGTGAGTTGTCTTTTTCATAAGAGCCGTAAGTTCATAAATGTTTAAGTTTATATATTTGCCTTCAAACGTAATGATAACATTTAATACAAAATTGTAATATTTTTTGTTCTCAAATTAAAAAAAATTACTTATAAGAAATTTAGTTTAAACCATCTCCAAAAATAGATATGAATAAATATTTTTAGTTCAATAATATTGAAGATATAATAAATAAAATATGAACACATTTTTTTTTAATTCAACACGATAACATTTCAGCTAACGATATACGAGTGTGCTTTTTATTAAATGATCAAGGATATTGAATATTTTTTTTTTCAATATTTTTCCTGTTGTTACATTATTTTTATTCCATTTTTCTTGTTGTCTCCACCATCTGAAGCTGCGTGTTATAACTTACCTTATCGTTATCTTTGCATATTTTATTTATTTTTTAACATGTTTTGCTCTTCCTTTTAACAAGATTAACTTTCATTTTATGTCATGAGAAAATATCATAAATTTTAATATTTTTTTTCTGCAAACATGTTGAATGTATGAATGAATATATATGTTGTAAAGAAAAAGAGACCATTAAATTTAAATATAAAATTTATGACTAATAAAATGAATTCTTTTGGAATTAAATGTAATATTTAAATTAGGTAAAGTAATTGTAATTAATGATTGGTTAATGTTGTAAAAATGTACTGTAATAAAAATCAAATTAAATACTTAATATTAAAATAAATATAAACAAGTAAGAGTGCTATATTCGGCCATGCCGAATCTTATATACTCTTCACCATATTAATATTAAATATTCCCTGAAACTCTTATGTTGCCCAATTTCAAAATAATATACATTCGGTTTTTACCTTTATTATTTATTTACCTTCATTATTAAAAATATAATATAAAAATATAGATAATCAATTTATTTAAATTTTATCGAATTTTTTTTTGTGAAAATTTTATGGAAAATGTTTTGTAAAAAATCAAAAATTTTTTGTACAAAATTTTATCGATTTTTTTTAAATTTTTCGAAAATTTTTTGTAAAAATTTTACCGAAGATTTTTCTTTTGTAAAATGTTATCTTAATTTTTTTACAAATTTATCGAAATTATTTTGTATTAATTTAATCGGAATTTGTTGTAATAGTATTATCGATTTTTTTTTTGTAAAAATTTTATCAAAAATATTTTGTTAATATTTTATCGAAAAATTTTTGTTAAAATTATATCGAACAATTTTTTTAAACATTTAATCGGAAATTTTTGAGATATATTATCGAAATTTAATGATATTATCGAAAATATTTTGTAAAAATTTTATCGAAAATATATTGTAAAAATTTTATCAAAAATATTTTGCAAAAATTTTTTTGAAAATTTTTTGCTAAAATGTTTTCGAAATTATTTTGTAAAAATTTTAGTAAAAATATTTCTTACAAATTTTTTCAAAACTTTTTCTTAAAATTTGATCGAAAATTTTTTCAAAAATTTTATCAAAAATATTTTATATAAATTTTATCGAAAATTTTTTGTAAATATATTTTGGCAAGTTTTTTGTAGAAATTTTATCAAAAAATTTTTTTTTAAATTTATAGAAAATTTTTTGTTAAAATTTTATCAAAAATTTTTTGAGAAAATTTTATTAAAAATTTTTGTGAAAAATTTATCAAAAGTTTTTTTTCGAAAATTTTATCAAACATTCTTTGTGAAAATTTTATCAAAAATTTTTTGTGAAAATTTTATCAAAAATTTTTTGTGAAAATTTTATCAAAAATTTTTTGTGAAAATTTTATCAAAAATTTTTTGTGAAAATTTTATCAAAAATTTTTTGTGAAAATTTTATCAAAAATTTTTTTGTGAAAATTTTATCAAAATTTTTTTGTGAAAATTTTTTTTGTGAAAATTTTTGATTTTTTAATTTTATTAAAAAAAATTTTATAAATTTCATCGAAAATATTTTTAAATTTTATCAAAAATTTGTTTAACATTTTATCGAAAATTTGTTTGAAATTTTATCGAAAACTATTTGCAAAATTTTTTGTAATAATAAGGACCTTCCTGCAATCTACATATATTGATTAAGAATGGTCAGACTAAATCCCAATGTACCTATTAACTGTCTCTGGTTCCCAGTTAGTACCCTGTAGTTTTATCGGCCACCTCTATGTGTATTGCTTTCTGTAAAGGATTTTAATACAAATCAAAGCAGAAAAAAACTCTATATCCCTTTATAACAAAAAAAAAAACAAAAGAGAAACATTACAACCAAAAAAAAATAAAACAACGTGAAAGAATATACGTTGGCGTGGTTTTTTGGCTGCAGACCCGAATGGAATGGTCTGATATTGCTGATTTGCATTAGTAAAATTCTTGAAACAATGCCTGACAGATTGGTGGGCTTAATTTTCTGTATCTTTTCTGTTGCCTTAGCAAAGCTGATTTCAACCCATACATAGACGGACAGATAGACATCGCTTAATCAACGTCTCTATGTATAAGTATCGGAAATGAATATTGTAGAAATTATACACGGAATGACAAACTTGACAATCCCTTCCGTCTGGTGAAGGGTATAAAAAGAAGTCCTGGTAAGAAACTTTGAGTATAAGTAATATATGTAATGTTAATTATACGCAATTTATATTCACACGAAAGTGAATTTAGCAAATTGTTTTATAACATATTTTTTAATTTAGTCAGGTACAGAAGATGTGTAGCCCTGAATCGGCACCTAACCTCAGAAGCCCAGAAGCTCTATTCTTATCCCCTTCATGCTCTAGATTACTTCCAAAAAAATCTTTTGCCTAGTTATCTAAGCCTGGGACTTCGTACTACCGGACAGTAATTTACCGGACAGTTGATTTACTCTTTACAAATTTACAAATTACAATGAAATTAACCCAATTAATAGTAATCTTCCACCAACAAAATGCTCAAGTGCATTTTCCTTTGTAAATAATGTGAATAATCTAAATAGTTGCATATTTATTAAGAATTTATTTCTAACTTAAACAAAGTTTTCTATGATCTACTGTATTTAAATTATTATCACTATTTAACCAAAAAATCCATGTGTCATATTCCTACGTCGTCTTGTCAATGAGTGTTGTGCCACAGACATCTACCACTTACCACATTGCTAAGGGCTTCTCAAACTTTCACACATCATGCATTTGGTTACTTGTTATTAATTATAATTATGCACGTTGTTGCATGTGTGCTTAAACAATTGTGCAGAGGCAAATTTAAACACATATTTAAACTTAAATACAACAAATATATTATGAAATTTTTGTGTCTGTTGAAGTTTATTTTGTGTGTCACTTAAAAAGTTGTTCGTTTTGATAGTTAGTTACTTTTATAATTGTACAGCTACTTACTATGTACTTAAAAATTTGATATGAAACAGTAACTAATTTAAAAATTAATAGTACATATGGTGCATTCCATGGCAAAGAAATCAATATTTAAAATTTTCCATTTATTTTCACTTTTTTCATTTTTTGTCTTTGCAACCAAATCCTGTTAGTTTCTGCATTTTTATTATAATTAATAATAAAAAAGATATATATTAAAGATATGTAGATTAAAGAAATCCGATTGTTTTTTTAATATTTGCTTACAACCTATAGTATATAGAGAGGTACTTTATAACTGGCCTTTCTCTCCATTTAATGGGATAAATACCAGGGTTAAATTACGGCTTTCAATATCGATCAAAATTACAAAAGAATTTAAATGGAAATTTCAATCGATATCGAATGCCGTAATTTGACCCTTGAATCCACTACTTCGGACTGATAGACTAAAAACTTGTGTACTTCCTAGACTAATATACTTCATACCCTTTTTAAAATTGTATTCCATTTAAAACAATGTTACCCCCGGGGGTTCCAATTGTCACTGCCGGAATGGCAAATGCTTTGACGCGGTTCACTCGGGGAAAATAGGGGCACCAGACACTAGGGATCCTAGAGCCTAAATCTGGAAGAAAAGGTCTGTGATAAAAATCGCGGGTCCTCTTCGAGGCCCGACCAGTGCCCAAAAGACTGGTACCACGGGAATCGGTGGCCCCACAGAGAGTCTATCCTCTCTGTAACCGGTTATTGGTGAGGTCCCTTTCGGGGGTACACGTGGTGGTTGTGGTTTAAGATCGATTAATGTAAGTATGGTGCAAGGTCGATCAAGTGTGCTGTTGCACTCTCAACAGACGGAGTTTGGATAGTCTCCAAACCCCTAAGCAAGAGGCTATAATATGGATCTAGGCTTGCCTTGGATAAGGCTTGCCATATTATATAAATTGCTACTCATTGTGACTGTATCACACACAAATTGCGATTGGTGGCAATCGTAAAGTATTGTTATACTACACAATGAGGGCGCTAGTCTACGCTTACATTTCACTCATTAGGCCAACTAGGCAGGTACTCATGTTAATCTTGTTCCACAATTTAAAACAATGTATATCTTTTTGTCACAAGAAATTTATTTTGGATATAATAACTTCTATAAAAAATCATTGCTCCTTTAAAAATACTAATCTTTTACATCTTTTTTCAACACAATATAAAATTCCTTCTCTCCCTTGTAATTTCTAATTTGATATTTTGGTATTTTGCACATCATCTCAGTTCGACAATTATTCATTATTGGCATTACCATTTGACAGTTATTGTTTTCTGACAATTACATTGTGAACTCATCTCATTTTCATTTAAATCACATGCATATTTATTTAAACTAGAACATGTTTATATGCTCACGTTTTGCTTTTACAAGTTTCCAATTTAGTTCATCTCTTCATACAGTTGCATATGCAAAGATAAGACATAATTTTGTAAGATTAGAGTTGTTGTTAAGGGGAGGGAGCAGGGCCACGCAAAAGGCCTTATAAATTTAAATGTTTGATTTTTTACAGAAGTTTCAAGGTCTAATTTTAAGAAAATCAATTAGTTTTTATATGTTCTACATTTTTGCACGACCTAAATGGATAAGTTCTTATATATAAATACGATAATTATTTAGTTATGAGAACCCATTTTTTATATTTTATTTAAATTTTAAAATTTTTTTGTTTAACTAAAGGGTGATTTTTCAACAACTTTCTTTTTCAGTTTTTGCTAAACATGTTTAGTTTGGTTTATAACTTAATAAATTGTTTTACAAAAGATTTGCTGATTTTTAAATTATATTTTCAAAATTCATGCTAGAAAGTGAAAAATTGTGTTTAGATGCGAAGCTCATTTCTGGTTAAATGAATACGTGAACAAGGAAAATTGCCGTACTTAATGTGAGCAGCAGCCAGAAGCATTGCAAGAAACATCTATGCCTCCCAAAAAATGCACTGTTTGGTGTGGATTATGGGCCAGTGGCATCATTGGACCGCACTTTTTCAAAGACGATGAAGGCAGGAACGTTACTTTGAACGCTACCGTGCGATGATTACAATTTTATTTGCCCAAAATAAAAGAGCTGGACTATTGTTTCAACATATGGTTTCAACAACACGGTGCACAGTAGGGTTTTCGGTACCAAAAATGGGAATTAATTGCAAAATTAAATATAGGAGAACCGAATAAATTTTTGCAGTCGGTAAAAGTACATAACATTCTACATCACTAGTGCAAAAATTTTGTTTTTAACAACTACCGTTATGTCACTATACAATTTTAAAGTTTGAGTTTTTTGACGTTTTCCTCGCGTGGTACATTTCAACTTTTGGTGTTTTAAAAATTAGTTTTGAGTGTTTTCTAAAGTGATAATTAAAAATATTTTAATGGAACCTTCAACCTCAGGTTAGTAAGATTAACTTATGGTTTTTGTTTTTATGTGTATTTTTTGTTTTTATTTTTAATTAATTTTTACGCGTAAGTCTATAAATTAGTGGATTTCGGGAAATATGTCAATAAATTAAGATAAAAACTTTTTTTTCCTAAAAATATAAACGCTTTTGAAAATATTTATGAAAATTTTGTCTGCACTTTTTTGCACATTTTAAAATAAAATTTAAATATATTGTTGCACTTCCATATAAAAAATCAACTTTTTATAAAAAGCAATACAAATATTGTTATTATTGCTTTTGCTTTCATGAGAGCTTGCATTTAATTATTAAATAAGAGTAGATAAAAACATATTAAAAGAAGAAAGGGTAAACAAAAACAATAACAATTTTAAACAATAATATCAACAAAAACAATAAGTAACCAGAACAGTTAATATTGTTAAAAATAAATATTTTGCAAAAAGCAATACAGAGTATGTAGGCAAATTAATTGTTTACTGCAAATAAAATGTAAGAAGTTCTGAAACTATTTTTATATGAGACAGTGGTTCCCAAAAAGTTTTATAAGGACTATATTTAAAAATACAATAATAATAATATTTTGTTTACTTAATAATTCAAACGTTTTTAGGTAGTTCTTTATGTCATAAAAGCAAATAAAAATAGGTTTTACTTGTTGTGATTTGAAAAGTAATTGTTTGTCTTTGTGGACTAAGTGTAATCGTTCTTCGTGTTTTTTTTAAGTTTTGTATAAAACCTTATGACCGTATTTATTTAATCATAGCCACATCCTCGAATACAATTTTTATTTCCCGACGAGAGCTTTTTGAAATAATGATGAATTCCGATTGTGAAAATATCCATGGAAAATTGACCTTTCTTAAAGAACAAATACTAAAACGTTTATTGCCAAGCGAACAAAATATAAAAGTTTTCAATGAAACGATGAATACTTTTTGTTTTCAATTCAGGACTCGCTGGGCTTCATCTTTGCGAATGAAGGAACGTTTTGTTGTGAATAATAAGACATGGCTAGATTCTTCAATAGGCTTCCCTCGTCAATCTGGTATTAAACGTGGTAGAAAGGAGCTTGATTTCGAAGATTGTGGTGAACGAAGCAAAAACAAGAAGACCATTGCTTTGAGGAAAACCATTCCTTCATCCTTATTGGCACACGCGACACAAATGAGTCTGAGGGCAGCTGGTAAATTAAAAGCTTCAAAAATGGTAAAAAAAAATAACAAGCACTTCACCATCTGAATTAGACAAATTTTACAAAAGTTTTTCAAAACCCTCTACAGTGACCCAAATGTCTAAAGAGGAAGCATTGGCTGTTTTGGTTGAAGCCAAGTTGTCACGACATCAATATAATATTATCAGTGTTTCCGCTCATGAAAGATTTCCATCATATTCACAAGTGCAACTAGCAAAAAAGGATTGCTACCCCAAAAATGAGTGCCTTACGATTTGTGAAACTTCAGCAAAAATAAGTTTACAGGCTCTTTTGGACCATACCGTAGAGCGCATTATATCACTCAAAAACAGTCTAATTGATGCATTAAAGGATGATGAGTTAAACAGTTTGTGTCTATACACGAAATGGGGCTTTGATGGTAGCTCTGGTCACACACCTTATAAGCAAGCATTCCACGATCCGAATGCTACTGACTCATCGGTTTTTATTACCTCAATCGTGCCAATAAAACTAATGTGCAACAGCATAATCATATGGCAAAATCCTCGTCCAGCATCTCCTAGATATTGTAGGCCATTGAAAGTGGAATTTATAAAAGAAACCACGATTGTTGCTAAGAACGAAAAAGATAGAGTGGATCAGGAAATAAAAAAACTTAAAAAGTCTGCCATTTCTTATGGAGAAAAACGTTTGACAGTCAATCATAAGTTGGTCCTATCCATGATTGATGGAAAAATATGTAATGCGCTCACAGAAACTACTAGCACCCAAAAATGCTTTTTATGTGGTGCTACTTGCAAAGAATTTAATAATATTGACAAAATGATTTCTTTGCAAGTAAAAACAGAAAATTTGGAGTTCGGTTTGTCGATTCTGCATGGATGGATTAGATTTTTTGAATGCCTGCTCCATGTGGCATATAAACTTCCAATAATGAAATGGCAAGCTAGATCGGACATCGAAAAACAAGTTGTTGCAAAAAACAAAGCACGTATTCAAGAGGAGTTCAAAAACAAAACTGGTCTTATTACTGATCATCCGAAACCTGGCTTTGGAAATTCGAATGACGGCAACACAGCTCGGCGCTTCTTTCAAAATGCGGACATTTCAGCGCAAATTACAAAATTGGATGCAAAATTGATAAGACAACTGCATTCAATTATGGTTACCGTTTCTAGTGGTTTTCAAATAAACACTAATGCCTTTCGAGATTTCGCTCTTGATACCGCAAGGTATTTTGTACAACTGTATCCCTGGTATTATATGTCCCCAACTGTCCATAAATTCTTAATCCATGGACCAGAAATAATAAACCACGCTTTACTACCAATTGGACAGTTGACGGAAGAAGCACAAGAAGCTCGAAACAAAGATTTCAAAAATTTTAGGGAGCATTTTTCGCGAAAATGTTCTAGAGAAAAATCAAATGAAGATATTTTTAAAAGACTATTAGTTACTTCAGATCCAGTAATAACAAATATGAGAAAATTAAAAGAGAAAAAAACTAATAATTTACCTATGGAAGCAATTCAATTATTAATATTTGAATCAAATCTCGATGGTGAAAAAGATGCCAATAATGATGATAATCATTATCATCATTATTTACTAATTATAGTGATAATGATGGTGATGTTGATGATTAAGAATCGGATAAGGAATAGAAATGTGTAAATAAATATTATTCTTTTTATTTTTTTGGAAATATTACAATTTTTATCAATATTAAAGGTATGTTATAAAAAATTTACTAATGGAAAATAAATAAAATTTGTACTAAATAATATTAAATAATATTAAAAAATTTATAAGTTTTACTTCTTAAAGTGAATTTGACTGAAAAAAGTTAAAATTAGAAACAGGAAAAGTTATCTCGAATTAATTCCCACTTTTGGTATCAAAAACCCTACTGTGCGGTGCCAGATGCCACACTGTACGCGAAACAATGACCCAGTTGAGAGGCGAGTTCGGTAAACAGTTTATTTCACGTTTAGAGCCGGCCGCCTGTATATATGTTGGGTTTTAATATAAAAAAAAAAAAGTTTCATCAATATTTGTTTAAGATTTTTTAATTTATTTTTTACTTCTTATTGAAATAAACTCAAAAATAATTTTATTTAATAAAAACAAAAATATGTTTGATTCTATTTATTAACTGAAATAATGCAATATTAGAAGTAATAGTGTCATGTATTAGAGTAACGCATTCAAGATGATATCTTCAGTGCAATACAAAATTTACTTTTTATTGATTCCCCGTAATGCATGATGTAAGAACAATTAGATTTTTAATAGAATGCGTTGATTTAAAACACTGACTTCATAGCATTATTAAACAATAAAATTATGCTGCTCATCGTGAATAAAAATCATGTATAACTAATGCGCAAGAGTAAGTGCTTCCCAAATATTGTCTCTCTTACAAAGTTGCTTCCAGGCAAGCAGTATTTTTTACTGGGATCGTGAGATTTAACTCCTTTAGACTATTTTTTTGTGGGGCTATGTTAAGGTTCAAGTCTATAGAGAAAAGCCTGCAACCGTTGACGCACTGAAATCCAACATTGAAGAATAATTTTTTTGTGATATACCGGCCGATATGTTGGAGAAAATATGCCAGAATTGGTTGAAGCGAAAGTAACATTTGAGGCGTAGCCGCGGTCAACATTACAGCATCGTTCTATCGACTCAAATTAATATTAAATACATTTCTCTAATTTTATATTTTTTTTAATTAAACCGGAAAGCTCTTAAAAATCACCTCTTACTACCATACAACTGTATCCTTTTTAAGTAGACTCAAGTTCGTTTAATTTCTTTGCCAACTCAATAGAGTTGAAAGAATATTTTTCTAAAAATTTAGTGATAAATATTAAGTTGATCGCTAAATCCTTTCTCAAGATTGTTTTCATGTATCTACTTTAGTGGTATTAATTTGCCATCATATCATCTTTTAACCAACCAAATTCAGATAAGAGAAAACGAGATATTTTCGTAAATTTAATATAATCTCATCGTCAGTTGCATAGATCCAATACCTAAAACTCCCTTCATTTAGGGCATTTGTACTTTTTCTAGTACAGTTCTTATTTTAAAACTACAATGATTTTTATATTTTTTAAGATAAACGACAAAAAATCATTTTTAATACCATTTACATTGATGAACTTATAAAATGATTATAATTAACCATTTCTATAAGATATATTTTATTTTAGTCAGCGCAACCAATTTTATTGAGAGGTTTGGTTTTTTGATTATAATTGACCATTTCATCAACTAAAAATATTTTTTGGTTAGAAAGAACCATTGCTAACCGAAGGTTGGCTGAAGGAACAAGAAAATATAAGGTGGTAAATATTAAAAGTAAAAATATTCAACAAGAGGGAAGCTTAAGATAGTGGTAGACTTCGTTCTCACCAACTGACGATTGAAAATTGAATACAAGTTTTCTCGTATTCCTTTATCTGGGTTTGGTTGGTTAAATATATGATGCTTACAACTAAACACTACCCTAAGTAAATTATATATATACAAGAGCGCTGATGAGGGATGTGGCTGTCTAGAAAATATGCATTCCGCTCCAGCTGGTGTCTAAAAATTAAATTTTCCCAATTTTTCTTTAATATTATCACCTAATTTGTAATTTAATTTATTCTTTCTTAGAGAGAATAAAAACGAACTTGAGCTTGATTATAAATTTCATTGTATTTTTTATAATTGTTATTTTTAACCTAAAAATCTTTTCTGTTGACAAAATGGTTATATACAAAAAAATATATTTCTCGCTTAAATTGGTTACGATAATCAAAATAACATAGATATATGCAATGATAATAATTAACAATTCCAAATCACAAATAAAAGAATTTTCTCGTAACTCTTATTATATTATTATTCGATCCCTGAACAAAACATATATGTATGTATGTGTGTATGTATTCTGGATTAATTTTAATGTAAATATTTCGAAAATTACTTCTAAATAAGAATATTTATTAGCACTGCCTTTAAAAACTATTTCGTACGATAATTCGATTTTCGCTCCGAAACGACGAAAGTTACACTTGACTAAAGATTTTCAACTCAGCAATAGCTGAAATTTTCTTTCCCAAGAAATAACTTGCGACAGCGCTACAGTTGTTACAACAACAGCAACAATAACAATATTTATAATTTTAAATATATAATAAAAAACTTTTTGAAAATTTCCCAAGAAATTAAAACATTTTTTTTTTTTTTTTGTTTTTCGGTTATTTTAAAATTTATTTTTATGGTTTTCTTGTGATTATCATCAGTTTGACCAACTCATTAAAGTGGTATACTTTTTTGTCATTAAAGTACACTTACGTTCACAAAGGTACTATTTGATGATGGTCCAATCAGTTTAATTTTTAAGTCCATTCTGGCACCACCTATAGAGGTCTCTTAACTTGCGAATTTTTGATAGTAAACCAATCGCTTACTTTTGGAAAGTTATTTTGCAAATTTTTGTTTTACTATCTCGTTACTAGTTTCTGCTAAGCAAGTTACTGAACAGACCTTATATTTATTGGTAACACTAACTAAGTATAAATAAACAAATTTTGCTTGTGAAGTAAGTAGTGACACAAAAAACATATTTCATTATATAAAAAAAAAACTGAGACAATAAACAAGAAAATATAAATTTAAATCCGATTAACGATAAGATGTTCTATGCAAAATAAATACCAGAAGGGCCCTTAATATTTCACCTAGCATCTGCTTTTATTCAACTCCACAACTGTTATTTCGTTTCCCAGCCATAAAATATCATTATAGCACAACACGTACATATGTATTTACGGGTATGTATGTGTATGCTTGTGTGCATAACATGATGTTTTATGTCATGGCAAAAGGATAATAATGTGCAAACACATACACACTTCATAGAGTATTTACTTAAATCTCCTTTATAGCTAGTGCATGTGTACATTCACTTTACTTGCATGCATGTAATCTACATAAGACATTTAATGCTAATTGGATTTTTGACATACGGGTAGAATATGATTTTATGTCATAATGACAAATATTAAATTCAAGTCAAGTCTTCAAAATCATCTCCTCCGATCATCATCTTCTTATTTACGTACACATACAAACGCACAAAGAAACAAGATAAAAATAAACATCTGTAATCATGACAGACAGTTTATTTATTTTATCATACGTATTTTCCTACTTTAATTAAACCAGAGAATTATGACAAATTCTCTAAAATATTTATATGCTAAAAGAAATATTAAATAAAAATTTTACTATACAAATTTAAAAATATTTTTTAAAATTATATTTCTCATATATTTCCGCTTAACACATTTTTTTTTTTTTTTTTGCTCTAATTTGATATTATTTTAAAAGGAAATGCATAACGGAATGATAAGATTGTAATGATTCTTCTATTTCCTTCCGTTGTGTGTTATGTATAATTATAAGATAAAGTTATATTTAAAATCTTTGAAACTATAGCCAAATTGTTTTGTAGCACGTAATTTAATACAGTGAAACTGAATTATAATCGTACTTAAATTATTTTAGTTTTTCTTTTAAGAGAAGTAACATGCAGGCAATTATTTCTATCAATTTACTGTGTTACTTTCTTTAAAAAAGGGATAAAGCAGTGAAAAGATAGCTGGTGAAAAAAAGAAAGAAACACTTTTGGCAACTCTACAATTGCATGTCATAATTATTTTTAGAACAAAAACTTATTTTGATGATTGTCACAGCTTGGATATGAACCCAGGCGACTTGCTTAGTAGTATTTATATTAAATAATATTTATATTAAATGAAGCGTATTTACATATATTAAATAAAAGAAAGATTAAGAAATAGAAACTACGGCACACATATAAAGAAAAATCTAGTTATGGAAATTAAAATAAAACAGTCAAGTGCGAGTTAGTCTCACACACGTAGGGTTCCCTACTATGTCTAGTACGCCTTTAAAAACCCAAGTTGTTAATTTTTTCATGTCTTATGGGGCACCCTTTTCTTTTTAAAATCAAAGTCATATTCGCGAAAATTGCATCGCTATTGGAACACCCTTTAAATTTTAGGAATTGTTGTTATAACACACTTTCTATAAAAATATCAGGCCTAACTATTGCGGTTCAAAAAATAAGGTAATATACGTCAAAAACATGTCACGGATGGATCACCCTCTAATTTTTAGTATTTTTATAGTTTCCATAGTAATAAACCTCTTGTAAAAACTTTAAAAGTCTACTTATTATTGTTCAAAACTTAGGCCATATACACGCAAAGCACGTCACTCTCGGAACACACTTTAATTTTAAGGTTTAATTTAATAGAAAGCGAACATAGAGTTAATTACTGTCTGCAAATTTTAAGTGGTTGCCTCCTATAGCTCAAGAAATAAAGACATAACGGAAAATAACACCTCACCTTCGGAACAACCGATAAGTTTTAGTATTTATTGCTATAGTGGCCACAGTTATACCACTTCTGGGAAAATTTCAAGAGTCTACCTATTATGGTTCAAAACTTAGGCCTTATACATGCAAATCACGCCACTATCGGAACACCCTTTAATTTTTAGGTTTATTTTTTTAGACTTGTTTATATAGCGAACTAAGTTTTAATTACTGTTTTTAAATCTTGAGTCTATGCCTCCTACAGTTCACGAAATAGGCACATATTCGTGAATAACACCTCTCTATCGGATCACCCTTTAAGTTTTAGTATTTGTTGCTATAACGGCAACAGCTATACATCATCTGTGAAAATTTCAAGAGTCTACCTATTACTGTTCCAGAGATAAAAGGCGGACAGACGGACAGACATTGTAGCGAAAACAATAGGGTCACGTTTTTACACTTTGTGTACGGAACCCTAAAAATGTCTAATGGTATTTAATAAAAGACACTTTTACTAATAAGCGTAAAAAAATTAGATTAAAATAATAATTTCTTACAAAGATATGGCTCTTCAAAATTGTGGTTTGAAATAACTACAATTTTGTATAAAAAAGGAATGAAAATGAGCATGTACTTCGTAGGGTTAAATAATTGAATTTAGTTGGTAAATAAACCAAATTTGTACTAGATTAGTTGTTGTATTATGTTTTAAGAATATAAAAGGTATTTTTAATTACATATGTGGATAACAGTGTATGCATCATTATAAGAATGATATTAATACAACCAAACATAACTTCTTGTCATAAGCTAAAAAATTTCCAAATATTTCCGGGATATTTTTTCTTTCATTTTATAACAAAAAGTATGTTAATTTGTAAAAATAAAAAATTAGCTGCGCTTAAGTGCGCCAATTTAAATAATTGTTATTTTTTTAAAGTCGCACAGTAAAATTTCTAGTAGAATAAAATAAAAAAAACTTTAAAATTTATCAATAAAACACATATGAATGAAAGCTGAGACTCCCACGATTCCAGAGGTGGTTTGGTTTTTCATGTGCGTTACACCTATAAAAAGTTACACGGTTTTAAAGTCGAATTATTTTGATAATTTTTTCACAGTTTTTAAGTAACAAAAAATGGATTTGGAAAAATAAATATTAAGAAAATGTGGAGGATGATAAGATAGAAGATATATCTTTTAAAACTGTACTACTGCATAGTGAAGATATATATAGTTTAAGCGAATCGTATCATTTTTTCTAACTTTTATGACACGTCTACATTCCAGGATATACGGGAAGGACACGAATCCTTGCTCCCAATTTTTTTAAATTTTTAATTTTGTTACGTTTTGCCAACCTAAACATATGTGCCAAATTTCAGTTCTTTACAATAACTTTTTCTATTTATGGCCACCCGTTGTCGTGAAGTCACGACACTGTGCGGCGTTACCACTCTAATGATTGTATTTTTGTCAATATTTTTTTTTTTTTTTGCTTTGTTTTTTTGTTTTGTTTAAAAACTTCGTAAAAATATTTAAAATTTCAATCAAAAGAGGTTATTGTCTTATGTAGCCAACTTTGCACGGATAAGAATATTGAATCTCTTTGAGAAGGATTCTCGCGCATCCCGAATAAGGCCTGACGATGCTTTGTCTGATTATCGTGTTTTTTTTTCTGTTTGTTGATATTTATTATCTGCAAGGAAGCATATGGAAAAATCATTAGTTTTAAATCCATAGCGCCACGTGTTCATGCGAAGCAGATCATCGATTTAAATCTTTTCACCATAAATTCGTTGATTTTCCTTTACTCCACATGCACTGAAAACGAATGAAATGATGAGCGCCCTTGACAATCACGCGGCCCAAACCAATTTGATTCACTAAATTTTCATGTGATCAACAATGACGAATATTTGTCAAATGGATGTGTGGACAAGAAGTTGATTCCCACATTTAGGATTCGCAAATTATGAAGAAGATGTGCCTTGTGTTTCACACATACTTATCTGTTTGTCCAAAAGTTCATCGTGCGTCTCCGTTGTATTTCCAGCATAAATTGTCCACCCAAATATTGACATTAAGAATTTCCTTTGGCCCCATTTAAAGGCCATGATTCACTATCATACTAAGATTACTACGTACGATTTGTCAAAAATTACATGTGCGCTCAAAAAGTATTATAGTGTGGATTAAAAATGTTTGAGTGTGACATACTCTTAGACTGATCTGTACGATTCTATAGTCTGTTGAAAAAAATCATAAAATTGTATTTTTCTATGTGATCGGAGTTGCAAAATCTTATATTGTATAACAGTGTGACAATTACATCGTAATTTTGAATCGATTTATTGTGTAGGACAGAATTCTGTCAGATATTTTGGTGATTGAATCGTACGATTGTGTAGGATAGAGAATCCTGGCCTTAAAACAATGCAACTGCTTGTATTACCCTGTACTATAAAATATTGCATAGTTTTTTTTATATACTTCTGAATATTATTATTTGCTTTATTAACCATTCACTGACGAATTAAAAAATTTAGAATCAACTGCGTACAGTGTTGCAAATAATATTTAATGTGCAACATAAAAGAGCATCCAGCTCATTACACATCATAACAGGATAAAGTGTGCTAATCGAATTTGTATTTTAAATCTTCAGTAATACTAAGAATTTACTTATATTAAAATAAAAATAATAAACTTAAATAAACTGTAATTTTCTAACAAAGCATTATTTATCTTGAACTTAAAACCTTTTCAATTTCAAATATTTATTTATTCTAACTTACAATGAATACCAAAATTTATTTAAAACATATTTTATTAAATTTACTTTTGTAATTAAATCCCTTTCAAAATAACATTTATTTAAATAAATACTTAAAACAATAAATATAAAATTACATTTAAAATATTCATTGTTATAAAAATTTAAAAAAAATTTATAGAAATTTAAAAACAATATTGTGTTAAACAGATGAATAAGAGCAAGTTCTTTTTTTTAAAATAAAGATAAATAAATTAAATAAAGAAATGTATACAAAATAGACTAAAAGTAAATGTTATTTTATTGCCACAATGACACTTTAAACAAATTGAACTTTTCACATTTGCCACAAATACCAATTTAAATGAACATATACGTACATACGTTCATGCAACATACTCGCATACTCACAAATGCATGTAAAGCAAACACATACTACAATATTACAATATATGTATGTATACCACTTACACTAATACAACATCCCTTAATAAACACAAAATGAAAATGAACTCAACATACCCTTTGGTATGTAAACTGCAATAGCAACTGCAAAAAAATACAAGTTGAAATGAAAGCAAACAAAAAATTTAACAAATAAAAAAAACACTTTTAACTTAAAATTCTGATCTCGTGTTATTAACACACGAATGCCCAGTTGGAATTTTTCTGAAGTCATATTTTCTTAGTGTTTTTTCAATTGGATTAAATGGAGCACTTTAATAATAACTATTATGAACTGCAAGATAATCGACGAATTTGTTTTTTAATTTTTCGCCTTACCAACAACCGGGTGAGGATTACGCTTTTATTTCTTTAAAAAATCTTTGACTGTCTTCTTTGTAACTTCTCAACATTTGATTTGAAGACAGTCAAAGATTTTAAGAATTATTACGTGCTCTCCTTGGTATATACATTCCTATATATATATATATATATATATATATATATATATATATATATATATATATATATATATTCCTACCATCCGAGAAGAGATAAAAAAATTGTGCACGAGCTACGTCGCAAAAGTTACTGTCCATCCAAATCCACTTGCTAGGGATTTGCTTTTATTCGAGGGCCATAGACGTCTCAAGAGGGTGCAAACTCTTGATTTAGCAACATAAAATTTCTCTCGAACTAATCGTTGAGTGCTGCAGTGGCAGTACCAACTTAAATATTATTTAGGTTAAGATTTCAATACTTATTGTGAATGTCAACAGACAGATTAAATAATAAAATTAATAGTTACAAAAAAAAAAAAAAAAAAAATTCTTTAAAAAAAATTAATTTTGCTGCGATTTAGAACAAAATGTACTTCACTGATTATTTTATTTAGATCAAGAATTTTTTTTGGTTTTATTTCGTCGTATTTAAAAAAAAATAATATTTATTTAATTCAATTATTTTACTGTGTCTTAGGCCGAGGTCACGAGCGGCAACGCGGCATAACGGTAAGCGTCAAAAAATAAAATGTACGAAATACTACTGAAGTGGTCACGCAATGATCGACAATTTGGAGCGGCAACGCTTAGGACTACAACTTATTTTAATTTTTCGTTAGCCTGAGAGGCAACAAACAAAAATAGCAGACGTGAAT
This sequence comes from Phasia obesa, assembly GCA_949628195.1. NCBI lineage: Eukaryota > Metazoa > Arthropoda > Insecta > Diptera > Tachinidae > Phasia > Phasia obesa. The sequence goes on along the minus strand of OX451218.1, from coordinate 131,006,928 downwards.
GTGGAGCACAGTCTTAACCTTCCTGACCATTTCGTCGGTCTGTAAGACCGATGAATCACTTTTGTGTTAATTTCGCGAAAACAAAAAATGGCAACTCCATCATTCTCTCAGTATCTTCATTATTTCTCATTATACAACGTTTAGTGTAACAAGTGCGTTTGAGTTGAAGTGTTGTACCGGTGATTGCTAATCAGACGGTCTGTGAGACCGACTTAAAGTTAAGTGTCACATTTTCGACAGGTAAGTGGATTTTGATAAATTGGAAATTTTTAGATGAAAATGAACAATTAGCGATCAGTTGATATGATTTAAAAAAAGAATTATGTTTAAAGTTAATTATCGTGAGATTTGCTTTAGATATGGCAGATATTGAGCGCATAAGAGCTATTCTGAATGAAATCGATTCAGATCTAGATTCTGATGTGGAAAGTGGTACTGAATACGAATATAATATTGATGTGTATGAAGCAAACACTGATACGGAACAAGAAAACTCCGAGGAAAGTGATGTTGAAGATTTACAGGACGCTGAATCGAGCCACAAGCTCTAACTACTGATTGAAATTTACAAAGACTAACCTCATAATGAGACATATATTTTAAGCATTTTGAAATTAATTTTTTTTACTGTTCCTGTTTTTTCTTGAATTCATTTTATTCTTTTGTTTACTTCTAAAATATATGTTAATAGAAAAACAATTTATAAATGTTGTGTTTTGTGAATGATTTTTTTTTTTTTTATTTTTATATTAGGTCTAGGATCAAAAATGCCAAATTATTGTGATGAAATATAAATTGATGCTGTGAGCTAAAAAACGTAATTTTGTTTTTTTTCTTACTTCAGTTATTTCAGATTAGTTTGTTAAATAAGTCTATTGCACAGGTTTTGAAAATTTTAGAATAGTTTTGAGATACCGAGAAATACTTGAAAAAGGTCTGAGAGACCGAGAAATGCGAATGTGTCGTTAAAAAATGAACATAGTCAGGAAGGTTAAAACTAGTTTTCAGAAATTGTTATTAAAATTTCGCTTTCACATTTGCGGTCTAAGATCAAAAACTTCCAAATGGAACAATACGTTTAGAAGGGTCGTTCCGATTGTTTTAGTTGGTGGGAAAAATCTGGTAAAATTGGTTTTGGCATAGTTCGTGCTATTGCTGCTATTGAACTCTGTCAATATGTTTCCGTTGGTCAATGTGCAGTCTCGAAATTCTTAAAGTATACCGAAACCACCCTGTTTCGGTATACTTGGTCGTTTCACTCTTGCTGCGTTCACTATTCAAATTCAGCCAGCTTTCCGTGAACCCTGTTTGTTGATTGTAACCAATCCCTTGACCGACCACCAGCCCATCCTGGAAGCTTTATATGAAAACATCCCTGTTATTGTGTTGAACAATACGGATTCTACTGATATATTGATATAGCCATTCCTTGCAACAATAAATCTCCCCATTCAATTAGTTTAATGTAGTGAATTTTATTTCGCGAAGTCCTTTGTCTCACTGGAACTTCCTTTCACAGTGGTGAATAGCTCGTAGCTGGTAATTTGTTCTTTTATCGTGATCCTGAAGAGGCTGAAAAGAAAGAAAGAGCTGATAAGGAACTCTGCCTGCGAAGAAAATCGTCAAAGTTCTGACCACACTGTCGAAGAAGCCACTAATTGGGCTAAAGAAGTGTTCGACAATTCTGTGGTACTACTGAAGATTGGTATGACGATACTATTAAATCTTCGTGTAGTAATGATGATGCCAACCTCTAAAATTAGTTTTAGTTTCTTATTAAAAAATTTACCGAAAAAATTTTATTTAATAATTTATGCAACGGCTTTCACTGACAAATAGCGGTATTGAATTTTTTTTTTTTGGAAATTTACACAAATTTGGATAAAAAGGATATATTGTCATTTTGCCTTGCTCTATTTATAGAATATACATCAATTCTTTTTCTTAATCTCATTAACTTCTTATAAATATGACTTTCGATAAAAGCTTTTGAATTGAAAATTACATTTAACAACCAAACTTTCATGAATGCCGATCTGTTATAAGCGACTTGCCGCTCTGTAGTTAGCGACTTACTGCTCAAACCACCTCTCAGCCGCTTACCCACTTGTCATATAGCGCTTTACCGCTCACTGCGTGGTCTCAGCCTTAGAGAAATCACTTTTTGGAGTTTGAACGGCTTCAATATCACCATCCTCATCTTTAGCGGTTATACTATCAATTCATGCCACTCTTAGTACCTTTGTATAGAATCATATATTGTTTATTTTGTGGACTTGTAAAAGTTTGGTTATTGTGATAGAGGACAACAAAGCAGCTGTTTTGCTTTTGAATAGGATGTTGGTAACTAACGTAGTATTTTCGAAGACACACAGCGATAAGTCTTGATGTGACTTCGCGGCTTCGAGATGGCGTGATGTGACTTGCTTGGTATCCCTTAAATTGTTCACTTTTTTAGTATAGATTTGGTCTGTAAGTGGGTAATACGCATTGTCACACTCTTTCACAATATTGACATCACACTTAGTTGGATTGGAAAGCACGTACTGCATGGAAGGTGTTCGACCCCAAAATGCTCTACTAAGCAGGAGATTTCTGAAAAATGTTGACCTTTTAAAAAACAAAAAATTAAATTCTGAAAGACACAAAGACATTATTATTTACCACCAATAACTTATAAATTACATAATTATACAAAATTTATTTTACATCAAAATCTTTTAAAACAAAAAAGTAATAATCATTTAAAAATTAAATTTTTTTTAAGAATACTGAGGAAGTCTGTTTTCGATCACCCTGATATAGTTGAAATAGAGTAGTAATTTTTAGCTCCCCCCAGGTATACTGGTATTTACTTTCAAATGAACAATATAACCTTGAAATCGGTAATCATAAAAAAATACGATCTTTGGCCGCTTTCTCAAGATTTTCTCGATTTTCCGTTATTCGATTAATTGCAATCACTTGAGTTGTTTAACTTAATTTCGTAAGGTTCCTGTTCAACATCAGAATCTTGTGTTCCTCGATAAGATATCATCATCCATTACAAAATATATAGGAAAAATATTAAAAGCAAAAACAATTTTGAGAAGATATAAAAATTTTATGGATTTTCTCGTTGTAAGATTTTTGTTGATTTCAAAACAATATATCGAAAAACTGTGTCTGACTTACCGTTCAAAAAGGGTTCTGTGATTTACTTCAATAATTCTTCGCTTCAGAGGTTAATCTCAAACAAATTAAAGGAAAAGTGATCTTGTTTTTCTTCTACTTCAGGTATTATTACAGTTGCTTTCGTTCAGTTCGAACAGCTTTTATCAAAAATAATTCTATAGTTTGGCAAAATAATGGCTGCAGTGAGACGTGAGCGGTGGCACTATTGGTATCTGTGTGAAATTCACAATAAATTCATGTCACCAGATTGTTGATCGTTTCTTTCGGCTAAAGCATGCCAACTTTGGGGAGGCTATTTTGCCGAAATATTGCTTACAAAAATTATTTTTTAATGTAAACAGGTAATTATAGCGGATAAAGAGGAGTATTTACGTCACGTGTCCAAGAAGTCTAGAAAGTTTCGTCGAACAAAAACCCTTTTCTTATATTTTTTTGGGTCTTCACACGCAAATAAAAAACATGGTTATTGTATGGTCACGGCAACCACACTATGTTCTCTGTAACAATAGATGTCTGCTGTGAACAAATTATAGTTATTTAAAACAATACTTTGGTCACGATAAACAAGTTTTTTGTTAACAGTTAATCATTCAATGGTTATACGCACCAAAAAAGTAACATGCTTGATTTGAAACATATTAAAATTCAAACCACAACCAAATTATTTTTAATATTTAAAAATTATAACCATAATATATTATTATTAAACATAGTATGTTAAGTTTGTCTAAAAATAAACAAATAATGTTTGGTTTTAAAAATACATATTTTGGTTTTGACCTTTTTTCAGTTCAGAAATATGTGTGTAAGCTATCGGTTCATCTAAAACCGTAAAAACATTAAATACATATTTATTGTCAACAAATAATATTGTTTTTTTATTATAAATTATAGTTTTAAATTAATTATATCAAACACAGAAAAGGTAAGCAGAAAATATCAAAATATGTATGTAAGTCTAAATGGAAATTTCGTGTATTTGTTTTTTGTTATTTGTAAATATATTCATATGTTGTCACATATAACCATTTACATGTTTCAAATTATATTATAGTATGTTTATACTATAAACATAACTATGGTTGTATTTTACAGTGTTATTTTTATGTAAGATAATAATATGCTCCAACGACAACAATATTATTATATATAACCATATAATTCAACCATAACATGTTGCTCTTCGATTATGGTTACCTCAACCATGTTTTATCTTTGCGTGCAGTCACCACGTTGCATGTTTTTATTCTTTTTTTCCTACTCTTCTTCTTCTCTATTTAGATAACTTGGTATAAGGGCATTGCCATTCACCGTACTGCCTTATCCCTACAAAGAGAGCAGGCGACTTGGCATATACGCGAATTAAAGCATTAAATTCAAACAATTTGCAGATTTAATTAATTTGATGATGTAGGAAATCGAACTAAGCTATTTGTAAGCATTTAGATCCCACTCATTCTTACACAAATAAAAATTTAACATTTTATTTAATTTCTCCAAAAAACATATTAACACACAAAAATAAAAATTAAAAAAAAAAATAATCGCATCTTAATTTCTGACGGGCCTCACAAAAAAACTTTTCTACTCTAGTGCAAATAAAACCTCATGTGTATTTGTACAACAAGGATAAAAGTCAAACAGGACATTGGCTTTAAACTTATTAAACAATATGAAGGGTGCATGAACCCAGCAAAATAAAACCTTAAGCAATAAAATCTCCATTTTAGAGGTTTAAAAAAATAGCAGGATGTATTTTTTTTATTTCGTTGGGGAGATCTTAAGTAATTTTATTTGTGTTTTGGTTTGTTTAAATAAAATTTAATTATTTTATTTTAAATTAAATTAAAACATCTGTATGTGATTTATTTTTAAAAACTGTTTACTGGGTTTTTTGGCTATTTGCATGCTGCTTTCCTGTATCTATTTGTATCTGCAATTGTCATTTGTTACATGATATTTGTTATTGTTGTTAAGTAGTGTAAATGACAATTGTTTAAACACCTGTTTCTTGTATACATTTTATTAAACCAAGTGCTTGTTTTGGTTTTATTATCGCTTTTAAGGTTTTCAAGGATTTTTAAATTGTTTTAATTTTCGTATGTTTTATAAGGGAGTGTATGGCATGATTAAGTATTATTGAAAAAAACAAAATACTGTAAACTAAATTTCCTTCTAGAAAAACATATCATAACGTTAGGGAATTTAGAAATTTATTACGTGTTTTAACTTTTAATTTTATATGTACATATGTGCTTATTGTGTATTGAGGTCAACAATTTGTTCCAGGACTAAGTGAAATCTTATTAAGGTCCATCTAAGTGGTAGGGAAATAAGTAATTCTGCAAAAACCTACCCTATTAGTAATTAGTAATGACCAATTTCATTTACATTTAGTAGTTACATTTACATTCAGTACACTGAGGGAAAAACGACGTTGCAAAATCGACAACGAATGTGGTCGCTTTCATACCTTTTCGTTGTCACTTTCGTTTGACAACGGGTGTTGTCAACTTGTAAACGAACGTGGTCTAATTGACAACGAGTGTTGTCAACTTCTCAACGAACGTTGTCAAAGTGACAGTAGTAAATATTTTTCATTGTGTTAGTTTCTTTCAATTTATCCAAATGCATTTTATGAAATATCAATATAGAGCAATATTCTATTTCAGAAAAGTGGTGAGAGTTTTAAAGGAAGTACTGCCACCATTAAATCTGCGAGGAGAGTTTAGAGAGAAGATATTTGCCCAACAGATAACATAGGTAATAAAATGTTTTGATTGTAAACGGCTTAATATTTTTATGCTTATATAAATTCACAGTTCAAAATTGATGTCTGTGTTAACCAAAGTGGACCAATGGTGGAGAAATAATGAGACCACTAACAATGCATTAGTGTCATATTGCTCCAAAGAGCGGGGGAGTTTTATCCAAGGTAAGAGAAATTGCGATAGGAATTACATAGAGCATCTTGAACAATTCTATTGTGATATAATTTCAGATTTGATGACACCAATTAATGAAACATCAAAGGAAATATACTGATGAAAATAAAAAAATGACATGTGAGCATAAATATTAAATAGTATTAAGATAAATTTATTTTAGAATTAAGTTTATTTAATATTTTGGTTCTTATAATTAAAAAAACATTTTATAATAAAATAATTTTAAAAATTTATAATCTATTACAATCTGTTTTATTATAACAAATTTAGAAAGGAATAAGCAATTACAAATCGACAACGGTATGGTGTCAACTTTACAACGGTATGGTGTCAATTCGACAACAATACGGTGTCAAAGTGTACACGTTCGTTGTCAATTCAACAATCCCTCGTTGTCAATATTTCGTTGTTGAATTGACAACGTCCGTGTACAATTTGATTACAAACGTGGTTGATACACTTTCGACACCCTATGTGCTCGTTTTGATAACGGATGGTGTCATTTTTTCTCCGGGTGTAATACAACAGCAATCATAAAATGTTTTCTTGTTTAGCCTACAACTTAAATCAAGTTTCGACGTCTGATCCATGATGGAAAATTTTATTAAAACATCAAAAGCATGGTTGAGGTAACCACAATATAAGAGCAACATATTGTGGTTAAATTATATGATTGTAGTTGAACCATATTATTAATATAAACATAAAATATTTAAATTATGGGATATGTTAGTTTTTTTTTACATTAATATACAAAATTCTTATTTTTTATTAATGACTAGCTATCTCCGATGCTCTTCGCTACACCCATCCACAAAAAATACAATAAACACTTGGAAGAAAAGCATCGCTAACCTTTAACACGAAAATTCACGTTATTCTCAGGACAAGATTGTTTTAGTTTATAAGCAAGGTACGACGCTCACTGCTCCCATCCAATCTGTTTTTTGTTGGGAGCTACCACGCCCATTGTTCCAATCCAGTCAACATTTTAGTAAATGTGCATAAGTCTCAGGGTTACTTATAAAAATTTTTATCTCTCTACCCATTGTAGTTCTCTTGTTAAACGAAAACAATTTTTACATTTTGTATGGGAGAATCCGCGCCCACCGTCCCAACCTTTTTTTTAAGACTATACATATTAGTATGAGGGTTATTTGTGCAAAGTTTTAAGACTCTACCTATTACAAATCTCCATGCAGACGACAATAATTGCTCTCTTTGTATGGGAGGTATCACGTCCACTATTCCAATCCAGCATGTATTTCGCAAAACTATGAATATAATAAGGGGGTTACTAGTGCAGAATTTAAAAGATCTACCTGTTATTGTTCTCTAGAAGTGGCCGTAAAAGTGGGCGTGGTCAATTTTTCTTTTCATAAAAACTTTAGTTGGTTTATTATGAAAATAAAAAAATTACCAAATCGGTGCAGCAGTTCTTAAGTGATGCGACTACCATTACTTAATGATGATTTTATTAATACATCCAAAAATTAGTTGGTGATAACGTTTAATTATCATCGATTTCACGGCATTCGCACATGGACCATATCATCGCAGATCATGAATTTACCAGTAAAGAATTGTAAATCCTTAAAACGGCTCAAGATTTCTTTCATTACTTTGTTCATGTTGTTCTTGAACACATCAATTTTATCAAGGGATCTCTTTTCCAATTCATCCAACACCTTTTTCATGTAATCTTTCAAGTACAAAGTGCAGCCTACTTGTCCCAAAAAGCAAAGCATTCTTCAAATTTCTCTGATATAAAAAGCCTTTTGGAAACAGGGTATTTCCAATATTTTAAGTGCTATTCTTTTTTTATAGCTTTTTCATTTTCCCCTTTTTTAATTTCATTTTAAGACATCCTCCTCCGATAAATAAAAAAGTTTAACTTTTTATTATCCATTTAAGAAAGTAAAATATATAAAATTTTGCCTTTTCTTTCAGAAAAGTGTCAATAACAGAACTATTAATTCCTCACTTCATTTACTATTACAAACTGATGCCAACATAAAACCAAGTTAATCTTGGAAATAAAATGTTATATCTCCTGCCATTCCAATTCCAAAGCAATGACCAAACAATAACACACATAAGATCATTTAAAACTAAAAAAAAATAACTTGTCTATTAACTAGAAGTCGTATTTAGGGGTAAGACAGCAAAAAAGAAAAAGTAGAAACGGAAATAGAATGAAGAGTAAATAAAATTGTACAGAATCTAGTTATTGGTAAGACCAAAAGATCTATACTTTTGATAAGTTTCCAATACACAGAATGCAGTAGACATTGATATGTTTTTCTTAAGCTTTTTTCATTAATGTTTTCGTAGCTTATTGACATGACTTATATAAAATTGAAAGTAATACTGGCAGTAGTTTAAGTTAAGTTAACATTTATATGCTGTTGGCAACTAAACATAAGACTTACAGATAGATTTGTTATATTTTGTAAAAGTTTGTAACATGTGGTAAAAGTTGGATGTGGTAAAAGTAATATTTCATATGTAGCCACTTATCAGTAAATCGTCATGCTTATTTATTTATTCATTGCAACTACTGCTGGCTGTGAAAGCTACAATGTACTCGTTTATAACACTTTTGTACATCTTATTTAAGGCTTTGTATATGTTATTGTGGTTTAACAGAAACTAACATAAGCAGATAAACTGATTTTTCATTTAATTTAAATATTATGCCTCTACTACAATGCAAATAACATTCAGAGAATTCCACCTTTGAAAAAATTAATTGATTACGAAGGATTTAACGGGCTTACTATGAATCTGGTGTCAGTTTTTTCTCTCTCTTATTTATTTTTTTGAAGCGGCGTACAGAGGTGCCAAAGGCCCCTTTTTCGCGGATTAATTAGTATATTCTCAACTACAATAGTGAGATTCACAAAATTGTATGTGGGTCGTTCTTAGAATAAACTGCAAGTTTGAACAAAATCTTCGTGGTATACATGGTTGGAGACGGGTACTCTGCATACAAAAAAAATTAATAATATTCCTATATCTACAGAACTACAATAGCGAAGCATCCTAAATGCAAGAAGGGTAACTCTAAGAATAAACTAAACGTGTGAACAATATTTTAAATGTTTACGAGGGGGGAAATGGTTACTACCCATACATAAAATTTGTTTGCTATATCATCAAAACTACAGCATCAAGGCACCTAAAATTGAATAAGAGTTACTCTTAGAATGCATCGCTGTCTAAGTAAAATCTTAGATTTATACGAGGGGGGAAATAGATACCACCATACGAAAAAAATAATATTTTCCCTATGTCTGTAGAACTACAACAGCCGGCCGCCCTCAATTGAATGAGGATAACTCGTAAAGAAAATTACATGTTTCAACAACATCTACATCCGCAGAACTTTAATACCGAAGATAACTAAATTACATACATACGTAAATTACATACATACATACTTTAGCAAAACCGTTAAATTTTTATTTTTTTATAACTATTTTATGCTATAGCAGACATAAATTTAGACACTGTATAAATTCTCGTTTAAAAAATTAAAGTAATACTCGCAAAAACTGCATAGATATCGCGACACCCTTTAAATTTTAGAAGTTGTTGTTAAAGTTGCCTTAGGCTGAGCCTACGGCTAATGATATGAAATATTATGAGCCTACGGTTCAAAAAATAAGGTATTATACATGTCAATCACTTCACTGTCGGAAACATCTTTAATTTTTTCAGTTTTTTCTGGGTGTCATAGGAATACACCAACGGTGAAAATTTCAAGAGTCTACCTAATTTGGTTAAAAAATTAGGACATATTCACGCAAATCACGTCACTATCGGGACACCCTTTACTTTTTACTATTTGTTATAGTGGCCATAGTCATACACCTCCTGTAAAAATTTCTACAGTCTATCTATTATCGTTCAAAACTTAGACAATTTAAATGAGAATCACATCATTATCGGGACACCCTTTAATTTTAAGGTTTAATTTTGTATACTTGAACATAGTTTTAATTACTGTCTGCAAATTTTAAGGGGTTGCCTCCTATAGCTCAAGAAATAAAGATATAAGTCTCTATCGGTACACCCTATAAGTTTTAGTATTTGTTGCTATAGCAGCGACAGTTATACATCTGTGTATACATCTTCTAGAGTCTACTTATTACGGTTCCAGAGATAAAAGGCGATGACAGACGGACAGCCATTGGGTACGGAACCCTGAAAATGCGTTTACAAAATGGTGCAATATTTAAAGGTAGTGAAAAGACTAAATTTAATGCGATTTCATTTGCGGAAGGCAGAACACATATGAATATTACTCTTATTCCTCCAGGTAAAATTGTATTGATGTAATTTTTTAAATAATCTCTTATGTATCGGGTGGTTAAATTGTAAGGGCCGATGTTGAATGTGAACCGCATATAAACGTCTAGACTTTTTCTGCATTTAATGAAACATTTCTCAATCTTTGACTAACTAAATTTTAACCATGGAAAGTTACAGAATCGAGCAATGGTCAGGATGGTGGCAAGAAATGGCAGCTTTGGATGATCAATTTTCGAAGTAAATCATTTTCAGTGATGAGTCACATTTTCACCTCAGTGGATTCGTCAATAAGCAGAATTGCCACATTTGGGAGAATGATAATCCAATAGCGATTGTCGAAAAACCAATGCACCCACAAAGAGTGACTGTTTGATGCGGTTTATGGGCTGGCGGGATCATCCTGCCTATTTATTTTCAAAAAGAGGTCGGTCAGTCAGTTACTGTGTATGGTGTTCACTATCGTGAGATGATAACGAACTTTCTATGGCCCGAATTGGAAGATATGGATCTGCACGATATGTGGTTTCAACAGGACGGTGCCATTTGCCACTTTTGTGCGACAAATTCAATGGCCATGTTATCTCACGTGATGGCGATGACAATTGGCCGCCAAGATCATGTGATTTGATACCGTTGGACTTCTTTCTTTGAGGTTATTTGAAAGAAAAGGTGTACGTAGATAAGCCAGCAACAATTCAAGAGCTAAAGGATGAGATAATTCGGCAGATTAACGGCATAGAACCTCAATTATGCCTCAGCGTCATCGGAAATTTGGAGCATCGGTTGGAGGTGTTCCGCCGAGGTCGCGGCGGCCATTTAGCCGATATTTTATTTCATACGTAATTGAATCATACCAATATTATCAAAATAAAAAGAAATAACAATAATTTCCTAAATAATTTGTGTTTTATTCAAAATCAACATCGGCCCTTATAAATTTAACCACCCTTTATTTCGTTTGTCAAGAGTTTTAGAATTCTCTCAGTTTCAGTTTTTTTTTTTTTTTTGTAACCTTTTTTGGTTATCGCTACCTTAAGCTTTTACTACTTCCCTTCGGTTACTGTTATCGGTTGAACCTGAAAAAAGAACGAAGAAAAACATGAAGAGAAAATCTTCTTTCAATGCCGTTTTATTTTTTATTTTTGCTGTATTATGTGCTGTGTGCCAGAGATTTCTTTTTATTCTTACCTTTATAACATTTGATGGAAATCCATTTTATCATACATTATTTCTTCACTTACTTGTATATAAATGAAAAAATAATATAGAAAAGAATTTGTATTAGGCTTGAGCCAATAAAGAAGCAATGAAACCGGGTTGATTCTCTCTTTCTCCAATTAAAGATATTTTTAAAGAAAGAGAACATAACTGTTTTATAAGGTCTATTTTAGAATCTGTTAATGATTTTTAAAAATATAGTCGTAATGTTAAAAATTTTAATTCTTACTTCCATCAGTAAGTGAATTCAGAAAACAAAATTTTAATAGAAATGATTCTCATCATCAGTGAGCCTTAATGGGAGTATAAGCGAAAAAATTAAGATTTTGTTCTTGATTAATAGTTTCTAATCTTTAACTGTTTTAAGGTACCTACCTCTTCACAAAATTTTGTTCAAATCAATTCAGTAGTTTTTACGTGATACGAACACAAACAGAAAGACAGATAGACAGACAGACATTTACTATTTTATTATATGTATGGATGTCTAATATAAGAAACCAATATATTTTTCTCATTTGAGAATAACCATCTTTTTCATATAAACGAGGTCATCCTAATGAAGGTCATGCGTACGATACTTATTCAGTAATTGTATTTAGAAATACTATTTTGTCTTGCAAAAAGCTGAATTTGTAGAAAACATCACTACAGTTTTGTTTCTAAGCTAAGCGATGTGTATGAGCAATGTACAGTGGGACTGACTACTGGTCTGACTAATAGTAAAAAATGGCAACTATTTCTTATCGGATTTTTTTTTTTTTTTTATTTATTTATTGTATCTTCAATATATTTTAACTAACATAAAATTACTCATATATTAAGTCTAATGCATTAAAGACATAGACCACAGCGGCTACACCGCTACACGACTACAAATGACGTTGGCTACAATCGTCGCCGTGTAGTCAGCTACTGAATTCTATTGAAGACGACAACTAGATACATTAACACTATGAAGATGTTGTAGAAATAAATATTTTTCTTTAAAAAAAATACTTACTTACTTAGATGGCTATAAACAACCGTTTTGGTCAATAGCCTGATTAAGAATAGCTTTCCATGCGCGTCGAACTAATGCGCTTCGCCTCCAGTTTTGCGAGACCATCCTCAGCTTGATCCTTCCACCGGAGTTTGGGTCTTCCCCTTCTACGTCGTCCTTTGGGATCAAATTCGAATGATTTTCTTGCTGGAGTATTCTCATCCATACGTATAACATGCCCCAGCCACCGCAACCGTTGTACTTTGATTGTTATAAATTATGCCTTCTCTGTTAACTGCAGCATCGCGCAATATTTTTTCCAACAAAATGTTGAATAGATCACAGGATAAACTATCACCTTGTCTAAAACCTCGTTTGGTATTAAACGTCTCGGAGAGGTCTTTTCCAATTTTAACCGATGATCTTGTATCAGTTAGCGTCATTCTGCATAAGCGTATTAGCTTTGCAGGTATACCAAACTCAGACATCGCTTTAAATACCTTTGCTCGTATCGGGCTGTCAAAAAAAGCTTTGTAGTCAACGAAAAGGTGATAGGTGTTGATCTGCCTTTCTTGACTCTTTTCCAGGATCTGTCGTAATGTGAATATTTGTTCGGTGGTCGATTTAAAAGGCCTAAAGTCACATTGGTAGGGTCCTATTATTTCGCTGACTTTAGTTTTTAATCGTTCACATAGTACGCTCGATAGAATTTTGTATGCAATAGGAAGGAGACTTATACCTCTTTAGTTGGCGCATACGGTTTTGTCTCCTTTTTTATGCACAGGACACTGCACACTAAGGTTCCAGTCATCGGGCATGCGTTCTTCTAGCCAAATGGTTCTAACAAGTCGGTGCATACTCCTTACTAACTCGTCGCCTTCGGCTTTAAACAGTTCTGCGGGCAGACCATCGAAAAATACTTTTTTCAAAAAATACTTCTTTCATATCAAACCAAATAAATATATCTGTGAAAATAAGGAAAAAGAGCTTAAGTCTGATTTTTAAGTTTTGTAGCAGAGCAATTTTAAACTTTAAAATTAATTTCTTTTTTAAATAGCTTATCTTTAAACTTTACATAAAAGAGTCAAACGTATGTTTTGGAAAAAATCGTTTATCTGCCAAAAGTACGCTGGCGTTGCAATAAATAAGTTTTGAAAGAAGTTTTTATGCTTTAAAAAAATAACTTAGTAGTTTCTTAAGCTTTTTTCCAAATGCAATTAGACATTGAAAAAAGATAAGCAGAAAGTAATTTTGCTATAACTTCCTGAAAAATGGTACAAAATAATTGAAAATTTGCACATGAGTACTTTGGATTACGTAGATTACAAAGGTGCTAGTAACTAAAATTTTGCTTAAGTCGACTTAAGCACTTATTCCTTATTGCCAAAGATATTTGCTCAAAACTTTTTGATTGTAAATGAATTTGTATTTTTAATTAAGTGAAATTTTTTTGTGTTGAATAAAATAAAATTATCGCAAGCAAAAATAGAAACTAATTTAAGTTAGCTACAGCCACAACGGTGGTCGTGTAGCCATGTAGCTATGGCGTCGTCATATAAACGTATGTATTTTAATATTGACAGGTTGTAGTCGGTATACCACTGTCATCTATGTATTTAATGTTTAAAATAAAAAAAGAAATACTTATTAAGTTCAGCCAGTGCTAGACAAAAAATTGTATTTTTCACGGTTGCTGCTGTCATTTGGGGGTCGTCCCTCTGATGTTTGGGCGAGAGAATCAATGTCCCTCCTTCTTAGACGAATGTAACCACGTTCATTTAGTATGTTGCGGGTCAGAGGATTTGTATATGTTTCAAGCTTCTTTAAATACGTTACTGCATATTTCGCTATTTGTGCTTTAACTGCTCGCACGTTTAGATCTTTGTGATTGTTTGAGTTTTTTATATACCAGGAACCAACTGTGATCATCCGTAGAATCTTATTTTGTCGCCTTTGGATATTTCGCTAGTTCTGCTTTAACTGGTGGCACGTTTAGATCTTTGTGATTGTTCGGGTTTTTTATGCAACTGTGATCATCCGTAGAATATTCCCCATCATTGAATGCCATTAAAATTGACTTGTACAATAAAAGTTTGCAATCTAAAGCCTACAAGCCAGTTTAGTTGCACTGCTTTTAACTTCATTTGTGTTAATTTGGATATAATGTGGCTTTTCCAACTAAAGCGCCGGTCAAGATGTATAGCGAGGTATTTGACATCAGAAGGTTGAGGTATCATTTGATTATTTATGCGAATAGGGGGGCATGAGTCCCCCCACGCAGTGTGAAAGTTATGTGAGTACATTTTTGTTCATTCACCTTTATTCTCCATTTCTTCAACCATTTTTCCAAATTGATTATATTGTGATGCTATTTGGGCGCTTTCATGAATACTTAAGAAAGCTGTGTCATCAGCAAATGTTGATGTATGTACTCGGGTGCTAATTGGCATATCTGATGTGTACAGCAGGTATAAAACGGGTCCAAACCAAAAATACTACCTTGGGGAACTCCGGCTTCAATGAGCTGAGGCGAGCTTAAAAAATCACCTTCGTTTTAGTATAATCTTTCGATCAGTAAAATAAATTTTGTAAAGCTTATATAAGTTTTTGGGCAAGTTCAGCTTTAAATTATATATATTGCCTTCGTAAGAAACTTTATCAGAAGAACATTATTATTTTCTTTCTACAAACGTCTTTTCAAGTACATTTACTAATCTGTGTGTTTGTTGGATCGTACTACTCTTGTTTTCTGAAGCCGAATTGATGGTTAGGACGCACTCAGAATTGGAGTCAGCTTAGTTATTAATATTCTCTCAAAGAGCTTTGATATGTTTGATAAAAGGCTTATTGGTCTGTATGATTCTACCTTTGTGTGGTCTTTTCCTGGTTTAGGTATCGTAGTTATCAAAGAAACCTTCCACTCTGTAGGAAAGTACTCAAGTCGTAAAATAGCATTAAAATCATAAAGAATATTTTTTTTTTGGCTACACGGCAATACGAATAATATCTCGTTAGTAGTTTTATCAATGACAGGAGTTTTCTTGGTTTATAAATCAGTTATTGCCCTTTCAATATCTCTAAGCGCGATCCTTAGGGTATCTGCCGCACTAACATCGACAGGTGGCAGCTCAGCTATATCAGTCGAGACATTTGAAGTAAAAACGTTTTTTTCTTATCGGTTGGAGAAAAAAAATCTATTAAAACACTAAGTTTATTCATAATAAATATAAAGACATTTTACAGTAGTTAAACGTTCCTCAAATTAAACGTAAGCATTTTAATATGTTTAGCACATGTTCAGCCCACTGTTTCCTTGCAAGTATTAAATATAAAAATATGTTTTCTCTATGTATCGTCTGCAGTGAATGGAATACATGTATAGAAAAGTATTGAAATTAAAAATCATACAAACGTTCAACTATAAAAATCGTTTAAGCATTCAATGAGATTTGACTTGATTTAAGATGTGAATCAACTTTTTACTTACAAAGAGTTCTTCGAAGTTATTTCGTATTAAATAAATCAAGCATACCGTACTGATAGTGGTCAGTTCCTGATTAAATGAACAATAAAATCAAATAAATAAATAAGTGTATAAAGAAAAAATAATAATATTTGTTTCTTTGTTAGATAAGTTAAAAGAGGAAGAAAGAACTGCAAGGAAAGCATAGAATTAAAGTAAAAAGTTAAGTAAAAAACAAAACTTTAAATTAAGGGCTTTATTAATAAAAAAAAAAGTTAATATTGATTTATTACATTTTTTAAAACGAACTTCAATACAAATTGTGTTAAATAAACCTTTTATAAATCAAATATAATTTTTAGGAATAAGGCCTTGATTCTATAACTTTATTATTAAGTCATTGGCTCTAAGTACCACGATCCAAGGAATCTTTTGCGAATCCTTTGTGTTCACTGAACAATTTTTAGGCTACGGCTTAAGCAAATAATCTAATAAAGTGAAATATCATTTATAACCCCTGGTGTCCCCTAGAAATTTTATTCTATGAGACCCCAAGATAGGAAAGGCACAACATTCTGTACCGATGTCTAATCGTGCAGCTCACAAAATCTTTAAATTTTGATCTCAATATTTTCTACTGATGTTATCTAAGATCACATTTTCCGGTAAGCCATTCCGTAAGTAGCATTAAGTCATTATTATAGAGTTATAGTAGCCTTTGAGAAATATCCTGAGAGAAAATGCTTTACTTGGCTCAGCCCAGTCAGAGCTTTCCAATGACGAAAAAACTCTGCTTCTACCTAGGAAACAGATTTTTCCTAAGCATATCCAGTAGATATTTGAAAAAAAGGTTCTGGTCCTGTAACTCTGCGTCGGGCCACTAGGCTAAATGTTATGTCGCGAATTACCAACATAACGTTCATTGCTGGGAACCCAACATAATATTCAATTGTTGTGAGATCTGAGTCATTGTGGAATGTCGCATAATACATGACTAAGTCAGACCTTAGCTAAAATGATTTTAAGGATTTTATCACAGTTTGTCAGTCCGAAAACAAATACATTTTGAAGCCATTTATCTTTTTCTTTAAATATTTCCTGCCGCAGATGAGGATGGCGTATAGTTCGTCAAGTATTTTATTCTCATGAGAATCACCCTTTAAAAGTTTGCGCCAAGAATACCTGCTCCCGTAAAATCATTTCAGTAAACCATACTTCGCCTGCTACTTCATGCCACCAGGCCTTTCAAAAATAAGGACATCAAAATTTTGGTTCAACATGGGTTAGATACCTCAAAACAAGGTTCGTTTATAAAGGCAGGAAGTATGCGAAAATATCCCACTAAGTTTTTAGATTTTACTGACGAACAACCAATAGCGTGCTTGCAATTGCACTATTATATACAGTGGCAGTTTGTGCAGCGTAGATGGGACAAGTATTCAAGGCCTTAATAATAATATCACAGGCTGTAGACCTTAGCAAATACAAGGTGGCGCAAAAGTTATCCTCCTATCAGAAAATGCTATAAATTTTGCGATTAATTCTATTCTCTTTTGATATTTGTGTAGTAAACACTTGCGAATTACACGTTAATAAACAATGTTACGCTACACAGCTCCAGAACGCGGAATATTGGTATTTATTTGACCAATAATCGGTCGGTGACTTTGGCACAACATGAATTTCGTCGCAGAGTTCCTGGCCATCCAACGCCTACTGGTGAAACACTGCGACGTTTAGCCGCTCGCCTCGAAGAGACTGGCACAACACGAGATGCTGCCAGGCGTGGCAGACCCCGGAGTAGCCGTTCTGCAGAGAATATTGCTGCTGTAGCCAAGGATGTCATGGAAGTGCCGTCGACATCGACCAGACGACGTGCCACGCAAATGGGTATCAGTCGACGGTCTTTACAGCGAATTTTGGTAAAAGATTTGAAGATGTTTCCGTACAAAATCCAGACGGTGCATCAGCTGTTAGCTGCTGACCGCCAATCTCGTCTAACATACGCTCAAGCCATCCTTAATTACCACCAAGAGGAAGATGATTTTTCATCAAAAATAATCATGAGTGATGAGGCCAATTTCCATCTTAGCGGGTACGTAAATAAGCAAAAGTTACGCTTCTGGGGCACTGTAAATCCGCGTGTAACCCACGAAGAGCCATTATGGTGTGCTGTCACTGTATGGTGTACTGTTTTCGCTGGAGGAGTCATCGGACCTTTTTTCTTCGAAGACGTCGCCAAACGGTTACTGTGAATGGTGAGCGCTACAGAGAAATGATTAACGATTTTTTTTTGCCGCAACTTGATGAATTGGAATTGGAAAACATGTGGTTCCAACAGGACGGTGCAACGGCACACACTGCACGTGCCACAACCGATATGCTGAAGGATGCATTTCCCGGACGCCTAATCTCCCGTTTTGGCGATTTGCACTGGCCAGCAAGATCGCCTGATTTGACCGCTGCAGACTTCTTTTTGTGGGGCTTTTTGATCGCGGATTTATCTCAACAAGCCTCAGACTCTTGCAGCTCTTAAAGACAATATCCATCAAGAATGTGAGGACCTATCGCCGGAAGTTTTGGCCAAAGTGATGGAAAATGCCATAAAAACGGCTCAAATGACAATCAACTGTGGCGGCGGCCATTTACATGACATCATATTCTCGACTTGATGTAAAAAAATTAAAAGACCAAATAAAAATAGTCCACAAGAAGAATCAAAGTTTTTCATTTTTTTTTTTTTAAATTACAGCCAAAAAAATCGGAAGGTTATTTTTGCGCCACCCTGTAGTATTCTAGTCGTCACCTATACTGCGGAGAAAGTAAAAATTGTACTTACAATGGTGTTATAATGCCAGTAAATCACTCTCTGCTTTCAGCGCCCCATCCTTAACCAAAGACCCTTTAGCGTTCATATAAAACACTACTCATTAACTTTTGTATAACCTTGAACATACTCTTGTCCGTAAATAATTTTTTTTATTTCATATACATATAAGTTTGTATATATATTCTGAATCCTGATAGGAAAAATGTTTGAAAGACATCCGCTTATCCGTGTTCGGGTTGAAATGGACATTCGGAAGACGTTAGGTAAGCTGTGAACATTTTTATTATAGAATTTTTTAGAATTATGTGCCCGCCAGGGCGTTCGATTTTTTTTTGTTTTTTTTTTTTAATTTTCAACAAATTTTAAGGTTCTTACGTATTTACTTTATATAAAGGTACCCACCCTGGATAAAATTCTAAAATTTATATACAATTCTAAAAGTTATTGAAAAGCTCTGTAAAAGGTCTTAAAAATATTTTAGTAACAACGTAATTCCACAACAATATACACTGTGTAAAGTTAAAGCTATTACGGTACAAAAATTGTAGGTCTCGGTTCACATATTCATGAAAATCATACTGATATCGGAACACCTTTTAATTTTTAGTATTTTTTGTTACAGGAGATGTAGTATTACAATTTCTGTGAAAATTTGAAAGGTTTACCATTTACGTTTCCAGAGATAGAGTAGCGAAAACAAGAGCTACGTTTTTGCCCATCGGTTACGGAACCCTAAAAACAAAGATGTGACACAGAAATAAGGTAGGTCGTGTGCTAGTCTATCAGTCTGGGGGTTGTGGGTTCGATTGCCACCAAGGACAATGAGTGTTTCAATACAACGAGTGAAGATCTTTGTTACTATGCTTGATAATTAAGTTAGAATATGATTTGTAATTGTATACATTTAATAAATAAATAAATAAATAAATAAAATAAATAAAAAAAATTAATGTATTTATTACCAAAATGAATTATTTATTACTAGCTGTGCCCGCCACGACGTGGATGTTCTGACAATATTTTGCTGGATTTTGCTTTGAAAGTATTCCGCACCAATTGTAAGACTCTTACTTTTATAGTGCTTCAGTTATGGTTTATGTATTTACTTTATGTAAAGGTACCCATCCCTGGATAAAATTTTAAAATTTATAAAAAAATTCTAAAAATTATTGTAAACCTCTGTAAAAGGTGTTTAAAATATTTAAATAACATTTTAATTCCACAAAGTAAAAATACAAATCTTATACTAATTTTATTCAATTGGCGGCTAATATTGTGCAATAGTTTTTAAAGTTTTTAATTTTAAACCGAAAATTTCCGTAGGTCTAAGCCAAAAATTTCGTTTTTTCACTGCCTTTTATCCACTTTCTCTTGGAAATGAGATATTTTTGCGAAAAAAAGTATCCAATATTGGAACCAGGATGCTATGTTACCTCCTCACAAAATTTTGTTAAAATCCATCTAGTGGTTTTTACGTGATGCGAACCCAAATGAAAAGTAGACAGACAGACGGAAATGAGTTACTATTTTATTATATGTAAAGATTAGTTATTTCTTTAAACCTATTATCCTAAATAAATAATAAACTGTTTATCATATTTTAACCTAAAAAATTTCAAATAATCGAATTCTTATCAAAACAAATTAAACATCATCTTAGGCTTATGGTCTTTAAAAAAAGGGAATATTGAAATTTTATTTACAAAAATTCTAGCTTCTTAAGATATTTATTTAAAACAAATTTAACAAACCCAAAAAAATCAATTTTGTTAATATTTTACTAACAACAAAAAATTTGAGGAAATTTGAATAAGAGCATGATGATGACGACACATTAAAAGAGCAAAAAAAATATTCAGGCTTAAGGTAACACAAAAATTCTGACATACATAACCGAGAGCCATTAAAAAGTACTTTAAAATATTAAAAAAGAAAATATGGAAAAGTAAAGAACAGACAAAAACAGACAAATATACTCGTAAGAGATTTTTGTTAAAAATGATTGAAAAAGTTTACCAAACATAAAGAAGAATAAAAAGGGGATGACAAAGCAAGCCTCCACTTAAAATCTAAATAAAATCTAATGCCCTAAAATAAGTAGAAGACTGACAGCACGTAGAAGCAATGCGCCTAAATGTAAACTACATTTATAAGATGGAATTTTTTTTAATATGCCAGTCATTTTGGCAGCCAAACAATCAACTTTATTTTTTTTTTTTTTACTTTTAAAATCAGAAATAAGTACGTAAGGGAAACAAACAATAACAAAATAAAACTTTTAAAAAAGCTTATGGTCATTTATCATTTGTAAGATCTTTATGGGATTTACACAATTTAATACTGAATATAACAACTGTTAGATGTTCGAAAATTGAGTAGAAAACAAGAGCATTTGAGTAGAAATAATAATTAGCTGCGACGAATCTTTTATACCCAACTTCAATAAATTTTGCGTGAGCTTAGTAAGCCAATAAGACATTTACACATATAATAAAACAGTAACCTAATTCCTATCTGTCTGTCTGTGTTCGCATCACGTCAAAACTACTGGATGGATTTTAACAAAATTTTGTGACGGGGAACATTATTATCCCTGTTCAAAGACAGGTACTTTTTCTCCGCAAAAATATCTTATTTTCAAAAGAAGATGGAGAAAAAGCAGTGTAAGTACGCGGTTTTACCGATATGCATACTTTAAGGCGGCATATTTTAGAAGGGTTGAGATCCTTTACACAAAGTAAATACATAAACCATAACTGAAACACTAAAAAAGTAAGGATCTTTGGTGTGGATTTCTTTCAAAGCAAAATCGAACAAAATATTGTAAGGACGCTGACGAAGTGGTTGGCTCAGCTAGTAACAAATAAAAAATCTTCAATAATAGGAAAACATATATAAATAGGAAGGAAAAGAAGAGGTAGAGTTAGTCGTAATTTTTTTGCTTAGATTGCAAAGTTTTATCGACCAAATTCGCTGATTTTTCTTAGAAAATGTTCAAAGATTATATTTGATAGAATGGCTTACTAATACGTAAGCTTTGAGGGTGCTGTAGCTTAAGTGGCTAGCACGTTGACTACTAAGCAATGGTTACGAGTTCAATACTCAGCCACGGCAACATAAATTTTTCTGATATGTATTAATTTTTCTTTATAATAATGCATATCACAGCGCCCTCGAAGTGAAATAATTATAAATTGGCTATGCTAGCTTCAAACTAATTCGCCTAAATAACACCAGAGGCGCAGCAATACTGTTCTAAAAATAATCATAACGTGCAATTGCAGTGTTGCCAGAATCGAAGCTTTACTATCACACTAACCATCTGTCTCATCTACTATCCTTTTCCAAAGGAATTAACACAGTTAATATAGGCATTAACTGCCGGAGTGGTACTTCTCTTTACAAAAAAAAGCTGCCATTGGGACGCTATGGTCTGATATTGCCACAGGGTATGCTGCTACTGGAGACCAATATCAATTCCTCCTCTCACCTCCTAGTGGTACATCCTGGTAACCCAAGCAACTTAAACAACATTGGGGAACAACCCCCATGGGAGATTACGTCGGAGCTAAAGAGACAGAGAGTCCAAATAGGGTAACTCTGACATATCCAATCTAATGTTCCATTTGTTACAAGCAGGTCAAGCCACGGAGGCATTTTATAGGGTGTGGTAATGGAAGAAGTCAAGATAAGAATCAACGGTAGCATCCAAAGTCTCAGCGATAGAGAGCTACGTGAATGTAGAGTCTGTACTTGTAGCGAGCGGCTTCAAAAGGTGTCTGACTCCAGAGAATAGGCCTGATTAATAGTGAATCTAAGCACAACCCGACTGTTATTTGTTAGACAAGTGGAAGACATTCCTACTACTACCTACTATTTTCTAACAATACATGAGTTCAATCCAGTTAAATATTGATTCTTCAATTGGTCTCCGCTATGTAGCGGTCAATCCACCTAACTCAGATTTATCCTAGGCAGTATGCACATCTGATTTAAAAGTGCAGAACACACGTTTATCTATACATATAATAAAATAGTAACTCATTTCCTTTCTGTCTGTCTGTCTGTCTGTCTGGAGTTTTTTTGTGTTCGCATCACGTAAAAACTAGTGGATGAATTTTAAAAACATTTTGTAAGGAAGTATCTCAGTATCCTGATTCCAATATAGGGCACTTTTTTTTGCAAAAATATCTTATCTCTAAGAGAAAGTGAAGAAAAGACAGTGAAAGTACGCCGATATTTTTTTACCGACTTAAAGGTATTGCATACTTTAAGGCAAAAATAAAAGATATTTTTGAAAGCGGTATATTTTAAACACGGTTGCGCTGCCGAATAGCCAATTGAACAAAATTTGATTTGTATATTTAATTTATAAAATTGTTATTAAAATATTTTAAACACCTTTTGCAGAGCTTTACAATATTTTTTAGAATTTGATATAAAAGTTAGAATTTTATCCAGGGATGGGTACCTTCATATAAACTAAATACGTAAGAGTCTTAAAATTTGGTGTGGATTACTTTCAAAGCAAAATGGAACAAAATAATATCAGTACGCACACAACGTGTGTGGGCACAGCTAGTAATCTAATAAAGCTACAAATTAAACCACAGAGGCCATATGGTCTTCCGGGATCGACAATATATAAGAAGAAGATATTGAAGTACGTAAGTTGCCAGGGGTCCAATAAAAAACCATTAGAACAACAACATAGAATATAGATGAATAATGAGACATTGCAAACGAAGGTCATGATATTTTTTTTTTTTTTTTGTAATTATATTTCCATTATATATTATTTTTTATTTATTTAATAAAAACTAGTAATCCAAAATACATATGTATGTCACTGCAGCTTGTATTAAAATGTTCATGACTATAGTATCATATAGCCAGGATATCGATACAAATATCAAAGTTGAAAGTATGCAGTTGCGCTATAAATTTCTTTATTGATAGACATACTGCTATTATTTAATTAGGCACAAGAAAAAATACTAAGTTTAAGGTAGTTGTCACAATATATTGACGGCCATTTTAGGTTGTTTTCAATTTTGTTGTGTTGCTGGTGGTTTTTTTGTTTGTTAGGTGGTGGTTCCAGATATGTATGGTGTAAATGAAAAATTAATTAAAAGATCCACTGCTTCTTTATTTAAAAGTAAGGATGCTATGGTTTCTTTCGGATGCAGTGCTAACTTGAGATATAGATATTTGGGTTCCTTAGATTCTAAAAGTTTAGATAGTTGTCCATAGATATTTCCAAATCACGTATTGAGTATCTTGAAATGCTTTGAAATCTCGGTATACCAAAGACGTAGCGCTTAATATTGTTAAAGGTGGTAGTAAGCTTTCGTTTATCATTAACATTGCATCGGGCAAATACTTTGGAACAGTAGAAAACATTTGGTATAAGTTAAGATATAGCTATTGTCGTTCTTATCTTCGGCGGTGTAAAGCGCTGACATAAACTCCTGAGCATACCATATGTTCTGCCACATAATTGATCAATATGGCCTGACCAAGTAAGGTTGCGATTAAAAACGACACTATCCAGATTTTTAGCAGAATTTACAATCGCCATTTTTTTGTCCGCCAAGTTATATACGATTTGGTGCTTATAATTAGGCATTTTGACTTCTTAGGATTAAGACCCAGGGCATTTGCAGTTGCCCACTGATAAATTCTCTGAAGATCTAGGTGAAGATTACTAACTTGAGATCGCAATGATTCAATGGTGCAGTAAATATATTGCTCGACATCATCAGCATACATATGAAGTTTTGAGGCAGATCATTTGCATATAGTGAATATAGTAGAAGGCCAAGAATCGAACCCTGAGGGACAGCTCTCGAAATGGTTAAAGGTCTGGATACGGTTCCATTGTTGATAACTAGTTGCCTTCTCTCGAAAAGATATGACGCAACTAATTTCACTGCTTTTTTTTGAGAAACTAAACATTTTCAAGAGCTTCATAATCAGCATTTGGTGATCTACAGTATCGAAAGCTTTTGAGTAGTCCAGTAGCAAGAAAAAAATTTAGTCTTGCGTTCATCTATACTATTTCGAATATTCTCGACTACTTCAGTTATGGCCGTGGTGCAACTATGCCCTCTTCTAAATCCAGACAGGCGATCGGTAAGTAGATTGTATTCAGCAACGTATTTATAAATATTATTATTTATAAATCTTATTAAGCGCTGAAAAGCTTTTGGCAAGAAGGGGAAGGAAAGGAAGGACCAAATTCCTTGTTATTTTTTGGCACTAGAGTAACTTCCGCAAGTTTCCTATCGGTAGGATAAGAACTGGAAGTGACAAAAAAGTTGAATTCATGTTAAATGTAATTTATTATCCATGGTAAGATCAGTGTTAAAAAGCGCTAGTGTTTATCGTCCAGACCTACTGCATTGGATTTAATGGCTTTAAAACCTTTAACAGTGTCAGAAATATTAAAGCACTGCAAACAAAATTTATTCGCAGACACTCTGAAAGAGAATATTTATCATAAAAAATTTACTTTCACAAATTATTTTAATCACTGTGCACGATTTTTAGCAGCAAGTACATTGTTGCCAAGAAAACTAAATTTCTTAACATCGTTTTGTAGGGTATGAATTGAAGAATCAACAAAAAACAACGATGACAATCAGGAAAACAAGTTGTAATGGATGACTAGAATTTCACAAACAAATGAATACTTGAATAAACCCATTTAGGTAAATATCATGGTCTACTTATATTTTATTTATAATATTTCTTTAAAGTGTATTTTAGAAAAATAAAAAGCAGAATATATATTTTTGTAGGTTTTAATGTTTGTGGGTGTGTTCATGAAACTTGAAATACTAAACGGAAAACGGAAATGTCATTGAGCTTGAGTCGGTAGCTGCTCTACACATTCTCTGTTTATTTTTATTTTCTTTTTTTTCAGACGACCTTATAAAGCAATAATGTTCCTTATGATTTCTTTTACTTCTCTTACATTTTACATTTAAATTATAATCATAATATTGTTCATACCAATGTAGTTGTTGTTGGTGTCGTACCTGTTATCTTGTCATTTAAACTTTAGCATTTGATTGTGTGTGTTCGTCTGCTAATAATGGGTGATTTTTTTGAGGTTAGGATTTTCATGCATTAGTATTTGACAGATCACGTGAGATTTCAGACATGGTGCCAAAGAGAAAGATGCTCAGTATGCTTTGACATTTCATCATGAATAGACTTACTAACGAGCAACGCTTGCAAATCATTGAATTTTATTACCAAAATCAGTGTTCGGTTCGAAATGTTCAAATGTGACAAATTTTGTTCAGCGATGAGGCTCATTTCTGGTTGAATGGCTATGTAAATAAGCAAAATTGCCGCATTTGGAGTGAAGAGCAACCAGAAGCCGTTCGAGAACTGCCCATGCATCCCGAAAAATGCACTGTTTGGTGTGGTTTGTACGCTGGTGGAATCATTGGACCGTATTTTTTCAAAGATGCTGTTGGACGCAACGTTACGGTGAATGGCGATCGCTATCGTTCGATGCTAACAAAAATGGAACAACTGAACTTGGTTGACATGTGGTTTCAACAAGATGGCGCTACATGCCACACAGCTCGCGATTCTATGGCCATTTTGAGGGAAAACTTCGGAGAACAATTCATCTCAAGAAATGGACCGGTAAGTTGGCCACCAAGATCATGCGATTTGACGCCTTTAGACTATTTTTTGTGGGGCTACGTCAAGTCTAAAGTCTACAGAAATAAGCCAGCAACTATTCCAGCTTTGGAAGACAACATTTCCGAAGAAATTCGGGCTATTCCGGCCGAAATGCTCGAAAAAGTTGCCCAAAATTGGACTTTCCGAATGGACCACCTAAGACGCAGCCGCGGTCAACATTTAAATGAAATTATCTTCAAAAAGTAAATGTCATGGACCAATCTAACGTTTCAAATAAAGAACCGATGAGATTTTGCAAATTTTATGCGTTTTTAAAAAAAAAAAGTTCTCAAGCTCTTAAAAAATCACTCGTTATATGAACTTGGCAAAAGTAGTAATACTGACATTTAAATAGATTATCAGTAAGCAGATTGGAATTAGCCACCCACAGATGTGAAATACTGTTTAACTTTATAACAAAAAGAGAAATATATTTTAATATCCTCAATTGTTTGTTACGACACTTTACGTTTTAAATTGGAATATTTAAAATTATAATGACTTTATTTTAATTAATTTATTTTTCGTATTACCAAGGCACATTAATCAGGTAGCCTCACTGCGGAGGGGAAATATTAAGGCGATAATTTTAAATTTTTTTATATTGATTTTGACAGTTTAACTCAAAATGTTTCCCCTTAAATGGAAGTTTAACTGTGAAACTTCATATAACAAAAAATTAAAAATGTTTGCTTTTATTGTCCTTGGATTTTTTTTTTGTTTACTTTAAAGTGTAGAGCCTCTCTATGATGTTATTCAATGCTTGATACTGCAAAAAAGGAAATATTATAAAAAACTTATTTTAAATTAAATATCAGAAAGGGGGAATAACGTATCCCCCTAAAATTTAAAGCGAAACCTGGGAAACCTGGTGCCTTATTCCGTAATTCTCGTAGCTAAAGCTATCTAACATTTTTAGTTTTAAATACTCATTTTAACCCTAGAAAGATAACGTTATTTTTTCGTACGGTAAAGATAACGTTACGTCTGAAAGACGTATTGTATTTAAGTCCTTTTAAGGACTTAAAAAAAATAAATATTGGCATAGGAATGCAATAGAATGCTGAGTATATAAATTTTCTCTCACTACAAACCACAGAGATGGAGTACAAAATAAAATAGGCATACGTCTGATAGACGTAACTTATCTATGCAGGGTTAAGGACATAAAGCAGCATTTAAAACTAAACATGAAAAAGATGTAAAAATACACGTAGCTTTTAATACATTTTTAAAATTTAAGCAATAGCTTTAGCAACAAGAATTACAGAATATGACACCTGTGGCAACATTTATTAGCAGCCAATGTTAAGCACTTCTATCTCAAGTAAACTATAAAATAAATATAAATATAAATTGATATTAAAGTTACTTACTTGTATATAAATAACCTAATGTGTCTTATCAATTCGAAAACATGCAAGAACTTAAAATAAGCTACCCTGTAATTTATTTACAGACTAGCTGTGCCCGCCATGTCCCACATATATTTTTTATTTTATATTGGCTCTGAGTATCGCTTTCTAGTTTATATTGGCTCTGAGTGCCGCTATATTAATAAAACTTGGCAGAAAAATCTCTCATGGTCATAGGCTGTTAAAGCTGTAAAATAAGACAAATTGGACTAAGTATAACAAAGTTCCCCTAAGAAGAACTAATCCTACCTCTGATAAATGCAATTTTTTTTAAGTTTTCCCATACTTTTGTTTAGCAAATGCAACTTTTATAGTCAGCGAATGTACAGAAACCTAAACTTGGACCCTGAAGAATTTTCCGCCCCTCCCTCTTTTGTAGGCGGTGACATAAAATATTATTTGCAAAAATAATGTAATTATTAAGAGATATGGATTATATTTATATGCTTTAATACCATAAAAATACAATTTTTAAGTTTTTATGGGCAGGGGGTGGTATTTCTCCAATCATACCCCCCTAAACGTCTATGTGAATATTTAAAAAAAAAAATTTTTGTGCTAATTTCCAAAAAATATTCACTTTTAAGCTCTTATGTCGAAGAGAATAACATTAATGAAAATCATTTTTGTAATTTATTACTTTATAGTATTTAATTTATCTGATGTTGATTTATTTACTCATAACAAGCTGTGCCCACCACTTCGTCGAAGTCGTTATTTTTTTGAAAATAATCCACTTTAAGACTCTGAATGTGCTTTAGATATGGTTTATGTAAAAGTACCCATCCCTGGCTAATCACTCAGAAACTTAGGCTTTATATAAAAATCTAAAATTTGTATAAAATTCCAAAATTATTGTAGAGTAATATAAACAGTGTTTTAAAGTACCCGCTGACAAAAATAAAAGTTGTTGCCATGTTTGCAATACCATTGAATCGGTAAAATTGCGTACCTTGAGAGATATTTTTATGGGAAAGAATATCCTATATTTGAAACACGATACTAAGCTACCTTTTCATAAAATTTTATTATAATTCATCTAGTAGTTTTTACGTGATGCGAACACAAACAGACAGACCGGCAGAAAATCACAGTTTTATTATATATATATATATATATATATATATATATATTTTATCGGTCATAAAATGTTTATGGTTGCTAAGTTGTTTTAAATAAATTAATTGCTATTATTAAGTTAAATAAAAATTACTTTTAGATACTAATGTAAATTAGTAATGAAAATATATATATATATATATATATATATATATATATATATATATATATATATATATATATATATATATATATATATATATATATATATATATATATATATATATATATATATATATATATATATATATATATATATATATATATATATATATATATATATATATATATATATATATATATATACATACATTAGTATGTAAAAGTAATTTTTATTTAACTTAATAATAACAATTATTTTATTGAAAACAACTTAGCAACCATAAACATTTTATGACCGATAAAATTTTCTTACTCGTATCTATCTATGCAAGGTGAGCAGAAACAGAAAAAGGTGAAAAATCGCAAAAAAATTATGCAAAAACGCGCAACGATTTTTGTCTACAGTCTTAAAGTAGTGATCGTAAATTTTATAGTGATATCTAACATTTTTAGGATCCCGATGGCCATCACTCTCAAAAACATTTTTACTTTTTTTCTGACAAAAAAAAAATAAACAAAAAAAATGAATTTTTTATCATAAAAATTTTAAATAAAATTTTTCGAAAATTTAATAAAAGAAGCTGTTAATATAGCCTTTCACAGAAAAAATTCAATACAAAATCTTTATTCGTTAAGCTACAAAGAAATATATTGTAAAACCTCTCAAAATCGTATAAAGTCAATAAAAACGTATGCATATAATCAACTTTCCTGATTTTAACAGTGTCCCAAAACGACAAATCTCAAGGAGAAGCCTTAAAAATTCACTATACGATGCAGACTTTTGTTGTCTGTCGAGCTGCGTACTTCAATTCTTGCATTACTCGAAACTAATTTTGGCCTAATGTCCGGCTAAATTGGCCGGACTCCACTGTGCGTCGTGGGTGTCCTAACAATGTTTGGTTCGATTTTGCTGTAACAGTAATCCACACCAAATTTTAGGACTCTTGTTTTTATAGTTCTTTAGATATGGGTTTGAATTTTATTTCTAATTTATTTGGTGAGGTACCCATACCTGGATAAAATTCAAAAATTTATAAAATTCAATTCAATTTAGGGTTTTTATAATTTTTACAAATTTGTTTATAATTTCAGCTTGAATAATAAATTCTGTTTAGTAATATATTTATTTACTAGCTGTGCCTATACACGTTGGGTGCATCCTAACAATATTTCGTTCGCTTCTGCTTTGAAAATAATCCACACCAAGACTCTTACTTTAATGGTGCTTCACGTATACGTATTTACTTTATATAAAGATACCCATCGCTGGATATAATTCTAAAATTTATATAAAATTGTAAAATTATAAAAATTATTGTAAAGCTCTGTAAAAGACAGACAGGAAATGAGCTACTCATTATTTTAAAATAGCGCCATCTGTTGCGCTGTATTGCTTAAAATATACTGCATTTAGAAATAAAAGATGCCTTAAAGTACCTTAAAATCGGTACAAAAGTCGACGTATTTTCACTGCTTTTTCTCCAGTTTCTGTTGAAAATAAGATATTTTTGCGGAAAAAATTATGCTATATTGGAATCAGGATAAAAAGGTACCTCCTTACAAAATTTTGTTGAAATCCATCTGGTAGTTTTTACGAGATGCCAACACAAAGAAAAGACAGACCGACAGACAGGAAATGAGTTACTGTTTTATTAATGTATTAATAATTTATGAGTTTTTGTTTAATTATGAAAAATGAATATGAAGATCTTATATTACTGTAAAGTTCTCTAAATAGTGTTTAAAATATTAGGCTTTCAAAAAAAGCTGCTGCCAAAATTGCAGTACCTTTAAATCAGTAAAAATTACATGCTTTCACTACTTTGTCTCTATTTTTTCTTGAAAGTGATATATTTTTGCTGAAAAAGTATTCTATATTTTAATCAAGATACTAAGAAATAAAAGTATCCTATATTGGAATCAGGATACTAAGGTACCTCCTCACAAAATTTTATTAAAATTCCACCAGAAGTTTTTATGTGATGCGACCACAGACAGACAAAAAATTAAAAAAAGTGCTGTTTTAAATTACATTTCGATTACACAGTGCAACACGGAAAAAAATAACCATATACGCACACCACTACGTGATAAAAGACCCCTGTCTACCAGTTTTGCCCAAAGTCCTCCAGGTTTTTTTTATGGGCCCTCAAAGATGTGGGGCGTCGATGTCATTTTTTGCAAAAAAATGATCATTTACTCAAGCTCCTATTTTGCAAACCGTTTGAAATTTTTATATACTCTCTGGAGCAAAGTTGTAGCTCTTGTCATAAAGAACAAAAATTGTTAACATATAAAATCAAAAAAACTTCATCTTCAAGGTCAAAATCGCAAAAAACTTTAAAAAATTCAATTTTTTTTAACTTTTTCCCCTTGTTCAGGTCCATAGGTAGCAAACCGTTCAAAATTCAAGGAAACAATCAACTACAAAAATGAACCTAAGATCTCAATAAACAACTTTCTAGAACATATGAACTTCCTAGGAATGATTCTTAACACCGTTTAGGTAGCGCTTAGGTAGCCGGGAAATTTTTCACTTTTGCGGCTACCTAAGCGCTACCTAAACGGTGTTAAGAATCATTCCTAGGAAGTTCATATGTTCTAGAAAGTTGTTTATTGAGATCTTAGGGGTCTTTTTTTTGTCCTTTATGACGTAGTCGTGTCCGTATATGGTTATTTTGCCATGACAGTGTGTTTTTAATTGCACCAGCAAAAAAATTTTCAAAAAATAATTCATGTACAGAAATGGTCCTCTTATAGTTTTATTATTTGTATAGATGTATCTGCATATGTGTGTAAAATAAAACAAAAAATATCTGCAAATCTTTTATTTGCTTAAAACTTTAAATAACAAGAATAGAAAATACTATTTTGTAGTTTTAATATAAAATTTTAAAACAAGCAAAAATAAAACTTTTAAATTTGAATATGCATTTCTGTTATCATTTTTTTATCCTTTTTTTTTAGTATTTGCTACTTGCTGTGCAAACAACTAAGGATGTCAATGTTGAAGACCAACACCAACAACAATAACAACAACAATAACAGAGAATACTAAAAACAAAAGAAATATTTGTGCATGTCCTGCATATGCAATCAAGAGTTTAAGTAAAAGCAAATAAGATTTTCAATTTAAACTGACAAGTTTTTCCTTTTTATTTTTTTAATCCTAATTTTTCTTGTACCATTTCGCAAGGTAAATACAATCTGCTTTGTGACTGACACAAATTCATAGCATGAGAAGGAATATGAAATGAATTTAAAATTTTAATTTTAATAAAATATTCATCGAAATGCTTAAGCTTCTGTTTGTTTTAATTATATACGAATTTTTAAAAAGTAGATACATTAAATTTTAATCAAATATTTCAAGCAGAAAGTTTATTTAATAAACAAAAAAAAAACTAAGAAGAATGATGGAAATTTAAAATGTAAGGATGATTTAAATTTTTATATTCTATGAAATTCTTTTGCAGAGCATTGACAATCTGTATTTTTATTCTGTGCACTTACTTACTGTCAAAAATTCTCAGGAACTTACAAAATGTAAGACGCAAATCTTAATAGCGAGACGTCAATGCTATGACCGCAAACAAATTGTCATTGTTTTTCGTGAAAAAGTGATGACATTTTATGATTTTATCTCTATCTTGCGTTTAAATTTATTAGATTTTATTAAACAAAATATTCTTTTATAATATTCCCACAGTGATTACCGTTTTACGCAACCCATACGACCGCCCAACATTCATTAGCCCTACAATGGTCAGATCAAAGCAAGTAAAGGATTAAAAATTAAAAGAGCGAACCCTATATTGACTCACCCCTATATTGACACTACTCCTTGTTGACTGTTGGGTGCTGCTGAGTTTCATTGTTCTTAAAAATGGTCTTTTATAGTGACCATTATCGAAGCCAAAACTGCATATAAACCAGAAGAAAACGAATCCAATATTGACCTACTGCTACAAGGGTATTCTGGCCGCCTCACAACCCAGGATCTGTTGGTCCGATTTTAAATCATTGGTACTAAATCGGTCACCCCTCAGTAAAATTAAAATAAAGACAACACAACCGAAAAAAAATCGAACTCAATATTAACCCCAAACAACCACCTCCCCCGAAAAGGGCACATCGCTCTCCCCGTAGATTCCGTAGAACCGTCCTACAACACATAATGTCTTAGAATGGTCACTCTAAAGAAAAAAGACCTTTAGAACAATTTTGCCCATATTGCCCCCGCCCTCAAGGATACCATTAACCGCTTCTGGTTCCCAGTAACCAACTTGTGGTTATATTGGCCACCTCTATGTTCATTGCTTTCTATAAAGGAATTTAATACAAATCAAAGCAAAAAAACTCTATCAACATAAACAAAAAGATCGCCCCTCTCAGGGGATTATTGTCACCCGAGATCTGTATTCGATCTATTGGTCGCCGTCTAATATTTAGTAGCAAAATGAAGCAAACGAAGATTACAACCGAATAAAAATAGAAACAACCTGAAAAAATGCCAAACAATATAGCACGGTGTGGGTTTTTGCCCCCAGCCTCAAGTCGAATGGTATGATTTTGCAGAATTACAATAGCAAAATTTTCGAAACTATGCCTGGAAGATTAGTGGACTTAAATTATCTGTATATCTTTTAATACCTTGGCAAAGTTGATTTTAACCCGAACACAGACATTTTACGAGGTCGGAAATGAAACTCATGTGGTGAAGGGTATAAAATTACGCGTCTGACAATCAAAAAAAGGATTACAAGTGTCCTTGTTTGATAGGAATATAATATAACTATGCAACTCTTTTTGGAAATTAAAAGAGTAAAGCAGTATCTGTTACTGGTACTGTACCAATCGATATTAATTGAAATATCTATAGATATTGAATGCAGTGGTGGGGTAATGGCAACTTTCAAAAATTTGCTTGATACTCTAGCACGCTACCAATCGGTTTATCGAGATATCCCATCCACTTAGTTTTGTTCTCTTTAATTGTAGTTCACGGTGTTAGACTCCTGTGGCTAATTAAGTTAAATGTATAGCACGCTTTTTTAAATAGCAATCCCAGGAAGAAAAAAATACTACGCTACCAGACAGATTGCCACTTTAACTTAAAACGTGAGATTTGTTCTCTGAAGCTACCATATTTTCGCTGGCATGTTATTATTGGTACATTTCTTGCCTGTATGTAGACTTATTTTTTTTTTTAATTTAATTAAATTTTTTATATTTCACAGTTTTTTCTCCTTTTATTTCCATTACATTTTTCGTAAATTTGCTAAAAATATTTATTTGTGTTGGCCACGTTATAAAATTTGTCTTATCTACCTATTTACCTACCTATCGAGATAACGAAAATGATAAAGCTGACTTTAAGTTGACTTTAACTAAATTTACCTTTAACTATCGGTAACTTTATAAAAGAGTTCTGAAAACCGCCCTTAGTATTATAAATTAACCACATCTATTTGAATTTAGGTTTACGTCTTCACTAAGTGTAGACAACACTTATGTTAAAATTTAACCACAGAGGTCTATCCAAACTAATTTGTTCATAAAACAACTTTGAAAAATTTAAAAGAAGCTTTAAAAGCTAAAATAAACTTAACTCTTAACTTAACGCAAAGCTTTCACATACAAACTATAATAATTAAACAAAATTTTCAGCTAGAAACAAAAACATTTACAATAAATAACACCGAGCAACACTACTTCAATACGAGATTTATTAGATAATATTGATATATATCTGTGGCAATAAGAACAAAGTGCTTACGTCTGATTTATAAGTTTTGTTAAAAAGCAATTTTAGAATAAAAATTAATTCATAAAAAAATTTTGCTTATCTTTAAGTAGGTTTTAAAAAAATATTTTATATCTACCAAAAGTACACAGACGTTGCAACTAATAAGTTGTGAAAGAAGTTTTTATGATATATATGCAAAAAACTTGTTGTTTTTTAAGGTTTTTTTTTTAATGCGATTCGATATTGAAAAAAGAATTATATCATTTCGCTATAACTTCCTGAAAACCGGTAGAAATTAATTGAAACTTTACTCATGGGTACCTGGGAGAACGGAAATTACAAATGTGCCAGTAACTTAAATTTTGCTTAAGTCGGCAATATTGATTTTATAATTTCCTTTTTATTCTATATTTGAATCAAGATACTAAGGTACCTCCTCATAAAATTTTATTAAGATTCATCCAGTACGTGATGCAAATACAGACAGACAAAAATTACAAAAATTTATTTATTGTATTCCATTTCTATTACTAACTGCACCAGCAACAAAATTTTAAAAAAATATTTAATGTACAAAAATTTTCCTGTTACATTTTTATTAGATGTATAGATTATAGCAAACGTTTGTGAGAGGTTTTTCCTCAAAACGTTTTTGCTTTATCGTTTTGCACAAAACGAAAGCAAACGATAACTGTATCAGCCATAATTCCACACAACACCGTGCTCCTAAGAGGGTGTAATTGTCACTGATGCACTGCTGTAGGATTTTGGGTACCCCATATGCGGCAGTTCTGTTTGTTAACATGTCTATTTAAATGAAAATGTGCTTCATTGCTTATAATGAGACTATTCAAAAAGTTGTTCGATCCGGAAACATAATTAAATTGAACTATTTTTACACGTTCTAGCGATAATATATGATTTTGAATGAATTAATATCCTTTTTATCTGGCAAATTTAGGTACCGCATGAAGCAGGAAAAAGTAAATACAAGGAATAATAATGCAAAACTAACATTGTAAACATCTACTCAAATACACATTATAAATCTGCATCTTTGTTACTAACATAGCTTTTTTATACGAGTATTTGTATCAGAGATGGAAAATTTCTTACCCTCTTATTTGTTCGTAATTTTTTTACAATAAAATACTACAGACAAATTTGTATATTTTATTTAATTTATCAGGTTGAGAAATATCGGGCGATTTATTGAAAACAACAAGTGTAAAACATTGTTAAAGAAAACAAAGATTGCTATAGTTCAACAGTTCAAGAAAAATTTAAAATTCAACAAAAATTCAAAAAAGTCGACAAGTCACTTAAAGATGGCAATTTCACTACAAAGTTACCTGCAAATAAACAGAAAATTGATTTTCGAAAAAAAAATAAAAACAATTTTAAAAATTATTTTAAAAATTCACAAAAAAACAATTTTCACAAAATTAAAAATATCCACAAACAGCATCAACTTTTTGCTTGTCTGCAGAAAACACCCAGACTGATTGCTGAAGATGCAATAAATTCTAGTGTCTAAATAAAAATGTTTCCGTTTTTTTTTTTTTTTTTTCTTTAAAATGAATCACCTTATTTGTAAAAACAATATTCTTTCAACGCAACGAGAATGAAACGAACTTAAGCCTAACTAAGAAAAATTATTTTGAATGTTAATAAATATTTCGACTAATTAAATTTAAATTGTGGAACAAGATTAACGTGAGTACCCGCCTACTCGGCCTAACCTCACGGTGGTCTTACCACCGAGTGAAACTTAGGCGTAGCCTAGCGCCCCCATTGTGTAGTATAACAACATTTTACGATTGCCACCAATCGCTTTTTGTGTGTGATACAGTCACAATGAGTAGAAAATTATATAATATGGCAAGCCTTTCCAAGCCAAGCCTAGATCCACATTATAACCTCTTGCTTAAGGGTTTGGAGACTATCCAAAATCAGTCTCTTGAGAGTGCAACAGCACACTTGATCGACTTTGCACCTTACCTACATAAATCGATCTTAAACCACAACCACCACGTGTGCCCCCGAAGGGGACCTCACCAATAACCGGTCACAGTGAGGATAGGCTCTCTGTGGGGCCACCGATTGGTCGGGCCGCGAAGAGGACCTGTATGTTTTAACACACAGACCTTTTCTTCCAGATTTAGGCTCTAGGAACCCTAGCGTCTGGTGCCCCTATTTTCCCCGAGTGAACCGAGTCAAAGCATTTGCCATATTCCTGCAGTGACAATTGGAACCCCAGGAGGTAACTAATTAAATTTAAATATTCAATATTAGCAAATAATTTTAAATCGAAAATATTCCAAAGATTTGACATCAGCAAATTATTTAAATCTTACCAAAAATGCCCACCACCGCCGATAGAGTTCTAGAATATCTTGTTCGATTTTGCATTAAATCAACACCTAATTTCAAGACTCTTACTTTCATAGTGCTTGAGGTACCCATCCCTGGATAAAATTCTAAAATTTTTATAAAATTCTAAAAATATTATAGAGGTCTATAAATAGTGTTTAAAATATCTCGCTTTCAAAAATAAAAGTTGCTGCCAATTTTGCAGTACCTTTGAAATCGGTGCGGTTGTGTACTTTCACTACTTTATCCCTATTTTCTTTTGCAAATGAGATATTTTTGCGCAAAAAAGTACCCTACATTTTAATCAAGATACTAAAGTATCTTCTCAAAAAATTATATTAAAAATCATCCAGACACGTAAAAAATCCAAAATTTTCGGTTTTGTATTCATTCCATTTCCGTTACTAACTACACCAGCAACAAAATTTTCAAAAAATACTTCATGTACAGAAATGGTGCTGTTACTGTTTTCTATAAGTATAGATCAAAATTAGAATCCATTTAAATACAGTTTTGATTACTAGTTTAAAGTGTGATACTTTACTTTTATCTTCTTTATTTGAAATTAAAAATCTCCAGTTTCCATCTCTGATTTGTAGTTAGTGTAAAATCAAAAAGAACATAAAGTTGCAGAGGAAAAACACAAATACAAATGAGTTTGTACTATTTTGGTATTCCTCAGGTGGCTGCTGCAAGTAAAATTATATTTTACTTATACACACTTATACACATACACAGCCATACAAGCGTTGTATAATGTAAATGTTATGGCACAGAAAGGAAATATAAAATACAAACATTGTTTTCAAGCACATGGATTGAATTAGTTGTAGTGTTGTTGTTGCTCCGAAAGCACGTGTAAGGAAAACGAAAGTGAATAAGTTAAAGAATTATAATTTATTAAATACCAATGCATTAATATTTCAACTAAAAAATAAAAGTAATTTTTCTTATGGTGATATTAAAACAATAATTAAAATTTTTTTAAACAAAACAAAAAGTACTGCAATGGCCATGACCTTGGCTTAAAATCAACGTGAATGAAATTTTACCTATTTATAATAAAAAAAAAAAACAGCAAAATATCAACTCTATGCAGGTCAATGGGGTACATGTTTTTTCTATATTTTAACACGTGTATGTTAGTGTATTAGTGCAGATTTACAAGGGTTATCTATTGTGTGTTGTTGTGTTTGATATGCCGATTTTGATAACGAAACACGAGACCTAAAACGTTTATTTATATTGTAAAATATGTGTATGTGTACGTGTATGCTTTATTCCATCAGTGTGTTTGTATTGTAACTAGATTATCTATTTTTTCTACAATTATATATTTCCTTTTACACCGCTAACAAATTGGCAAAGGTATTGTTGGAAACCTTACAGAAAAATGATTTTATCGATTTCCACAAGGATTCAACGTGTTTTTCATTGTATATACACCTTTAGTTTCAATACCATGACAGTAACAAGGTAGAGCCTACGAGACCGGTTCCAATATCATTTGATAATATTAAAGGAGCAGCACTGTTTTTTTTTAATGAAAACATAATTAAGCTGAGGTTTATTTTGTGGAAAAATTAATGTGTGAATGTGTAGTAGATTTTTGACAGTCTTATGGACTTAAAAATATGAATAGTAACTATAATATTTCAATTAAATTAAAACAATTACGAGTGCTATATTCGGACATGCCGAATCTTATATAACCTTCACCATAGTAATATTAAATATTCCCTTAATCTGTTATATTTTCCAATTTAACAATAATATACTTTCCGTTCTTACTTTTATAATTTTTAACTTATTACAAATATAATATAAAGATTAAAAAATTTTATCGCAAACGTTTTTTAAAAATTTTATAGAAAATTTATTGCAAAATTTTATCGATTTTTTTTTGTAAAAAATTTTATCGAAATTTTTTTGTAAAAATTTTATTGAAAATTTTTTTTAAATATTTTATTGAAAATATGTTTTAAATATTTTATCGAAATTTTGTTGTAAAAATTTAATCGAAAGTTTTTTGTAAGAATTGTATCAAAAATTTTTTCTATAAATTTTATTTAAATTTTTTATCGTAAATTTTTCGTAAAAATTTTATTAAAATATAAAGATATAAAAAATTTTATCGAAAATGTTATTTAACAATTTTATAGAAAATTTTTTGTAAAAATTTTATCAAAATTTTTTGTAAAAATTTTATCAAAATTTTGTTGTAAAAATTTTATCAAAATTTTGTTGTAAAAATTTTATCAAAATTTTGTTGTAAAAATTTTATCAAAATTTTGTTGTAAAAATTTTATCAAAATTTTGTTGTAAAAATTTTATCAAAATTTTGTTGTAAAAATTTTATCAAAATTTTGTTGTAAAAATTTTATTAAAATTTTGTTGTAAAAATTTTATCAAAATTTTGTTGTAAAAATGTTATTGTAAAAATTTTATCAAAATTTTGTTGTAAAAATTTTATCAAAATTTTGTTGTAAAAATTTAATAGAAATTTTTCTTAAAATTTTATCGATAATTTCTTGTAAAATTTGTATCGACATAATTTTGTAAAAATCTTATCGACATTTTTTTGTAAAGTTTTTATTGTAAAAATTTTATCGAAAGTTTTTTGTAAGATTTTTATCAAAAATTTTTTCTATAAATTTTATTTAAATTTTTTATCGAAAATTTTACGTAAGAATTAAAATATTAAAATATAAAGATATAAAAAATTTTATCGGAAATGTTATTTAACAATTTTATAGAAAATTTTTTGTAAAAATTTTATCAAAATTTTGTTGTAAAACTTTTAATAGAAATTTTTCTTAAAATTTTATCGAAAATTTCTTGTAATAATTTTATCGATATTTTTTTGTTAAAAGTATTATCGAAATTTTGTTTGTATAAATTTTATCCAAATTTTTTTGTAGAAATTTTATCGAGTTTTTTGTAAAAATTTTATAAAAAAATTTTTTCTAAAAATTTTATCGAAAAATTTTTATAAGATTTTATGAAATTTTGTGTAAAAATTTTATAGAAAATTCTTGAAAATATTTTTTTAGAAATTTTTTGTAAAAGTTTTATTGAAATTTTTTCGTAAAAATGTTATCAAAAATTTTTTGTAAAATATTTATCGAAATTTTATGTTAATCAAAATTTTTTTTGTAAAAATTTTACCGTTTTTTTTTTTGTAAAATTTTTGTCGAAATTTTTAGTGAAAATCTTTACAACATTTTTATGTATAAATTTTTTTAAAAATGTTATCAACAATTTTTATCGAAATTTTTTTTTGTATTTGTTTTATAGAAACTTTTAGAAAAAATTTATCGTAATTTTCTTTTAAAAATTTTATCGAAATTTATTTGTATAAATTTTTCGAAATTTTATGGAAATTTCTTAAAAAATATTTATCAATTTTTTTAAAGTATATCGAAATTTATTAAAAAAAACTTTAATCAAAATTTTATTTTATAAATTTTATCGAATTTTTTTTTTTGCAAATTTTGTCGAAATATTTTTGTAAGACATTTATCAAGAAGATTTTATAACATTTTTTATTTTTTTATAAAGTTTGAAATTTTAATCAAAAATTGTGGTTCCAAAAAAATTATTAAAATTTCATTAAAAATCGGTAATACACAAAATAATTTAAAACTATCTAAGATTCAAATTTTCACTAAAAAGTCCACGTTTCGCCAAAGATTCATGTCTTTGTTAAAGTTGAAAAGAAAGTTTGAAGACTCCATGTAACTTATGGAAACATAGATTTGCGAATTCTGCTAATGAAAATCGGTCACAGCAACCTATAAATGGTAGAGATTTAGTCAAAAAAATGCGAGACCCTCTAATTTCCTAAGATTTTTCCCATGTTGTTGTTGTTTTTTCACATGTTATTTACTTAATAATATATATGAAGTTTCAGACAATAACAGTTATAACCGAGGATTTAGTGTTGTGAAATTAGAAGCACAACAGCGTAACTTCACTATGGTGAAGGGTATATATAATTCGTCACTGCTGATTAAAGCATTCTTACTTATTTTTAAATTAGTTGGGCACCTTGCCAAAGTGTGTAAAAATATTATCGATGTACATATATATTTTTTTTTAATATTGTTTATGGAATACTATAATAAATTAAACTGAAGACTTATTGTGGGTTTTTTTTTTTTTGCTTTTGCTTTAAATATTAACAAACTAATGCAGATAATAAATTATTTATTGATCAAAGTACAAAGATAATTTTAATAGTTTAGGTGAAACCTAATCGCACGTTTAAGTATAAACTAATTTTTGTTTTTAAGTCTATGAGTTATTTTGAATAACACTAAACAAAGAACAACGTTAGATATGGATGGACAAACATTTAGGTTGAGATTTATTAGCCTGCATAAAGTGATAACCTTAATCCCTTATGTGTTACGATGTAACTGCCTGAACTATAAATATTATAAAACTTGTTTTGTTAGGTTATTAGTATCTCTAACTTTTTTTAGCGGTCCAATCAATTAAGAATCTTGACAGTATCGCCTTTTTTTGCCCGATCTGATAATAAAAATTTTTAGTCTTCAAAAGTTTTCAAGTGTAATTTATTATTGTTTTATCATCACAATTTCAAACTTCCAAATATTGAAAACTCGTTGTCTTTCAAGAAACTGTCACAAATTTTAAGTGACACACTTTGATTCTAAAGTTACTAATATGATTAATGGTGTTTTTTGCATTTATAATACAAAAATATAATACAAAAACAAACATACCAATTTGCCTTTCTAGGTACATATATGTTGGTATATTCTTCGACAAAAAATTTATCCATGACAACAGTAAGTTTTTTGGCAGAACTGTCAACAAAAAAGTCAGAATCGTATATGACTTATGTCCCAAAAATATATAAGGTGCTTGCTTGCTGCCACCAAATCAATCAGCCTTGTCGTGGGAAATTCTGAATTTTTTTTTTTCCTCATCGAAATCTGAAATTAAAGGAGTTAGAAAATTCTGTTATAAAGGGTGTTTTTTATAGAGGTATAGAACTTTAAGTTGCAACAAAACAACGATGGATTATTCGATTGACATGAATTTTATTTATCCGAAAAATAATCTTGTGGCATTACATTTTAAATATGATTTCTGCATTTGACCGCCACGGCTGATGCAGATGTAGTCCAATCTGGACGTCCAATTTTCGATGACTTTTTTCAACATTTGTGGCCGTATATCGGCAATAACACGGCGAATGTTGTCTTTCAGATGGTCAAGCGTTTGTGGCTTATCCGCATAGACCAAAGACTTTACATAGCCACACAGAAAGTAGTCTAGCGGTGTTAAATCACAAGATCTTGGAGGCCAATTCACAGGTCCAAAACGTGAAATTAGGCGGTCACCAAACGTGTCTTTCAATAAATCTATTGTGGTACGAGCTGTGTGACATGTTGCGCCCTGTTGTTGAAACCACATCTCCTGGACATCATGGTTATTCAATTCAGGAATGAAAAAGTTAGTAATCATGGGTCTATACCGATCACCATTGACTGTAATGTTCTGGCCACCATCGTTTTTGAAAAAATACGGACCAATGCTTCCATCAGCCCATAAAGCGCACCAAACAGTTAGTTTTGCTGGATGTAACGGTGTTTCGACATACACTTGAGGATTACCTTCACTCCAAATGCGGCAGTTTTGTTTGTTGACGTAGCCATTCAACCAGAAGTGCGCTTCATCGCTAAACAAAATTCGCTTATAAAAATCGGGAAAAACGGTAATCTCGTTTTGGGCACTATTTGCAAGCGTTGTTCAGGCGTGAGTCTATTCATGATGAACTGCCAAACCAAACTGAGAATAAATCACTTAATAGCTGTTAAATCGGTCGTCATCTTGAAAAGTAATGCCAACTTAAAGTTCTATACCTCTATAAAAAACACCCTTTATTAGCCGACATTCGTATTAATTTCTGAAACAATGTTTGATGTAATTCTTCTCTTTGAATCATCCCCTATATAAGTGTGATGACATTGAACTGTAGTTGTTTATCTTTATCTTTATTAAAAAAAGTAAAATTAAAATGTATAGAATCCAAAGTTGAAATTTTGGCGAATGAATGCTTGAAAAGGGTTATAACGACAACGCAAGTTGTTGGGCCTTTAACAGCAAAGCTAATTTTTTTTACAATCTTCTAAAGCGGAAACATTTCTTTGGAAAATGTATTAAGAATTTTACATTACAAACCCAGTACAAAATAGAATTAAAAGAATTAAATTATATGAGCCCTTGATTTTGAAAGTGGTATAAGTCAAAATTTTTAAAAATCTAGTTTATCAGCTATCTCATATCAAATCCTAATAAAATAACAAAATCAGAATTAATTCGCAGTATTACTTTTTAATTGGTAAACAAAATACAGTTAGCGGTATAAGTCAGTCTGTTTTCAAAGTTTGGCAAAATAATTATTAGTAATTTTTTCATATCTTCAGATAGCGGTTCAGGTATGATCAGGTAATCCTATAATGTAAAAATGCGAAGAAGTATAAATTACGCTCCCAAGAAATGGAAACGAATAAGACTGATATCGTCTTCCGATCAATCAGTTCATACTTTAAAACCA
This sequence comes from Phasia obesa, assembly GCA_949628195.1. NCBI lineage: Eukaryota > Metazoa > Arthropoda > Insecta > Diptera > Tachinidae > Phasia > Phasia obesa. The sequence goes on along the minus strand of OX451218.1, from coordinate 130,962,939 downwards.
ATGCAAAAGCTGTGTCTTGACTAAAAATGCAATGGATCAGATTTCTAAAAAATTCTCCATATAAAATGTTTTATAAAGCTTCTTTGGATGACAATACCGAATTCAAAGTGTTAGACCTAAAAGAGGATGACAATACCGAATTCAAAGTGTTAGACCTAAAAGAGGAAGGCTGAAAATATACGAAAATATTGATTTGCTTCCATTATACACAACCATTAGACCAATAACAAAAGAAAACCGTAAAGATATGATGGATTTACTACTCTATATCCCACCAATTTTCCACAAACACTTTCTTTCCCCCAATACTAAAAAATAAATTACTCAATTACAATGTAATTAGTTTGAATAAAATATTAATTTCTATTCCTTGATGGTTCAAAACATTTAAAAATTCATGCAGTTAATTTTGAAAATGGTATAAGTCATTTCAAGCTTTCAAAATAACGTTTCCTTTTAAAAATTGTTATAAATTTCACAATCATAATAAATACTTATTTGTTGGCACTACTTAATTGTCAAAATATTTTATTCCTTAATACAAAAATGTTTTTTAATCCTTTAAAATTCAAACCTCTTCACATCTCGAAACAAGAAATATATGACTTATACCACTTTCATAATCAAGGGCTCATATGAAATTAGTCAGATATCTTTCAAAAAGCAATGAAAATTGTTCTTTAATCTAGTACGAAAGTGACGAAGTCGAAGAACGACTACGACAACCACAACCTCAATAGAGCTGATTGATATTTAAAAAAAAAAAAATAAAACTCTTTCTAAATATTAATTGGAAATCAATCAAATAGGTATAGTCACGAAATATCTATATACGAAATATCTATATCTATACATCAGTAACTCATTTCCTGTCTGTCTGTCCATCTTTTTTGTGTTCGCATCACGTAAAAAGTACTGAATGGATTTAAAAAAAAATTTATGAGGAGGTACCTTAGTACCCTTATTCCGATATAGGATATTTTTTTCCCCCAGAAATATCTTATTTCCAAGAAAAAGTGGAGAAAACGTAGTGAAAATACGTACGTAATTTTACCGATTTAAAGGTACTGCCTACTTCAAGGCATCTTTTAGCTTTGAAATCGGGACATTTTCAACACGTTTACGCAACAGATGGTGCTGTTTTAAAATAATGACAAAATATTAATTACTTACTGCGAAATAGCCAATTGAATAAAATTTGTATTTGATTTGTATTTCTACTTTGGGGAATTGAATTTCTATTTTTTTTTTTTTTTTTAAAGAGAAGTACCACTCAGGCAGTTAATGCCTATATAAACTGTGGCACTTCCTTTGGAAAGAGATAGTAGTAGATAAGACAGATGGTTAGTGATAGTAAAGCTTCGATATTAAAATGTTTTAAACACCTTTTACAGAGCTTTACAATCATTTTGAGAATTTTAGAATATTATATAAATTTTAGCATTTTAGCATTTTATCCAGGTATGGGTACATTTATATAAAGTAAATACGTAAGAGTCTGGTGTGGATTACTTTCAAAGCAAAAACGAACAATATATATTCAGGACGCCTACAACATGTGTGGGCACAGCTAGTCCTAATATAAAGTTAGAGATTTGATTTGATTAGAGAATTGATTCAGATAATTTCGAAAAATTTTGTTGGCTGGGTTGTTAGTTAAACTCAGTAAAAAAATATTTTTTTTTTCTTCTTAATTTTTTGTATCTTCAATATAATTGTACTATCAATAATTACTCATATCTTAAGTCCAAAAATATACCTGTTAAGTCCAACCAGTGCTGGACAAAAAAATGTATGTTTCACGGTTACTGTAATTTGTGGGTTATCCCTCTGATGTACGGATGAGAGAAGCAGTGTCCCTCCTTCTTAGTCGAATGTAACCAGGTTCAGTTAGTATGTTACGGGCCAGTGGATTCGGATGAGTTTCAAGCTTCTTTAAATACCTAATGGCAAGTTTCGCTATTTCTGCTTTAACTGATGGCACGTTTAGATCTTTATGGATGTTCGAATTTTTTATATACCAGGGATCAGATGTAATTATACGAAGAATCTTATTTTGGCGCCTTTGAATTTTTTCTAAGTTTGTAGCTGAGGCAGTGCCCCATAATTGAATGCCATAACACCATATTGGTTTTAGAATTGACATGTATAATAAAAGTTTGCAATCTAAAGCTAGAGTAGAATTTCTGCCAATTAGCCAGTTTAGTTGGACTGCTTTCAACTTCATTTGTGTTAACTTTGTTTCTATGTGCCGTTTCCATGTAGGGTGCCGGTCAAGATGCATGCCGAAATATTTGACGTCTGAAAGCTGAGGTATCGTTTGGTTATTTATCCTAAAAAGTTAAACTCAGTAAAAAAATAAATTTTTAAAATGTTAAATATAGCAGTAAATGTCAATTAAATAATGATTTCAAAACACTGTTAGTTGACAGGATATCAACCTTGCAACATCCTTAACCGCTTGTGTTACATACATAAATATACATAAATGACATTTTGCATCTACATTGTCGTAACAAAACGAAATTCATGCCCACAAAAGGCGCTTTATACAGTTAGAAGTTTTCTTAATGCTAGTAAAAAAAATAAGCATGCTCGACTATATGATTCCCTACAACTCTCACTCTCTTCTTATAAGGACTTCATATAAAACATTGACCAAATGGTCGCATTGAGTAACTTCATCCATTGTTACCTTTCAATAAATACATAAATATAAATGTATGGTGAAACCCTTTAATTTTTATAATTTTATTTTTTAATAGGACCAATTTGTAAGCATGGCCTTTGATCGGTCCAGAAATGGTGGACAAATATAAACAAACAAAAAATTCAGACGAATGTATCTTTTAAACTTTTTTTTTTGATGTTGGTTAAAAAAGAAATCTCGTGGCTCTATAAATATTTCTAGTACTTTAAGAGTTCTACTTTACTGCCTTGTGTTGAAAAACACAAGTCATATACAGTGTGGGAATACATGGTACAATTGTACCAAATTTGGTACAATCGACACAATAGTGGTGGTGCACTGGTACACTTCATGCTATTTACTTTACCATACATAGTATAAGGTAAAGTATAGTAATCATGAAAAAAAACGAGGTCGAGATTTTGACGGATTTATACGTTTAGAGGTCTCCTGAATCCATTTTGACTATTTTCGCTATGATGTCTGTAGGGTGTGTATGCCACTATTTTTGTGGAGTTTGTACAGGTCATACCGTTTGACATATCAAAATGAAATTTGGTATGTGCCTTTGGTATGTGGAGATGAAGAGCTGTATAGTTTTTGGGCATAATCGGGAGAGGGCAAGGGGTAGTTTCCTTACCACCAAATTTTGTGAACGCTCTACAGGTCATACCGTATGACATATTAAAACAAAATTTAGTATGTAGGTTTATGGAGATGAAGAGCTGTATAAATTTTGGGCATAATCGGTAAGGAGCAAGGGGTAGTTTACTTCCTCCCAAATTGTGTAAACGCTCTACAGGTCATACCGTATGACATATCAAAATGAAATTCAGTATGTGCCTTTGGTTTATGGAGATGAAGAGCTGTATAAATTTAGGTCATAATAGGGTAGGCGCAAGGGGTAGTTTACCTAATACCCCAAATCGAAAATATTTTTTTGTCGATTTGAATATTCTTTGAACTTTTATTCTTCATGTAATATATCCATAAAAATATCTGTTCCCATTGGGTATGGTAAAGTTGGTACAATTTCATAACAAATTTATTCGATACATTTTTTTATTTACTCGATATTTTTTGTATTTTTTCTTACAATAAAATAACTTTTTTAATAATTCATAATTCTCCAACCCGGTCTAGAATTAACTAAATTGCAATATTCTTGATTTATGTTTATGCTTTTTATTATTTACCCTGATAACCCTTTCATGTATAAGTAAAAGGTAAATAATCTTGTAAGACCTTTTTGTTGAACTACAGCATTTCAACGTTTCTGCATCGCCTTAATTAGTTTCCGGCCGATATATTTTTCCATTAATTTTAGTGAGAAATCGTAAGGTTATTTTTTGATAAGTAGACGACTTATAAATTAATAATTAAGAAATCAAGGTCAAATATCATCACATTAAAATATCTAAGTACAGTGGACCCTCGGTTAACGAACTTAATTCGTTCCAGCACCTCGTTTGTTATGCAAAAAGTTCGTTAAGCAAAACGACTATTTCCATATAAATACATGTTAAAGAAATTAATCCGTTCAAAGATCGAAAAAACTACCCACTAATATCTTTGAACTCTTTTACACTGACTGTTGATGTTTCTGGTAACTTTTCAAATTATATTCACAAATTATATTCTGCGAAATTGAGTCACATTGCATTTGCTTTTCGTTAATCCATATTTGAAGCAATCTTTCAACATCATCCATAATTTGCGAAGAAATTCTTGATACTCCTTTTGCATCATTCACCAGCCCAAGCTTGTCCTTATTCTTGAGGATAGTAGAAATCGTCAATTTCGATAAGCTGTACTTACGTCCTAAACCAGACACACCCAAACCTTGTTTATATTTTTCAATGATTTTGAGTTTCATCTCAATAGTTATTTTAGCTCTTTTATTTTTCTCTTTCTCCAAATCTTTTGTTGAAGGCATTTGCGAGAATGTTATTTTGTAATTTTTATAAAAACAAAATTAAAAATAGAACACTTACATATACGTATGTTTTAACACACCTTGTAAATTATACGAACATAACTGATGCAATTATGCACTTGAAACAAAAGATGAAAACAGACAACACAATAATGTATATTCGGGACTTCCCCTGTTTCGTTGCTCTAAACTGAAAGAAATTTTCCATGCCATTAGGGTTTTCCCCTTTTTTTGGTTGTTAAGCGAAACTTCGTTCGGTAAGTGAAACTTTTTTTTCATAAAATGATCGTTATGCGGAGCGTTCGTTAACTGAGGGTCCACTGTATAAAAGTTTTTATTTGTTCTATTTTAATGTAGAGGTTCTGTATGTATACTTTGTTTTGTTTTTAACTTTTGGTACAATTGATGCTGATTTGGTACAATTTCATCATTGGGTCGGTACAATTTAAACATTTTCATATCCCATCACTGGTCGTATATCCGACGAATGTTAAATAAACCAGCGCAATTACATGATACCCACCTGTGGTGAATAGAGTGAAACTACATGACATGTGAACTTTATGTAACTGACACACTTTTTACTTATGTATGTGTGAGTAGGTTCATACTTTTCAAACGTAACTAAAAAGTGTAAAAGTGTGCAAATATTGCAGAGGTTAAAAAAATCAACAGGTGCCTGTGTGCAAACATACTTAAAGTTTCTATTAACAGCTTTACAAATTAAAATACATTAATTCAAATGTTTTTATATTTCTAAAATTCCTATTTTAAAGAGATGTTTGCAGATCAAATGCAATTTTTCCTTGAAGCAAAATTCATATTTTTTGTTTAATTACAAAAAAAAAAAAAGATTTTGTAAACTCGTTTAACTTTTTTCTTTTTTTTTTATGACATAAGACACCAATTAGATTTTTAACCTTCAAGGGTTATTCAGAAAATATTTCTGTTTTTGTTTTGTAAACAAAAATTAACGATACAAATTTGAGATGATGTTAATGATTTATATAAATATTTTAAGGAGCTGAGGATAAAACACAAATAAGGATATAAAACAAATGAATGAAGAAGTTTTAGATCTTTATGAGGCCTGTCCATATGAGCAGGAAGTTCTACTACGTTAGATTAGATTCTGTAGAGTTAGATTAGATTGAAAAGCAGGATACAATCCAATTTTGGTTTATATAACTGTGACATGACCGCAACAGAAAGTAATAAAAAAAAATTAACAAAAAATTAAAGGGTGTTCCCTAGAAGCCTCATTTCGTCGCATTTTGCCTTATTTTGTAAATATTACAGAGTGACACAATGTATACAGGGTTTTTAACACTATGCTCATTATAATAATAAAAAAAATTAATATAATTATTTTTATTTTTTAGCTTTATGTCGTTAATTATTTATTTATTATATTCTTATTTAGGTCGTTAATTATTTTTATTATTATTTTTTGAACATAAAAATAATTAACGACTTAAAGCTTAAAAACAACAAATTATTAAATTAAAAATTACTTTAAAAAAAGTTCAAATAAAGTATATCAAAATAATATAATAAGAAATATTTAAAAGTTATAGGGTGTACCCATAGTATACACAATTATAATGTGTGTGTGCTTATCCTTTTAAAAGCAGTAACAAGCCACGACTTTAAATTTTTAAATGCAATTAGGAAAAACATAAAATTTGTAATTAAAGGGTACCCCATAAAAAACTAAATCTTATACTTTCAAAGTAAAATCTTACTTTTATGTATGTTTTGAACGTAGTAGGGAACCCTAAAGATATAAATCTGACTCGCAGGTAACTGATATATTAGTTAGTTATAGTAAGTTTCTTCGCTTGAGAATAGTAACAAAGCTTTTTTATATGAGCTGCCTACTTCGACTCTCTGGTGTAATTTTCTTCATAACTTATTTCCTACATCAGCCTAATATACAACCTAATATATGTGATGTGATTTTATTTATACTGCATGTTATATTTTTTTTTTTTTTTTTTTTTTTGCAAATCATATTATTTTATTCTCAGCATAAAACCGTGTCCTTGAAAACAACAAACGCCTTTGCATGCCAATCAATTGCTACAATTATTAAGAAAAAAAATTTTAATGATAACACATCACCCTCTTCTTGTGTTAATTTCTGCTAACATTTCAGCATTAATTACTTTTTTTAAACGCTTTATGTTCCATATTGATTTCAAAACAATATTAAATTAGCTCATGTAGAAAATTTCGTAAATTGCATATGACATTTGCAAAGCTGTGAATAAATTTAATTTGAAATTATAAAACTGTCATATCTACTATGCAAACGAGCAGAGAGTTTGATTTAATATTATATGACTATTGCTAACTGCAGACGGAGATAAATAGAGTTCAATCATGTGCGAAGTACACGACACAATGAAATGTGAAATTATGATGTTCAGCATTAACATTTGCTTGTCCAATTGACAAGTTAATTATTTTTTCTATAGAAAACATTTTTCTTTAGGACAAGAACAAAAATTATATTAAACAACCATTAGTTGCAATTTTAGTGGAATAAATGCAACTATTTTTAAACTACGACTAGGCCATGACTTCACTTTTACTAGCCTATGGCTAAAACATAACTAGATTATGGCTAAATGAAGAGTAGGCTAACTACAGCCTGACTATTGCCAGACTATGACTATATTATGAACAGACTATGAGTAGATTATGCCTATACTGTGACGCGAACATGTTATAGCCAGAGCTAGGTAACGCCTAAATAATAACTAGATTATGACTCGAATATGACTATACTATGATTAGACTATCTATAGGCTATGAGTAGACTATGACTGGACTATGACTAGACTATGACTAGAATATGACTAGACTATGACTAGACTATGACTAGACTATGACTAGACTATGACTAGACTGTGACTAGACTGTGACTATACTATGACTATACTATGACTATACTATGACTAGACTATGACTAGACTATGACTATGACTAGACTATGACTAGACTATGACTAGACTATGCCTAGACTATGCCTAGACTATGACTAGACTATGACTAGACTATGACTAGACTATGACTAGACTATGACTAGACTATGACTAGACTATGACTAGACTATGACTAGACTATGACTAGACTATGACTAGACTATGACTAGACTATGACTAGACTATGACTAGACTATGACTAGACTATGACTAGACTATGACTAGACTATGACTAGACTATGACTAGACTATGACTAGACTATGACTAGACTATGACTAGACTATGACTAGACTATGACTAGACTATGACTAGACTATGACTAGACTATGACTAGACTATGACTAGACTATGACTAGACTATGACTAGACTATGACTAGACTATGACTAGACTATGACTAGACTATGACTAGACTATGACTAGACTATGACTAGACTATGACTAGACTATGACTAGACTATGACTAGACTATGACTAGACTATGACTAGACTATGACTAGACTATGACTAGACTATGACTAGACTATGACTAGACTATGACTAGACTATGACTAGACTATGACTAGACTATGACTAGACTATGACTAGACTATGACTAGACTATGACTAGACTATGACTAGACTATGACTAGACTATGACTAGACTATGACTAGACTATGACTAGACTATGACTAGACTATGAATAGACTATGACTAGACTATGACTAGACTATGACTAGACTATGACTAGACTATGACTAGACTATGACTAGACTATGACTAGACTATGACTAGACTATGACTAGACTATGACTAGACTATGACTAGACTATGACTAGACTATGACTAGACTATGACTAGACTATGACTAGACTATGACTAGACTATGACTAGACTATGACTAGACTATGACTAGACTATGACTAGACTATGACTAGACTATGACTAGACTATGACTAGACTATGACTAGACTATGACTAGACTATGACTAGACTATGACTAGACTATGACTAGACTATGACTAGACTATGACTAGACTATGACTAGACTATGACTAGACTATGACTAGACTATGACTAGACTATGACTAGACTATGACTAGACTATGACTAGACTATGACTAGACTATGACTAGACTATGACTAGACTATGACTAGACTATGACTAGACTATGACTAGACTATGACTAGACTATGACTAGACTATGACTAGACTATGACTAGACTATGACTAGACTATGACTAGACTATGACTAGACTATGACTAGACTATGACTAGACTATGACTAGACTATGACTAGACTATGACTAGACTATGACTAGACTATGACTAGACTATGACTAGACTATGACTAGACTATGACTAGACTATGACTAGACTATGACTAGACTATGAGTAGACTATGAGTAGACTATGACTAGACTATGACTAGACTATGACTAGACTATGACTAGACTATGACTAGACTATGACTAGACTATGACTAGACTATATAAATATCACCGTTACAATACTCTGTGATAGATATTAACGGGCTTATTCAGTGCTGATTACAATAATAGCCTAACTGAAGGTATACTCTCTACACTTTATCTATTTTTAAATATGGAATTCAGTAACATGATATGATCCCTAATCACCAGTCACGATTCACTTCTTATTTGGCAAGTCATAGTATGAATACAATTGGACAAATATTCACCATTTTCCTGCATTGTTTTACTAACTATCAATTTTTATCATAATTTTAAATGCCAATAGAGGAATTTGTAAATAAATGTTGAGAGACTGTAAAATGTTAAAATATATGTAAGCAAGTTTTTTTTTTGAAATTAGTGATAATTAAAACAGAAATTTTTATTTAAAAATGTATATCGTGCCATGTATTTTCAAGTGTTGAAAATTTAGATATCTGTGTATAGATTAACAACATATTTACAAATATAAATTCAACTGACAGTATACTATAGGACAAATATTCGAAACCTAAATAAACAAATTGCGTACTTATTCGAATACTGCATATATTAATGCAAATTTTTATGTTCTTTTTACACTTGCACTAGTCGCCACGAAGTCAATCATTAATAATAGATTTAGTTTCCTTGATTTTTCCAATATTTTTTTTTTATTTTTTTTCTTGCATCTGCTGAATGAAATATGAAATCTCGATTTTTTTTATTGAAATATAGATTGTAAAACACGGAAAGTGTGTCGGTGTTGGTGTCATTTGCTATATTTACAATAGATAATTCTATATTTAGCAGTTTAATGTGCAAATAAAAAATAAAGGCAACAATAGAAGTGGTTCATAATGTGTGCATATGCCAAAAGTATTTAAATATTATTTATTTTTTTACTTTGTATTTAAATAATATTTAATCTTTTATATTTGCTAACAATTAAGCTTTATTGCATTTATGACCACACAATTGATAACTTCTAGCTTCATTTCAAATGAAAAAATAAAATAATATGAAAATTGAATTTTAAAAAGAAACTAAAACAACAACAACAATAATTAAATAATTAAATAAAACGAAATTAATACGTAGTAAAATAAATGATTTGATGGTTGCTCGCATTTGTATCTGTGTCATGTACATCAGTCGGTTCATGTCTCAGTTTTTATTTGATTTTATATATTTCAATTGTCTTATTTTAGCGTACGATTATTTTTTCTTTATTCAATTAAAATAATTTTCTTAATTTAGCCATCTCAATTTTAGAGATAACACACAAAATTCCAGACTAAATTTTAAAGCTGCAGACTCATTATTGTAGTTTATGTTATTAATTTAGCAGTTTCTTGTCTTCTATTCACACACATCTTAAAGAAAGAACCTTGACAATAATTTGAGGTAAGAATAATTTGTATATAAAACAACATTTTCTTGCCTTAAACCTTTATTAAATACGATTTTATTTTTAACTAGCAGTGAGCGCCACGTGGTGGGCGTCATGACAACATTTTGCACGATTTTGCTATGAAAGTATTCCAAAACAATTGAAAGACTCTTACTTTTATAGTGCTTCAGTTATGGTTTATGTATTTACTTTATATAAAGGTACCCATCCCTGGATAACATTCTAAGATTTGTAAAAAAAAATTCTAAAATTCAAAAAATTATAGTAAACCTCTGTAAGAGGGTTTTACAATATTTTAATAACATTGGCATTCCACAAAGTAAAAATACAAATTAAATACAAATTTTATTAAACTGGCGCCATCTGTTGCCGAGTAGTTTTTAAAATATCCCACTTTCAAAAATGAAAAGGTAAGTTGAAAAAATAACCGTGTTGAATATAAACGTGTTGAAAATATCCCAGTTTTAAACCGGAACTTGCATTTTTAACTGCTTTTTCTCCACTTTCTCTTGGAAATAAGATATTTTAGCGGAAAAAAAGGTATGCTATCACAAAATTTTGTTAAAATCCATCCACAAACAAAAGCAGACAGATAAAAATGAGTTACTATTTTATTATGTGTATAGATGTCGAGGGTGTATCGAAAAAACTCACTAACTTTATGGGTCTATGTTCGACCCCTGTCAGTTCTCAATAATTTTAGGCAGCCGATTAGTAAATTTTACTTGCTGTAGCTAATTTTATTTGATACTCATGCCGTTATCATGGTTTAGATCCTTAAATAATGTGCAAGATATCGAGATCAAATATGTTTATTTTAATTTTATTTACAACTGAACTATCGGTAAAAAATTGAAATTTAACCAAAAAATTCATCTTAAAAAAATTTTAACAAAAAACCTAAATATCACAAATAAACCTAAATTTCACCAAAACGCTTTAAAAAGTCCTAATTAGAGAAAATTATATATAATATAAAAAAAAGATCTAAAGCTTCACTAAAAAAAAATTTAAAAAAACCAAAACTTTGAAGTCTAATATTCGAAAAAAAAAAATTAAATTTAACCTAAAACTACGTTTCTCTAAGGATTCCACATTTCACCTAAAAATATTAGGTTAGAAAAACAAATAAATCACAAAATATTTATATTATATTTATATTATTTATATTATTAATATTATTAATATTTATATTTTTATTTTATTTATTTATTTTTTTACAAATCGAAATATAACCAAAAAAGTGAAATTTCACTAGAAAAACGAAGTTTCACCAAATAATCGAAATGGTGATGAAATTTTTAACTTTACAAAAAATTACATTTAGTAATTAAATGTAGGAAAAAGTCGATATATGACCTAAAAAATTTAATTTCTTTTAAAATCGGAGTTTCACCAAATAATCGAAATGGCAATAAAATTTATGAAAACCAAAATTTTTCCAACCGGATAAATTTCTCCTAAACACAGTGCAACACGGAAAAAAATAACCATATACGGACACCACTATGTGATAAAAGACCAAAAAAAAAAGACCCCCATCTCCCAGTTTTGCCCAAAGTCCTCCAGGTTTTTTTTTATGGGCCCTCAAAGATGTGGGGCCTCGATGTCATTTTTCAAAAAAATGATCATTTACTCGAGCTCATATTTTCATATACTCTCAAAGTTGTAGCTCTTGTCATAAAGAACAAAAATTGTGAACATATAAAATCAAAAAAACTTCATCTTCAAGGTCAAAATCGCAAAAAACTTTAAAAAATTCAAAATTTTTTACCTTTTTTTCCCTGTTCAGGTCCATAGGTAGCAAACCGTTCAAAATTCAAGAAAACAATCCACTATAAAAATGAACCTAAGATCTCAGTAAACAACTTTCTGGAATATATGAACTTCCTAGGATTGATTCTTAACACCGTTTAGGTAGCGCTTAGGTAGCCGGGAAAATTTTCACTTTTGAATTTTTTTTTATGTTTTGCGGTTTGCAAAATATGAGCTTGAGTAAATGATCATTTTTTTGCAAAAATGACATCGAGGCCCCACATCTTTGAGGGCCCATAAAAAAAACCTGGAGGACTTTGGGCAAAACTGGGTGACAGGGGTCTTTTTTGTTGGTCTTTTATGACGTAGTAGTGTCCGTATATGGTTATTTTGCCATGACTTAAAAAATTACACAGTGTGAAATCAAAAAATATTAAATTTCATAAAAAAATCAAGAAATCAAAAAAACGATTTCATTCCGGTTGTGATAGTCATAACGAAAATTTAACACCACAAAATCATAAAATTTTACAAGAAGCGCTCAAAATTAAAAAAAAAACCAATTGCATTAACACAGTACGTCCTCTACGTGTTCTGCCTCTTGTGAAAAAGCAAGTTTAGGCTTAACGTTACTTTTAATAATATAACAAGATATGTGTTTGGACTTAAGTCCTATGGAAATCAACATCATATAAATTTTTATGCAAAGCAAATTTTTGGAGTCCAGTTTGATGATTTAATTAAAATAAAGGCCTCGATTTTCTTACATAAAATAGTAACTTCTCGTCAGAATATAAGTCACTTCGGTAGAAATAAAGCAATTATACCCTTTCAAAGTAAAACATTACATTCAAATTGGCAATTTTTCAAATTCACCATACGCTTTTGGCACACTGTCCCACAAGATATTAGGGGAATACGCAATGTCTTATATTTTAAAACACAAATTTTTCAATAATATTCTTAGCTATAACAATAAATTAAAACTGTGAAAATATTTTATGACTATATTTATTTTAACTTTATTTTATTATTATTTTCTAATTAGTTAGTTAAGTTTCTAATTAATATTGTTTTTCGATGTATCCGCAATTTTGTATTATTTTGTTGAAATAACTATTAAAAAAATAATAAATAAATAAAAAACTAAAATTTGCAAAAACAAAAACAAAAACAACTTTAAACGTTAAACAAAAATAAATATTTTAACTGTTATTTTTGAAAGTGATACAAGTCCAT